>WBMY01013244.1:188571-226265 GCA_013397315.1 Donacobius atricapilla | reverse complement strand
GCTCCAGCCAGGGCCAGCCCTGGCACGGCCACCCCAGCCCGGCCCCGGGGGCAGCAGGGCCTAAGCAGAGCCCTGCTGCTGCTCCCCCTCCCGATGTTACCTCGTGGCCAGCTGGCAGCTAAAGAGACCTTTCCCAAAATCCCACCTGTATTCAACCCCTGTGTCCCAGAGGTGTACACTTATATCCAATTGGCCAACCTGGCTGTCAGTTTTAAAGCAGATCACTAATTGGTTTTTACCACTCATGCCAAACCAATACAACAGAACAGACAGAAATATTGCTTGACAAAGAAAGCACACAAACACAATATATTTCTTGCTTTCATTTACTTTTCTCATAAACACTATGTGTTAATATCTCAGTTTTTCAAAATTTTAAATTGCTGAAAATTTTGTCTCTAATCAAACCAAAGATCCAAGCATATGCTTAGCTAGAAAAATATACATCAATTTCTTTGAAGTTACTAATCCTACAGGATTCTAAAATGAAACAGTGGTTCATTCCATACTTTGATGAAAAGGGAGCAGAAACAAACTTATTTTCTGATTTCTAGAAGACAGAAGACAAAGTACCTTCTACATGTCATATCTCTGCACTTGCTTGCATGTAAATATATATATATATATATACAGGATCCTATTAACCCTGGTAGTTTGATACAAACAAAAATTAATGGCATGTGATTTTAAAGGGATTTTGTTTGGTTGTTTTCAGGGTTTCTTGGTGGGTTGGTTGGCTGGTTGTTTTTTTTTCCACGTAATAACTCTCCCGACAATTTCAATTAGCTTTCCTTAGAATCTTCTCAGCATCATTACTCATCATGTGAAAATTTACCCACGACTTCACAGGGTTTGTAAAGCACAAAGCACATTGTGGAGTGTTACTGTATTATGCTGATTTGGGCTGACAAATACAGCAAGTCCCACAATTATTTTTTACATATTCCTGTACAACAAGAGGAGTAAACATTGCTGTAGATTTCAAACACTGTGTTTTTCAGGAGTAAGGAATTCTCATAATGAGTATATTTGTTTTTTTCTTCAGTGTGAAACATGTAAAAGACATGAAAGAAAAAGACTATGTCCATTATGTATAGGAAAGGTTTTTATGCTGGATATATTTGTTAAGGATATACAACATTAACTAATAAAAATACAAGACCCAAAATTGTGGCTTTTAACAATGGAACCAGGGATAACATAATGATGTTTCTCATTGCACATTAGCTTATGCTTTGGTTTCTAAATCATAAAGTCACACAATTCTATTACAGCTGCATCTAGATGTTTGTTTGCGTATACCTATTGCAAAAAATTATCTTTAGCTTTCCTTTCTTGTATTTTTTTACTCAATTAGTTTTCAGAAAGCTACTAATAAAATACACATAAACAAAATGCAAGTAATTTTCACAACTAACTAATATACTAATAGTTTTTATATATACATATATATATATAATTCTACGAATTCTAAAGACAAATTCTCAATCTTTAAATGCGAATTTTGAAGAAAGAATTGTTTATACCCAGGGTAGCAATTTCCTTCTATGGTAAAGATATTGAAACACCCCTGTTATTCCAGTACATCCTAAAACACCAGAATATTTTTTTTTTTAAATCAGGTGCCTTTGAAGAAAGAGGCTCCCTAGCAGTAAGTCTTGTACCACATAATTTTAACACTTTATCTGTTTTGTATATCTAACCCACATTAGGATGAATTGACCCACGAAGTCCAACGATCAGATAAGTATCTTGGAGTACGCAGGAAAGTCATTTATTCTGAGCAAGATCTTAAGCCAAAGGAAAGATCTGAAAAGCATTGTATATTTTTCTTACATCTACCCCCCTATCCATTCTTTTTGATTACAATTACAGGAATCTTGGCCAACAATAAACCCTTACACAAACAACAATAAACACACCTACAAAGTTTGCAGGTGGAGAAAGATATTTAAGATAAGTGACCAACTCATTCAGTTTTCTGTCATTTGCCTGGTGCTTGCCCACATGAAATGTCAACTCTAACCCATTTTCAGATGTGTCAACTATCCAGTCTAAGTTGTGTTAACCTAATATGGTACAGTATAAAAATTAACTAGCATCTGTTAAATACATAATAGTCTTTGTATGGTCTACAGAAGTATCACAGTTTACCACTATTCAATGCAATTTCCCTTCCAAATTAATGTAAACTGCTGTGAGCTTCAAATCACATCAGAGAAAGAAAGAAAGAAAGAAAGAAAGAAAGAAAGAAAGAAAGAAAGAAAGAAAGAAAGAAAAAGAAACTTTGAAAGCCATTATACTTGCATATCCTTCACCTCTGACTACAAGCAATTATTTACCACATTTTTGAAATTTCGGTTTAGCACTGCTTGGTGTTTGAAAATAAAAGCCAAATGTCCAAAGACCAGTCAGAAGTATACAGAATAAACATCCAGCTTTTATTTCTCAGTGTATATGAGTTCATTCAGTTGGATCTCATATTCCTGCAATAATTTTTGGTCACAGTGAGAATAGTCACAGTTTAATTTATGCATGCACCATCTAAAAGTGTTATAAAACATTTTGCAGATTTTGTCTTCTTTTAATAGAGAACAGAAATAATGAAAAAAAAATTTAGAACTTTTTCCTCTGAGCTCATATAAGCATGCCCAGCTTTAAACCAAAAAAAAGATGTTTCCAGAGAGGATGCATTAGCATTAAAAATAAATATTATACATTCACATAAAAGCAGAGATCAGTCTACAAAGTAAATCACACTTTTAGATTCATGGTATTCAATGTGCAAGAAAATGGTAAGAAAAAAGCTTTTACCACATATATATGTATGAGTACACAATGCACTCAGTACTTTTAGTAACAAAAAGATGCTAATTCTCTTTAGCAAACCTGGATGCAATTAATTTTGAGGAATGTAGCTCTTTCACTAATGTGGAGTGTGTCTAACAGACCACCAGTTAATTTACTGAATCAAGCCCATGTGAAAAACAGCTTAGTAGTATGTGTTCATCTGTTCCAGGAAACTCATCATTAAGATATGTTTCAATACAGACTATCATGTTGATGAAAGTTTTTTTTGTTATAAAAGGACTTTTTGAAAGAGTGTAAGATGTGACTTCGCACATATTTGTTATAAAAATAGATGAGAAAAAACCAACAAAATAAACAAATAAACCAACCAAACAAAAGCAAACAAACAAAAAAATAAAAACCAAAAAACAGAAGCCAAAACCAAATAACAATTTTACCTGTGCCCAGAATTGTAACATGGTAAATTCTACCTTTTATTGCCATTTCTAGTAAAAGGCGTTAAGCTGTTCCCTGAGCTCAGAGCACCAGTCTTAGGGCTGGCTTGGGCTCACCTTGGCCAGAGCAGGGCTGGGCTGGTTTCGGCTCCTATCTCAGGTCCATGTGTCCGTTGCCTGCCCTGCCTGAGCCTGACCTGTGCCAGTGCCTCCATGGGAAAGGTCTGGCAAACCCAGGGCATCCCAACGTTTGAGCAGGGGGAAATGGTGAGGTTATGCTCATCCCTCACCTAGGGTCAGCCAGGAAGCACCACCCAGAGGTAAGGAAGCCTTTAAAACTAAATCCAAGCATATCAAACTGCAGAGGAAAGATGCACCCCACCTTCACACACAAATTTCCCACGCACTTCATAAATTATCTGTTCCTCCTCGTGAGACTTTTGATGTTCCAAACCCATTAAAACCTTTCCATTCTGCAGCTCATAAGGTATAATGAAGTCCTGACCACAGATCACAAAGACATACTGGAAGGATGTCTATCATTATCCTTAATAGCTTTGCAAAGATTTCTTTCACATGGAGGGAAAGAAGGAAGTTTTACGAAAGAGGAGGAAGGAAAGACGGGAGGAGGGAAAGATGGGAGTTCTGTGCAGTGTGTGATGATTTGCACACATAGAATTTGGAGGTCTGATTTTATATATCACAAACTAAGAAGAGTTTGTCTAAGTCAATGCTTTGTTGAAAAAGACTTTTAAGGATCAACTAGAGGTTGAGGGACTGTAGGAGTTCTTCTGCAGTATTACGCCAAATGGCACAATGAGGCTCCAGTGACAGGCCTTCAGCTGAAGCAGAATAAATATTGAAAGAAATTTTCAGTCTTAAAAATTATGTGTAATGTTGGTGAATAAGATAAAGAATACTAGGAGAACTAAATTATGAGTATTACTCAAAAGGGAGAAGTGAATACCTCGTTTCTTTCCTGGAGGTGTCAAACTTTGCACGGAAAACACTTTGCTCACTGCTGGAAGGCATCTTTCTTCCGAAGTGATTTTCTTCCTTATTAGTAATTTTGAAACTTTCAACAGGTTTTTTTTTTATGTTGGGACTGCTTTACAAATTACCATGAGCTCTAGAGGCAAAAAAATTAAACATAAGATTACATCATGCTCACATTTTAAACTTTTAAAATATATCAACATACATCATGGACAAGCTAAAAACAGAGACACCAAAAGTAAATTATTAGCACATTTTGCTACTCATATTCAGCTGAGTAGTCTTCACTTACCTTCTGATAAGATTTTTATATCAGCTGCCAAGAGACAAAAGATATATTTACGAAGGAATAGCTAGAGAAATGGTTTCTCAGATTTTCAAAAAATACACGTGGTAAGAACGAGTACAAAAATAATATAAACAATGAGCACCATTGTATCTGAGAACATGATAGCACATATGAAGTTTGATAACTACAGTGATGGTAGTTTGGCGGGCAACAAAAGTTAAATTTGGAAAGTAGAGTTCACAGACTATCATGGAGCTCTTCTAGAGCAAGAGTGATTACAAAATACTTGGACAGTTAAGGAAGCCTTGTAAATATTCATAATACATCTATGAAGGGATTTAATTTGCTCAACTATTGGTCAGAATACAAATTTCAAAACAGACAAAGGAAAAGTGCTAGGCATTGCCTGGTAATTTACATGGCAAGCCCCAAAATCATAACCTCTTTTGAATTATATCCCAAGAAATAAACCACAATTGTTTGAATATGCTAGAAACCAGAGATATTGACCTTTGATCCCACAACAGAGAAGGGTATGAAGTGTTTACATTTCCATTCTGTGTCTTTATTTATGTTTCCACCTTTGAGTTGTGGACAGCTGTTCAACACACTTTCTCATTGAGGATAAAGGAAGTAAGAAAGAATAAAACATGCAAAATGTGAAAGAAATATTGAATGTTCTGAACAAAGTTGTTTCTTCCTTTCCTCCTCACAAAGACACCTTTCTTCAGTCCTGGATCAGTGTGTTCTTAGCTGTTGTATAAACCCAATTAGAATTAGGTTGTCATATCTGTGTGCACTGTTACGCTTTATAGAGTACATATTCTTTGTCCAGAAATTATTAACTTCTTATTTTTATATAGTCTAGGTACAGCCATTCTCAAGCTTTTAGACCAGGCTCTGCTCTTTTCATTTGTAGTGGTTTGGATGCTTTCTCCCTTTGCTTTTGCTAGAAAAACGCTGTTTCTTCTTTGTGGAGAAGAAGCAGTGGCATCTGGTGACTCAGTGGCCACCACAGCCAAACTGAGGTCCAGACCAAGCCTTTGACATTATTTACTTTTATCCTTCCATCTTCGTTAGCACAGAATGAATGAGTTAGCTGGAACAGATGTGAGGCATGGGAAAGGAGCAGTGAAGACTCAGACGATATGAAGGCTACCTTTTGGAATTTCTCCATTTTTTTACTGAACAACTTTGGTATGTTATGAGTAAGGAGTTATTTGCATCTTGAGGACAAATAAAAGAACCATGACAGTGCAATGCTCAGTAGCAGAACAAAAGATGTATTCAGAGAGCATTCCTTTACCTCAAAGTCCCATCTCCCCAAGTTCCTTCCTATATTCAACAGAGCAAAAGAAAATCCTCTAAGGGACAACTTGAAGTGGTGACAACTGTAACGTTGTTATGAGCAGTCTTACTCCATTATTAGTCTTCCTAAGCCAGAGGTCTCTTGGTGAATATTCTGTAGTGATGATAAAAATAAGGTTTAAAAGTATTTCTCTGACATTCCTACACAAGATTAGTCATATGTATTGCAGGATATCCAGTTGTGGAGTTTAACAACAGTGAACTTTATATGTCACAAGGGACCTGGATAAACCTACTTCAGAATGAATTAAGCCCACAGTTTTTATTCTAATCATAAATAATACTGTAAGAGTTTTAACCTAGTGTGTTCTAATTCTGATAAAAAGCATGGGAAATTGTGTTTTGAGAGGAGTGGGGGGTTTATTGTATTTGTTTTAAATGTAATGTGGGAATGTAAGATATGAATAGACATAATTATCTTACCTATTCTTTGTCTCCCACTGTATGCCAAAATTCACCTCTGATCCTCTTATTTTTTGTGAATAGGTGTACCCTCTCAAAAACCCCTCTTTACAAACTATTCCCTGTGGAATCTCATGAGTCAAAAAAGAGCTACAGACTGAAACAATTCTATATGCTTTAATTAAACTGATTAATTCCATTACTATTTAGCTATTTATTAATGTTGTAGAGTTGAGCTGTGTTATCATTAAATACTTGTCATTATAATGAGAATTCATGGAAAAGCAGTTGGACATCCAAGTCAGTTTTTAAGAGTGGTAGTCAGACAGAAGATGGGCTTTGACAGAATGAAAAACAATTTTAGCTAAACTTTCAGAGGTTTGGGGAAAATATTTATCTGTTCTGTTGTTTTGCTTCCTTCCTTTGATGAGTTTGATTTTTTAAGGCCATGATTTTTAACATAAAAATTTTTTAAAAGAAAAATAAATTAGAAAGATAAAATTTTCCCAGTTGTGTTATGAGTTATGATAGAACCTGTTAACTTAATGATTAACTTTGCTGCTGCTGTCAGTGTGTGTAATGGACATTGTCCATTAAATCAGTAGGTATGTAGTTGTTATCTATTCATTGTTCATTGCCTCTCCCTGTCTCAACTAGATTCAAAACCAGGTTTGAAGAGAGAGTTTTAATATATCATGGACAATCTTTTCCACATATGAAGATAAATTCTCTTTGGTTATTAGTGACTTAATTTCATTGCTGTCTTATGAGAAGAATGTGTGTTATTTCAATTTTACAGATGTAGAATGGGTATATATGGAAGTTAAGGTTTACATATTTATTGTTGACATCTGGTTAGGTAAATGGCATGCATGAGTATATATTTCCAATTACTGACATGCAAATTATTGTTACTCTGTACTGTATGCCAAACCCTGCTATCAGTCTCTTATCTGGCTTTTCGCCAGTGCAAGTGCTTACTTTCTAATAAGGAATTCAGTCTACAACAGCACTTAACATATTTCAAATAGCTTGATTATAGTTGCATATGCTGTGAAGTAGCAAAAAGAAATAACACATTAATTAATTTTGTAATTTCTGTGGATAACACACTGTAGCATGTGGCTGTACTGAGCCTTGCATAAGAGGTCCTCATTCTCAATGCAAATCCCACACTCTGTGGAAATACAAATAATAGTGTCATGTGTGAAGCCCCAGAGGTTGCACAGATAAGAATACATACCCAAAAATTAATGAACTAAGCACGAAAAATTCAAGGAGTTGAACAGTTCCAGAGGAGTCAAAAAAATCAAAAGAAATCAAGCAGGGGTAAATCCAATGCTGGGTTCAACATGGAGATGAAGGAAATCTCAGTTCCAATTCTATTTATGTTTTACAGTAAACATTAATTGGATTTTAAAGAAAATTAAGAGCAAAGCCTAGAACCTTGATTATTTCTCACCTACTGACGGCTCTAAATGCAAGCTATCAAGTCAGAATACTATTTAATCTTCAATCATTTTCCGGGCTTGTAAAGTCCTGTACCAAGGGATGTGAAAAGAAGCTGAAAGCACCAGCTCACATCTGATAAATAGGAAATTTTCACAGAGTATGAGATATAGAGATCAGATCCCCTGACATGGCTGTGTGAATTTACTAACCACTGGGTTAAAGGAAAAATGTCTCCTCTGGCTGCTGTGACAGATCCAGCTGGTTTATAGCTGCACAGATAGTGTGGCTTAGCAGACGCCAGCCTAGCTCGAAGGAAACAAGACCCCAGACACAACAACCATAGGCGGGATTCAAACCAAGACAGAGGCCCTCAGCCAACCCCTTTGAAGCACAGATACACCATATCATCGGCCAGCGAGCTGGGCAGAGCTGAGACCCTTGCCCAATCACGTCTGTAAGGGCAGGAAATTGGAAGCTCTATAAAGGGAGCTGCCGGACAATGAACAGCGGTTGCTGCTGCACGAACTCAGTGAGTGGTGTCACATCCCTGTCTCCGACTCCACAGCCACAGGCTGCATGTCAGAGGCAGATCTGTAACTCCTCCTGCTGGAACAGTCCTTGGCTTTTGCCCTTAGCAGAGGCCTCTGTGTGCTCACCTCTTACACCACCTACTACAATTTTACACCATGCATCAGGAGGGTGACCCCAGGACAGAGGATGAGAGTTAGACCCAACGCGAGGCACCTAATTCATGCCATACAAGAATCCTAGGAGTCTAACACTCCTCTTTAGTTTCCTGTTTTAACAGGAAACCTGTTTGATCACTGTCTAGCCTACAACTGAAATCAGCAATTCTCTGCTCTGCTGATTTCAATGGGAATATTGCCAAGGGATACATAACCCCAGTCATAGGTTTTCTGAAGACTTTTCAAAGACTTTTCATCAGTTTCAAAACTTTGGGCTCATTCCATTTAGAAATCATCTTCAATGAGATATACAAGTCTGCATTAAGACCCTCATTGCACAATGATCTGAAACTCCTAAGTGCAAAACTTGCAAGAAATATCCAGTCAGAAGTTCGTATTCTGTATATTATGTATTAAATGGTAGTATTGTGAAAATATCTTAAAAATGGGAAAATAAAAGGGGGGCGGGGAAGGGAAGAAATAAAAGAGAAAAGAAAAAAGAAAGAAAAAAAGCTTTGTGTGATAAATTTGAAACCGATGTATCATAAGCTACTTCTTTAATTGACTTTACCTGTAACATTTGCAATACTGCCATAGACAGCATACTAAGGAGAAAGATATTTCTTAAGGACCTTGGGCCAGATTCCAAATGTTTTTCATTTTATAAAGCAATTTATAATTCTCTAAAGGGTAGAATGATACTCAAATTTTAGAAGGAATTTCTCATGTAATGTTATATTGTCTAAATATTATAGATAGGTATGGTTAAATAGAAAATAAATATTAAAGTCGCACTTCTCATCCTTTCCACAATTAAAATGGCATTGTCAGCAAATAATTTCAGAATTAATTATTTGAGGCTCTTACAAAATAACTTGAAGAAACTAGATCATTTTTATCTACTCTTTATGAGATTATTTTCTCCACCAGGAAAAACAATTTCTCATTAGTGAGCTAAGTAATAAACAGATCCCAGGTTAAGAAGAAATAGTGTAAAAGGTTTTTTACATTTCTCACTTCATCTTTCTTTTTTCTGTTGGTAACTTCAGTTTAATGATACTTCATGATACATCATGGAAAAATGTCAGATCTGAAAAACAGCAGGAAGTATTAATGGCCCTGCTATTTAGTAGCAGCAACAATGTACTATTCTCTATAAATGGCCTTTCTTTGCATGTTGGGAATTGAGCCCTCAGTATGTCCTTGATAAATGAAAAATACCTCTGGCATGAGGAGACCAACAGGCAGTGCCTCAGATATTTTAAATGATGATTGCCACAGCAGGCTATCTTACAACAGAATGATGACCAAAACCTGTAATCAGTTTTATAAAGAAGTTATAAGGGTATTTGACAACTACTTTTATTTTAGCATTTCATAAGAATCATTTACCTTTATTAGATGGCTGCCTTCAATGGTGAAAAAAGGAAAGCCAGGTCTACAACTCCATCATTCTTCTTTTGAAGTCACTTTAGATTAATAGGACCCTGGTGATTTCAAATAATTTACCAGTCAGCCACTGGTAACTGAATGAGAACTTTTCCCTGGGGGCGCTGCTGGACGCTGAACTGCTGAGTCTGATCACTAACAGTACATTACTAAGTGGATGAAAGTGGTAGAATTAGATGAGAGCATTTACAACTCCGTTTGGTCCTTGCTGTTTTGCAACAAGAATCCCTGTTGTGCCCAGTGTGTGAGATCATGGGGAGAGAAGACACATATTTATAAAGTTACCTGTTCATTCAGGGGCCAGCGTTACTGCCTGCATTTCCATCTGAACGAAAAACACTCATCAACTGCAACATTTTAGGCTTGGAAAAGCTCGCAAAAGTGGCGAAAAAACAGAATGGATTTTAACTTTCTGACTTCCATGGCAAGAAAGATTAATAAAAAAAGGAGACTGAGAATTTTTATAATTTATATCTGTAAGTCTATGAATAGAACAATTCAGACACAAATTTGATATAGGAGTGGGTATTTCAAGGAGAATGATGTGTGACTCTTGGAATTAGTTATTTTTAAAAATGCCATTTATTGTTTGAATTGCAGCAAGAAGTTTAGGTAGTGATATATATAATTTTAATTGGATGGCAATTTAATTTGTGGTCTTTTATTGGGGAGCAATCAAGGAGCACTTGATATGAGGAAAATCCTCTTGGATTTTAAGGTCCCCTTGTCATCCCTTTCCAGGATAGACTAAAGGATGCTCTCATGTCACAGACAAACCAGATGTATACCTCTTTATTTGAGTTCAGAATGCTATGTCAGACATCATATAGAGTAAGAAGGAACCACTGAGTGCTCATGTATTTCAGAAAATATAATCACAATCCACATAAGACAGTATCTTTAAACCTGTTCAATTCCTAAAATGTCACCTTTGGCACTTGATATCAAAATCAACTATTGGAATCTTTGCCTTTCCAGTACAGAACCATTATCTTCAATATTGTGTAGAAAAAGACAAAAGAAGCTTGTTTAAGCAACAGTGGCAAGTTATTGAGTGGGGGGTTTTTTTGTAAATATTTTCTGTGAGCTGTATCATTGATGTCAGTCATTAGACTTGTAAATGTTAATTATATTACCATGAAATAAATAGGCTCAAGTCAAGATTTTTATATGTGACATCCTTAAATTAGGAACATTTATTTTGAGTCTACAAAATTTCAAAACTCTTACAGAAATCACAACAGCTATATTATGCCATAGGTCTGACTGCAGCCCTATGTCATATTTCTCATTAATCTTCCCCATTCCTTGATACCATAAGAAATGAACCATGCTGCTGTTGGAATGGGAATTTTGCCCAGCATCTGTGGTGAAAATTCTACAGCATGTGACCTTTTATTTTTTAATCTTATGTCTCTAAGGTAATCTTGGAACTCTCTGAAACAGGACAAACAACTTGTGTGGAACACATGATATAAGTATATGCAGGTTAGAAATGAAAACAAGTTCACATGAGCTTATTGACCAGAAGTCTCTGCCACCATGATATATAGCTCTAGAATTGAACTCTATAGATCATCTCAATTTCTGTCACTGTGCAGTTCAAAGTTTTGCAGGTCTCTCGTGGAAAGAAAGACATAACCCCTTAAATCTTTGTAGCTGAGACATTGATGTTTCTCATTCAGAAAAATGACCCTGGGATAAAAATGAAAATGAGATGCAACTGCTCATCTCAAGAGACTATCTCAGGGGCTGCAATGTGAAGTAGATAATTTTTTTTTACTAAAAAATAGCAATAAATTTATTAGTGTACATGCTTTAATGAATTTATACCATATGATATTTATATCAGTTCTACTGCAACAACATTAAGGGGAAAAGTGTTGCAAAAAGCCGTTTCATTCAGATTAGAGGAAAAAAACAGCCATGACATTGCCTTTAAAGCCTTATCTCAACACAGGTGTCACAAGCTCAAGCTTTGTGTCTGCATAAAAATGTCTTGTAATAAAAGTTTCCAAATACTAGGAATTTGAGAGCTGTTCATATTCTTTGTTGTAGGATCATTTTCCAACACATTTTTAGAACTAGTCTTCATTTTTGCTGATTTGTTGTTTTAATAAAGATACAAAAAAACTGGGAAGAACTTATCTCTTTGATACATGGATCCATATATGTGAGTTAATGGACATACATTTTACCACTGAGAAATTACTTATTTTGTCTGGTAGGCTTCAGTAAAGTAACATGATATTTTCTGATATGAGCTTTTATTTGGGTATGATAAATATGAAAAATTCATTTGCTTTCCATAGCTGCCATATTTCAGGTAGAATCTGGGAACCCCGTGATTTACATGCATGCTCTAATTTCTGAATAGTGACTTGGACTAGAATTATTAACTTAAAGCCAGTGCTAAAAGGGATAGCGTAGCTTTTCCCTTCCACATGCTCTTTGGATCAGTCTTACTTGCACTAATATCAACATCAAAACTCCTGTTGATTTTCCTGAGAGTTGGGGCACATTTACTGTGTACTCAAGACTCTAAAAGGTCTTTTAAAGCCTTCAATAAACCAAGCCCCTGTTGTACTGTGGCTGTTTAATTCTGTTAGAATTATTCCCTGAGTAGCTCTACACTGCAAAACATCCTTTTTTTTTCCATTTCGATTTCTTTTTTCTCATACTACTTTATTGCTTTTAAACTTAAATTCCCTTTTCTTCATCTTTCATAATCAGCTCCAATGTCTTAGGCTAGCACTCAAATTTACAGAGAGGGCAAGCAGCAGGCAGTGACACTGGGGCAAACAAAGGAGTAGAACATGGGAATTACTGGGAAAAAGCATTCTAATTCAAATAGTTTTAAGTATTCAAATGCATCTACTTTCATTTTTATATGGCTTTCGATACTAAATACTTGAGCTAGCTGAATCTTATGGTCATCGCACTTTCAGTAGTTCAATACACTTTAACAGTGATATCATTTCCCCTGAGAGGCACAAACCAAAACCACACAGAGATAAACCACTGAAGTTTGAAAATAATTAAAATTTATAATTCTTTCATGAAACAAAATTAATCTTCAAATATACACATTTTACAAGTAAAATAAGTATTTGTTTATATTAACCAAATCTTATTTCCTCAGCTATATTGATTAATAGCAAAGATAACAAAGAACTCATATGTACCCAGGCACATAACTGTATAAACACAAAAGTGCATTTGTTGAACCAGGTATGTTGTGTATGTATATATGTTCTGTCCCCATGATGCTCCTTCCTTTGCAGTTTACAGCACCATCTGCAAATTGCCCTCCAAAAACACGGTGTGTGGCATGACATAACTGTCAATTCTCCTCTCCAGATGTTCTGAAAAGGGCAATGAATACTGGAGAGAGACTTGAAATGCCTAAATTCCTTTGAAGGAATGTAACTGAAAGGACTTGACAGTACATTCCTGGTTAGACCTTTCCACCTGAACCCATTCTTCATTCTCTTTCTGCTGGCATCGGCTTTTATTGTAAGGGGAGAGCTTTGTGCAAGCTACTTTGTAGAGCTAGTGAAAAACTAAGGCAAGCTGTGTGGCTACTGTGAAGTGCACAAAATTATAGTCCATCACACCATGTCTCCATAAGGGATTAGCTGGATGATAATTAAGCCTTCCCTGCTTCTAGGTGACAAAAACCTGTCAGCACCTCCATATCACTATTTTTAAAGTGGTGGTGTTTGCAGTGTGTGGAGTTGCAGAGCTCCAGCCTTTTGTGAGATGCATTTGTTTCCTGTCTGGATCAGGGATCAGGGACCTGGGTCACTTGCACTGGAACACACGCTGTGTTGACACTTGCAATATTTTTTTCCAGGGACAGGGTAAGACCTGGAGAGATGGTTAGTAAAAGAGAACACAAAACAAAGCCACACAGCAGGAATGTGTAACAAAGCACAGCTGCGTGAAATACAGTTGTGCTTACAGAAGTAGTCTGGCAGGATGAGACTGCATGTTACTCTGGGAGTATTTCAGAAGGCATATGTCAGTCCTGTGTTCTTAGGTCATCTGCACTTGCTCGTACACTGTGCTCTATTAAAAATGTTCCAAAGGGGAGCCAAAATTTTCAAATATACCTTAGTTTAACTGCAAATGACGGGAATGACAACTACCTGTGTGCCACTGCTCAATCTGAGGGATTTAACCTGGAACCACTGTGACTGACAAGGGGTGAAACTACCAGGCCAAAATCCTCAAAAAAATTCCCCTAGTCCTGAAATCTGTCTCTGACACAAGCTATTGCATTAGCCAGTGGCTTAATTTTGTTAAGTTAATAAATAAGAGAAGCCATTGCCTTGAATATTTTCTTTGCCATTACAGGATGTAAGGATACACATCTTCGGAGCTGAAAGGCTAGTTTACAGCTTCAGCTGTGATAAGTTTCAGTAATACCATAAGAAGTTATTTTTTGACACTTTTTGTTCTTTAAAACATTTTATTTCCTTGAAATGTCTGTGGGTTTTTTTCTCCATTTCATCTAGTTACACTTCAAACTAAATTCTCCTTTAAAGGAAAATGCTTCTGAAAAATAAAACATATTTTATGAAATAAACCCTGATATCACTCATTTACATAACATAACAAAGGCTTATGCAATTGGAGCCACTGGGTCTGAGAGGAAAATCCAAGTCAATGTCAATGATTTTATTTCTACTGTAAGCCTTCAACAATTATCTGAGTTTCTGTAAATACAAAACTGTCTTGTTCTTCATCATATAATGTCCAAGTATCATCTTCAAAGATTAAGAATGAAATGTCCTGAAACTACCAGCAATCTGCACAATGTACTGTCCCCATCAACAGGTCTATTTCATATGATGACATGATGGGTCAGTCTTCAGGTCAGGTCTGACAGTTTTATTACAGTTTACAAGAACATTGTTATCTAATATAAGTTGTCTAAATTTCTTGATTATTTGAAAGCTTGTTGACATTTTCTGCACAATATATATTAGCAAATCTATTTTGAATCTCTGAAATCTTGAGGAATAATTATCTTCATTTTATGGTGATATTTATTTGAAAATTTGTGATAACAAAGTAACAGTAAACCAAACTGGTTTTTAATAGCAGGTGAAAACACAAGGTAAAAATAATGTGATGCTCCTTTTGGGATTGGGGTGATGGTAATTGCACCCCCAGAAGTTTAATTTTGGGAATCCTTTCCATCACTACTATTCACTCTAACAAGTTAATTCATTTGGTCTTAAATATTCCAGAGCTCAGTGCCCTGTGATTAACTCTGCTTTCTTGTGTATGTAAAGGGGAAGAAAAGTCAAACAATTTGAGGCAGGATACAAGACTATTGACATATGCATTGATGTTATCCATGACAGGATAAGCTCTAGTGATAGTAATCCACAGGAGGCAACACAGAGCACTGAATAACATAAACCCCACTAAGCTGAAAACAGCGCTAGATTTCAAACCAACCTAATTCAATCAAATACAGCTGTGCTACAGACTGTCCATGGACCATCTTTTGTAAGATTCATAGAAACAAACAAAATTATGGTGATCACATTTTTTATTTAACATTTGATTCTGTCAATACTCATATTATGAATCAATTATGTATATTATATAGTCTGTAATAAAAATATAATGCCAAGAATACCTGAGGGAAGTTGAAAACAACATGTTGCTTTTTGCAGTATACATTTAAAAAGTGCTGTTTCTAACTGTGAATGCTGAAGCTGGATTTCAGGGCTGTTTTTTAAGCATTAGAAAAACCTAAAGAACTGGAATGCCTTACTGTGAAGAAAGAGAGAGAGAGAGAGAGAGAGAGAGGAAGGAACAGGCAATTTTTCTCCTTTCCTGTATGAGAAATGTTCCCATCTACCAATGACAGATATGTGCATTATGGAGAAACCCATAGCACATGATCTGCTCCCAAATGTTGCAGTCAAATAGAATTCAGTATTATATTCCCATTATTGACCTTAACTGGAGGTACATCCTTGAGGATGCTGTATGACATTGATGGTAGTGATAGAGAACGGGGAGTCCTAAAAAGATTTGTTAAGATGATTTGGTCATGCTTGTCAAATCTCAGGCATCTCTGACTCATTTCAGTGTTTTTATATTTTACATTGAGTCCTGGGATGTTTTATATTGAATGCTAGGATGGAAGACTGAGTACTATGCTACAAATTTAACCTTGTGCAAGATGGCCCGGCCCTGCGGAGGTTGGAAATGTTTCCTGAACCATGAATGTGTACGTGTCACTGGTATTAACTTTGCCTCACATTGCTGTCAGTTCTCCAGTGATGCTCAAGTGTGACTGCAAAATCTGTCCTAAAATTTTGGAGAAATAATTTGTGCATGTGCAAAAATATGTGGAAAATCAAGAACTAAACCAAATTGTAAGCCCTTGGAACCTTGCCACCAGCAACATATCTCTGCTAATTCATATGAGTAGAGAATTCTTCTGATTTGGCAGTTAGTTTGCATGGTAGTAGGAGAAATTGCATATCTGCATTCAATGTCTCCCAAGTTATTTACTGTTGAAACATATTTTTTCCAAATACTAGCAGTTTTAATGCAACTTTTTTTTAATTGCATAATTGCATTCAATGTCTCCCAAGTTATTTACTGTTGAAATATATTTTTTCCAAATATCAGTGTTTTTAGATGCTATCATAAATTAAGAGTTTAATAACACAAAAAAAATCAAACATTAAAGCTGTTTAATATAAGCTTTTGTATATTAATTCAATAGAATTTTCATCAGCCAGTATTTTCAAAAGAAAAAAAAAATCCTCCCAAATATAAGTAATGTAAGGGAAGATATGCTTATACAGAGACAATTTTCACATACCTGTCCTTAACATTCATTACCTTCCCCTATAAGTCTGTCTTTATTACAGCAAAATAGATCATAAACAGACACTATTTCAGCCTTACTCAAAAATCATAAAAAATTGGTTTAATCAAAATCAGCCTTCCATAACTAAAGAAGGAATATGAATCAGTGTGGTGGGTTAACCTTGCTGACTGCCAGTTGCCAAGCCATCCATTCTCACACTCCCTTTTATCAGCAGGACAGGAGGGGAAAATAAATGTGAAAAGGGTCATGGGTTGAGATAAGGACAGGGAGATCACTCACGAATTGCTGACATGGGCAAAACAGATGAGACTTGGGGAAATGTATTTAATTTACTGTAAATTAAAAATAGAATAATGAGAAATGAAAACAAAATTAAAAACACCTACTCCAAGCCTGCTTTTCAGCTCAGACTCAACTTAATTCCTTACTCTTCTAAGTCTTCCCCCTGAGTGGTGCAGGCAGACAGGTAACGGGGATTCTAGTCAGTTCATAACCTTTTGTTTGGCTCAGTCACTCCTTCTCCATCACACTCTTCTAATCCCATGTGGGTTCCTCAACAGTGGGATAGAGCCCTTCAATAATTTCTTCAGTATGAATCCTTCCCACTAGCTTCATTAACTGCTCCAGCAATGTCCTTTCCATGGTGTACTGTTCTTCAGGAATGGTTTGGGTTCCCTGCATGACTACAGCTCCTGACAGAAGACCTGCTGCTGTGTTCCTCCTTGGGCCTGGTGTTCTCCACAGGTTGCAGAAGAATCTCTGCTCTGATACTTGAAGCACCTTCTCTCCCTCCTTCTTCATTAACCTTGGTGTCTGTACAGCTGTTCACTTCTTTTTCATCTCTGTCACAACTGCTACAAAACATTATTTTACCCTTTCTTAATTATGTTGTCACAGAGTGATCTTGTCCTTGGATCATGGGCTCAAGTTTGGTCCAGTTCTGGGGCCTTTCAGAGCTGGCTGGAACCAGCTGTGTCCAACATGAGGCAGCCCTAGGCTTCCTCTCATGGAAGCTACTCACAGCATAACTGCAGTACCAAACCCTTTCCATGTCAACCCAACACAATGAGTTTAACAGCAAAAGACAATACAACAGCAAAACAACAGGATGTCTTTCACTGAATCCTATGTGACCTGTTGCAGGCTTTTTCATTCCGCATTTTTAGAGCTTCACTGTAAAGCATCAGCAAAACTGGCAGTGGCAACAGCAGTAGTCAAATTTTCTGTGGAAAAGATTGTCCAAGATGCTTTAGGAAAACCAAGTTATTATTCTGAAAGTATTTAATTTATTCTTCTTTAGAAAGACAGAAAAACACAAAAAAGTGATACAAATTGCTTTTCTGGAATGAGCATGCATCAAATCTTTTATTTCTCTTGTGGGAATTGTCTATAAAAAATATGTAAAATTCAATGTCAAAAAAAGCCCAAACCAAAAATGTAATAAAAAATATATAAGTGATGAAAATGAATGAAACTCTGTCTTACATATCAGGATAGATATAAGAGAGTCATCCACCTAATATAAATGCTGTTTTAATATTAGACTGTTCAGCATGTTTCGGGTAGTTGTTTAAAGATAAAAAGTTGTAAAAAAAGGGATAGTCTGACAGATTTTTTTCTCTAATAGTTTCTCTAATATTTATCTGAATACTAAAGAAGTGCTCAAATCTGTCACTTATATTTCTGCTTTCCTTCAGTAAGTCATACTCCTGTTGTTGGTTCTAGCAAGGAATGAGTTTCTTGAGGTAATTTCTGTACAATCTATATAGATGTGAGTGCACCATTCATTATTACAAAAAATATTCATATGTCTTAAGATCATATCCTTTTAAAACATCTTTTATATAAAAGAAAATTTTACGTAATTGACAGCAAAGATATTATTGTCCAGTTTTACAGTGATCCAGAGCAGCCATATGACTTTAATATAAAAAATTAGGAGTCCTTTATTTTAGATTTAGAAAAAAAGAGAAGAACACAAACCTTCCATCAGAAACATGTATTGATTTTGGAACTACCAGTTTTTTAGGTGCTTTGAGAGCTAACAGGCCATTACTTACTGATGCATCAAAATCTGTTTGTTTTTGAGTCAGTGAAAATAAAGGCTAATTTCTATACACCAGTTTTACTTGTATCAAGGACTTTATGAAATTTTACGAATACTCTGGAATTTTCCTTCAAAAGAGTACACCAGTCATAGAAGTCTGCCTTCTCTTTTTTGAAAAATCAAAGTTCTGGATAAAGCATCTGAAAGGGTTGTTAAACAAATGTTTGGGTAATATTGGACAGTATCTATGAATACTTTTCTGGAAGGCAACTTGTATAAACCTAGTGAAACCTCTCTGGATTATACCTGTTCATATCTCCCTATTACAGTGTCTGCCTCCAACAGATGGTAGGAGACAATTTCATGTTCAGCCTCCAGTGCTGAACATGATTATCTCATTAAAGTAGATAATCAAACTCAAAGGATGAGAGAAAAGTTACTGTCAAAACTTTCAGTGTCAAAATAAAAATTCACACAGTATGGAAGTGAAAAAATCTGGGCAGTAGTTAGTGCATACGGCTGCATATAACTAAAATTTGCTTGCAGACAGAGAGGCCAAGAGATTCACTGGTTTCTTCATCTGCAACAACTTTCTCTTTTTTTCCTATTTTCTTTTTTCTTTTTTCTTTTTGTTTTTCTCTTTGCTTTTTGTATAATTCTTCTTCAACAGAAAAGAGAATCTGTTTCAATTAGTTTCATTGCAGGGAGCTGGGCAGTATGAAAGCAAGCAACTCAAAGAATTCTGTCCTTTAAATCTGTGCAAGATATATTTCTTATATGTTACCATTTAAAATGGTGGAAGATTCTGCTATGAAAGCTAAGTGATTTATTACCTTGATATGGAGCACAGGTGAACATATTTCTTCCTTTTTCACTGATACCATTAAGAAATATTGCTTCATTTATCTTATATATTCTACCTTCACTTATCTTACATATTTTATCTTCAACACTTGTTAGCAAGCTACAATACAAACTTCTTAAAGAAACTTTTGATACTTAAATAATGAGATTCCTCTGCAAAAAAATACAGTTCCAGAGACTCTTGAACATGATTCTTTCCACTCCTTCTATGGGAAGAATATTAAAAATAAATTAAAAAATAAACTAACTAATAATCTTTAAAGAAAATATTAGCCCCCCTCTTACTATAATCTCTTTTTATATGTAAACAAACTAAAAACGTTTCTGTATGTAAACAAACTTCAAAATTTCTTAGCTATGTGGTTTATGATAGCAGGCAAAAATACTTCCTACTTCAAAGTTTATGCTATTGAATGATAAATTACATTCTTTATTGACTCATATGGTGAATAAATCAACCAGATAATTAGTAGTACAATTAAGCTATGGGAAAAAAATATCGAGAACATCAAAATGAGACGTAGCAGGAACCATTTGAGAAAAGTATTAAAACCAAGCTGATTTGAGAAATATAAGAAAGCAAATAATTCTCCCCTTGCCTCCCCAAGAGATCAAGAGCTGAGGCTGAGCTCCTAGGGGAAAAACTTCAAAACTCAGCAGTTTTACTCTGGTTTACATAAAACAAGTGTTTACTAGGCTAGAAGACATTCTCTGTGCATTTTTATGAATGGCTTTCAGTGAAGCTGCAATAATAGCATACATGGGAGGGATACGGAGCTANCTGGTAGCTGAAGTAAAGTAAGTTGTAAGATCTACCTTCTTTTCCTAGCTTTGTCATAGGACTCACTACAATCTGTGCAAATTAATTAAAATATAATTGTTTCTGCTATTGAAGGCCAAGTCTGAAAAGCCAAAAATGTCTTTTAAACAAAAAAAAATATTTCTCTGGCCATCCTTCCATGTTACTTCTGTTACATAGCAATCCTGACTGTCACTGAGCTTCTAGGTATTCCTGGTAGTTCCAACCAATACCAGTCTGTATGTCTAACAAAGGGTTTCTACTTCATTATAGAGTTATCAAAGAATTAAAATTTTTCTGAGGAGTGAAGAGCACTTCTCTGAACTATCCCTTATATAATTTTTACTTGGAAAAAGAAGTTTGAATAAACAAAATGTGTTTCTTTTCACTTGGATGTGTCATGTAAGTTAAAATGGCACAATAATATTACTGTGATAAAAATTATGTCAATAGCAAATTTTGTTTTACAAACAGTTAACTGATTCCAAGCAAGTGGCAGCCACACTTCTGCTGCGCTTATGATGCTTTCCAAGAATTGACGTAGAAAATAACTTTTTCTAGAGAGTCTATTTTTTTTTCAATTGCAAGAAATCGCATGCACATTTTGTTGAGCAATACATCTGGTCCAGGTAGCCGGGCTCAAGCCTGCAGATGGAGATGCAGATTGGGCTTGGGTGGGAGCCCGAGACAAGAGGCTGCGAACTGTCAAACTTTGGGATAACAAAGGACATGAAAACTGGTGATATCAGCCAGGTGAATGAACACTGGGGCACACAGCGGGAGCTTGGAATTGCTGATCTTTTGGGTAACAGAAGAGATGAAAGGGAGTGACAGCCAGCGAGCTGTTTGGACAGGGAGAATGGCAGGAGCAGGAGCGGGGCCTCGGGAGGAGGAGTGAGACCTTCGGGCAGACTGCGGGGATATAAAAGCCCTGAGGTTCCTCTGTTGGGGGCCCCTGCTCAGGAGCAGCAGCTGCAGCTGTTCCAGTGTCACTGCACCGCGAATAAATGGCTTTATGGGATATCTGAGGCTGCGGGGGAGGCCCGGTGTGTGTGGCTGTGAGTGGGGTGTGCAGGGGATCGGGGCTCCCCTCGGGTCACCGGAGCTGCTGCTGTGCAGGGGCTCCTGTCCCAGCAGTGAAAGTCTCTGGCCTCGGCAGTGCCACTGCCAGACAGGCTCGAGAATGGTCAGACCGGGAAGTTTTCTTAATAACCTAAAATTTCAGATTTAATTTAAATTTAATTGTAAATTTTTCATGTATTCACACATACATTAGGAGGCACGGTATCCCCATTCCATAAAAAAAAAAAGAACCACCATAGTAGAAGGGCAAGACACATAAATATACATATAGTTTACCTCACAGAAAAAGCTCAAGGACATTGCGAAGGCCTCTGCTATAGTGGCAAAAGTAATTCATGCAAAATTTTGTACTGACCCCAACAAGTGGACTATGTCCTCTGCTATGGAGAAATGGCATATTGTATGGAATATCACTTTTGGTGAGTTAGAGTCAGCGGTCCTGAGTATCTCACCTACAAACTTCTCCAACCCCAGCCTGATGGTGAAGGTGAGACAGCACTGATGCTGTCAGCACCGTTCAGCAGTAGCCAAAACCTGTTCTGCCAAGATATTTCCTTCTGCATGCTTCTTCATGCTGGTGTGTTATCAACTCCTTTCCAGCTACTAATACAAAGAACAACACTATGTGGGCTGTTATGTGGAAAACATTAAACTTAATCTCAACCAGACCAAATTCACACTTCCTGTCCCAATATCTTGGGATAAATTATTACTCTCCCATTCTTCTTACACTGAGTTGAGTTCATGAGCTCTCTTTTGATATGACTGTGATTCTTTTTTGTGATATAGAGGATACTGCTCAGACTTTTACTCAGTCAGTGTGCTAGGCTCATATACCTTTTGCATTATGAGCAGCATGGATTTAAATAAATTTTTCACCCTGAAAACTTTTGCTAATTTTTATTAAAACATTAATGATGCCAATGCCTGACAACTTTGTGTGGCTTCTGCAGTACATGAACGTGACTAGCAGCTATTTTTTTATATCAGAAGTGAGTGGAAAATATAAAAAAACCCCAAAAAACAACAAAACAAAAAAAACCCCACCACCCACTCTTTTTAATGAAAAACAGCCAGAATGTTTGTAGAGTTAAATCTCACTGTGAAAATGTAAGACCTTGGCTCACCCTATACATGGCAAACCTCCAGAAGTCAACATTCTCTTTGGAGGTGAACCCTTCACATTTAGCTCCTTGGTATTGATTGTGACATTTTCTTGTCAGCATGAGCATCCAATATCCAACGCAGGCAATATTTCTCATTAAGTTGTATAGACTATGGACAGCATAAACTTAAACAAATGTGCAGTGTCAGAGCACAGGCAAAGTGTAGCACCTAGTTTTAATAAACTGAAAACAATCCAGCTGACAATATTCCCTAATTTTACCTTTGACTTGGTTTATGCTTTGTTCCATCCAATATTCCTCCTCTTATCATTACTTTAGCTTCTGCTTTTGTAATCTATCTTTTTTTTCCCAAGTGAGAGGCTTCATAGAAGGCTGCTTCACTGAACTCAGCAATAATCCTCTCGTTGGCAGCAATGGTCCAGTATCAAGCTCATCTCTAGCAAAGTAAAATTTTTATTATTATTGCTCTGTTAAGTGCTGAATACTCCTCTCTAGCTGCATAATTCAAGTATTAATTCTTCACTAGACTCACAGATTTTAAAGCATGAAGAAATCAACACGATCAGCTAATCTAATATCTTGCATGGCATAAAGCATACAATCTTGCTTCATTTTTGTAATGCATTCTTTACTTTCAGCTATATTATCTCTTTCCAAAAGTCAGTTCTCTCGAATGAATGACATCATATCAAGTAGAATGTGTTTTAGTCTTTCATAAGTTATTGCAATGGTTCATTAAATCACAAACATATTACACTTCAAATTTCAGTATGTTTCGTTTATGATGAAGTCACCTCTGAAACTTCTCTTGGATAAGCCAAAGAGCATATCTCTGTTTAGGTCACAGTCAAACCATCAATACTTTTACCTGTGTTTTATGAAGCTGTTTCAATCTGCCGTCTTTGATCTAAAGAGCTTTACACAGTCAGTATTCAGGTAATGACCTCACTAACGTGGCAATACAATTTCCCTCTTTCTACTCAATAGTCTTCTGCTTATTGTGACTCAATAGTCTGAAGATTTTGTCTGCCATAAGTATGTTCAAAGTGCTTTCTGATTACTCACATTTCAAAAATATTTGAGTTTTCCCACAATTTTTGTTGGTTAGTCAGCTAACTAACTGTTGTTGGAACAGCTAACCAGTTCTTCATTTAACTGCCTTAAAGGGCAAGTGAATTTGGTGATGAACAGCAGAGTTGTCTGTTTAACATCTAATATTTTTGTTATGCATTGAGTTCACTAGTAATGACCTTGCATTTTCTTCTACACACCTTCCAGCTACTTGAATATTGTATCAGATGTTTCTGAAATTGTGTAAAATGATCTCTCTTTTTTCTTCTATTTGTTTGTTTGTTTGTTTTGTTTTATTAATGAATATAGGAAAAAAAAAACCATCCTCTGACATGTATTCTTATAAAAGAATCCACAGCTTCCTTTAGTGGAACTCCCACTCAGAAAACAAAGAAATGAGGATACTGTGGAAACAGTAAAATCAAAAGGACCAAATTCAGGAAACTGTAATCATACAGTTGTTTTGGTGTAAGTCTCTGTGTTCAAATGGAGATTGTCTGTCCATAGGGGACATCCTGGGCCTGCTCTGTGATCTCAGAAGCTCCTGATAAACCTTGACCAAGCTGACTGACCAGTGAAACATCTCTTGATTGGATCAGCTGAGCCATGAGTCATTCCCTGATTGACCAGGAGCTCTTGCATGCTAAAGGTGGAAACAGCCAGGAACATCAGCTTCCCATTCAAGGTGGAAAACAAAGGATAAGCAATTATCCTTAGGCTATCTTAATTCAGATAAATGGTTTACTAAGGTAACTGAGTGGTGTGGTACTATTGTGAATTGTTACCGCACTTTGGGGAAAAAAGCCCAGTAACAGCCAACTTGCATCGTAGCCAGGATGGAAACTTACCACTGACAGAAGTTAGTCATCTTGGGACCACAGGAGGCTGTGCCATCTCCTTCGCAGTGTGACACCTCTCAGAGTTCTCCAAATCAGTTGTAGTTGGAGGCCTGGGCTGATAATCCTCTCCCCCATCTCCACACTCCTGGATGTCCACTCTTTGTCTGTGGGGAAACACAAACAAATTAGAGAGAGGTGAGTGTTTCTCTGAACGTGAGGACAATTTTTGATAAGTACCTTTCCACACATAGAAATAGCTGTACGGATTACCTCTGTGTGTGAATTGATTATTGTATGAACATGTGCTGTTTTGTCTGGGTTAAAGTTAACATTCTTCTCAGTGTCTGGTATGGGTCTGTGTTTTGGATTTGTGCTGAAGACAGGGTTGATAATACGGAGATGTTTTTTGTTATTGCTGAGCAGGGCTTATGCAGAGCCCAGGCCTTTTCTGTTTTTCATATGGCCACACTGGTGAGGATGCTGGGGTTGCATGTGAGAGTGGGAGGAGACACAGCCAGGATAGGTAACTCAAACATAACAAAGGGGTATTCCAGATCATATGACATCATGCACAGTATATAAAGTGGGATAAAGAAGAAGGAAAAGAGGGAATGTTTTGAGTGATATGTCTCCCCAAGTCACCATTATGTGTGATGAGACCCTGCTGTCTGGGGGATGGCTGAATATGTGCCTGCCCATTGGAAACAGTTACTTCATTCCTTGTTTTGCTTTGTTTGTGTGCATGGCTTTTACTTTCCATACTGAACTGTCTTTATCTCAACCCACAAGTTTTCTTTTACCCTTTTGATTCTCTCCCCAGTCTCATTGGTGGGGGAGTGAGCAAGCAGCTGCCTGGGGCTGGGTTGACAGCAGAGGCTAAAACATGACAGAATGTTACTACATAAAATCTATAGTTAAGTCATTGTTGTAACTGTAGTGAAATCTACCAAACCACTTTGTACATGTCAAAGTACAGATGACTAAGAGCTGCTAAGCACTTTTGCACCCTTATCTTTCCATCCAAATCCTTTTCGCTCTTACCTACTTTTGCATTCCTGGCTTCCATGTAAATCATTCAAAATTACTTCTAATTTGGCCTTCCTTTGCAAGCAATAGAGTGAACCTTGCCATTAAACTCTGTAAAACTGTATTTTCACAAATTCATAATAAACCCTGGTTTTGACAGTACCATTGACAAGATTTCTTTAAGTGGCCAAGCAACTCATCCACATTTCAAAACAAGTCTTTTTTTTTTTTTACTTTTGCGTTTAACTTTGTTAATAAAGATATCAGATTAGACCATTCAGACAGAAGAATCTGATCTATTTACTTACTAGCTTTGAGGTATTAAACATAACTAAATTTCAGAATCCTGTGTATTCCTTGCACAGAGTTAATCTGCCTTTTCAAAGACACAGCAAATTAGGCATGTGATCACAGTTTACCTAACAGAGTCATAGAATTATTTTCATAACTTTAGATAACTTTCCAAAAGCTTAGAATACTATATCTAATATATAGAGAGAGAGAGGAAGAAAAAAAGATGAGCAGAAGAAAACTCATAGAAGGGGAAACCCCTAAAAACCAGAGAAGTAATTTGAATTACATCATTGGTAATGAGAGAATAAGTTTATGGTTTTGTGAAAAAGCTCAACACTGTAGTTGGATGAGATTTAAATTGTAAAAGGCTTTCCATATTAATGGGAAATAACAAGGTTGTTAAATAACAGTATGATAGATGTTAAATCAGCAGGTCCAGATAATTTTGCCTGCAAGTGCTGTAAAGAGTCAGCTGAGCAGATCTCTTGATCATCAGTGATGATTTTCAATAAGTCTTGGAGCACTGGAGCATTTCCAAAGGGTTGGAATGAAGCTAATGTTATGCCAATATTTTAAAAGTGTAAATGGGACATCTAATTATAGGCCTGTCATCCTGACATTGATCCCAGACAAATTATGGAACAAGAGATATGGGATTTGATGAATACCCTATTAAAAGAGGATAATATAATTAATGGCAATCAGCATAGGCTTATAGGAAAGACACACTTTTGAACTTGCTTGTACGCTGATCAGGAAAAGCTATCATTGAACTTGTATGAGGATGATGCTGATGATCTTGTTATACTTCTGTAGGTCATTTAGTTTCATACTGAACGTGCTGATTAACAGAGAAGGAATTGCGAACACCAACATTATACATACTAAATTGAAGAAAACATTCTAACATGTAGGTTTTAATATACTGTATTTAAAGAATTATCAATGAGCATGTGTTCTAAAAAAATGCCAGAGGCCCTTTATTTTTGGCCTTATTTGCAGCCTCAGTATAAAAGCATTACTGCTGGGAAAAAAAAAAAATAGATAACACAGCAAATGGAGGAGAGATAAATGAGGAAAACGAAAGACTTCTGACAAGCAAGTTGGAATCCACCACATAACAGGTATGAACAATTATTTATTATAGACAATGAAAATTGTGTATCTAGGGACAACAGTGTAAAGAACACTTCTAAAATTGGACCACTATCCTAAGAACTAAAACTCTAAACCCTTGGGGATGACAAACAGCAACCTATTATGCCTGGAAGAGCCTAATGCAATCCTGGCCTGCGCAGGATTCAGCCTCTCTTTCTTTGAATATGAAGGCTACCTCTTTACACCTCAATTAAAGAAGGACAGTCATATATTAAAAAAAGGTACTGAGAAACATTGCAAACATATCTAAGCATCAGGAAATGAATCTTACACCTCACCTTAAGGAACTGTTTTAAAAATTTTCTGATATAGCAATTCCTTTGCCTCTTTTAGTATAGAGAGCATAGCAACAATTCTAGTAAGAAGTCAGCTTTTGTGAATATTCCTAAGAAGTTCAACCTGTTTAAGAATTATAAAAGGAGGTAAAGGATTCATTTGACCGTAAGCTGTCTGTACTTACATTCAGAGCAGAAATATGGCTGTGGAAAAGGATGATAACCAGAATCCATTTACCAGATAGAGAACTTTCTTTTTTTCTTTTTTTTTTTCTCTCTAAAATTGTACAATAATTCTAACAGCAAGTGTAGTTATGTCATTAGTTGTGGGCTTGTTTGACTGCAATAATTTCCCTACTAGCTGACTTCCACAAGTCAGCACTGCTACATCATTCCCACAGATTTTGCTTTTGCTGGGTGCTGTCCTGGGTCATATCTAATTCAACAAAATTTATGAGATTTGTGGTTGATGACAATCCACTGTACAAATCCAAATTTAAATACTCAAATTTGAATGAATTATTTCCCTGCCCTTTTTATCTTCCCACTCATAAAAAAAAAAAAAAAAACAAAAAAAACCAAACAAAAAGTCCACCCCACCAAAAATCTACAGAATAATTGCAGCCAGTAGGAAAAGAAGTAACACAGATGACTTCTTGGGCAACAGATATTGAGTGTAATGTGTAAAGTCAGAAATTGCTTCCCAGTTTAGCTTGTTTTCATTGAGCTTGTTACAGATTGTAACATTCCTTTGGAATGAAATATGCTTGTTTTGAATTCTAGAGAAGATTACGTAGTTCTGTATTTTAGGGGATAAATAGTAGGTGTTCCACTTTTCTATGACTAAAAAATACTGTTATGAAATGATTCAGTTTCACCTGGCTGTCTATGCAATAACCTATTTTGAACTCCTTCTCTAAGACTTCAGGTCTTCTAGCCTACAGTAAAATACAGCAGTTGTTTGAGGGCATCCCCAGCCCTTTTTAAAGAAGTCCTGCGAAGAAAAGTTAATATATTATAACCATAAAATTTTACTTTACTGAGTGCTGACCATATCAGTTTCCATTCAATTCAACGTGATATTAACTAAAGCTCTCAGTCAGGAATATCAAGGAGAAACAAACAAAATATGATGAATTCAGAACTCTTCGGCATGCAAACAAAAAAATACTTGAAGAAACAGTTGGTTCTTTCAGTGTTGACTGTTCCACTGCTGCCCTTTGATTTGGAAAACAATAGCAATATAAAATCCAAACTGAAGGAATATTGAAAAATAAGAATATTTTGAAAATCAAGCTTAGCATAAAACTGGGTTTGCTTTGCAGCTCCAATGCTAACATATTGCACCAGTACCAGTAATGACAAGTGAAGTTCATGCAAATATTTAGAAGCTTTCCATGTAAGGAGGGCTATTTTGAAAAAGATAAGTTAATAAAAGTCTTATTTAATGATATACTTGATAACTCTCTAAATACTATCAAAATGTGGTAGAGCAGTTAAGGGGCAGAAACACACATAAAAAAAAAAATTACAAAGATGCAATGCCAGACTTAAATTTTCACTGGAGAATTATTTTATAACAAGAAAAAGATACTTTATCCTGCTATTAACTGATTGGCAAAAGCAAGGATAATGACTATGAATATAACAAATTATATGCTTCCTAAGTGTTTCACAGATGCACACTGCCAAGGTACCAGAGTGTGAAATTAGTGAAGCACTTATGCAATATACAGGCATTGTGAATATGATTATATCTAAGAGATGATTCTAGTAATGATAAGTTGAAGTTCATGCTAGAACAATTACTCATTTTCATCAGGTGATAAAGGTGACAATTTTAATGTTTAAGGTCTCTGTCTTGATCCCTCCAGCTTCTGTATGGATGTAGCCAATGCAGCCATGTAGTAGTGTGGAAAGAGTTTATTTTCTGCTGAGAGGGCTTATCTCAATTCTGTGTGGTGCTCCTATGGCTAAATAAATTTCATTGTGGCACACAGAACACTAAGCCATGACATATATTTAAGAATAGGATAGAATAGAATAATTCTGTTTGAAGAGATCTCCAAAAGTCATTTAATCCACCTGCAATATTTTGCTCATATATGTGACAGAAGAAAAATTACTATTATGTGGTACACTGAGTGCAAAATTATAAGGTGGGTCAAAATTATGCATGGTCTAAAATGACACCATAAAGAGTATGGAATGAGAGAAAACAATCCAGCTAAAGCTAGATACTGACCACGAAGTGTCTGTTTGGATAATTATGTCAGCTGCTCATGAATGAAGACAGATTGTGCACATACTTTAATTTATGGAAATGTCACTGTTGATCAGCAATAAATTAAAACCAGTTATATTCAGGAAGGCGTTCAGTTAAGTTTCTTTCTCTTTTTCGAGGGGAACATTCTGGAAGATGCTGGCTTTCCACACTGTCAGTAAAAGCACAGCAAGAAAACCTATACAATGCTGTCAGGTGCAAGGTGTGACTCCTGGGGTGTCCTGCAGAGGGCCAGAAGCTGGAGTTAATAATCCTGATGGATCCCTTCCAACTCAGCATATCCTGTGGTTCTATGAATTGAGACCTAGATCGAAAAGAAACATATGTATGAAGATATATCTTAAATTATGCAAAGGAGTTTTGACCTTTGCTACAATCTCCAGTATATCTCAAATATGTATGCAGTGTGAACTGACAGTTCCTTATGCAGTTGAACATACCATCAAGCGTTCCTACAGATCCAGTAGACAAAGTCTGAGCTTTAAAAGCATTCAAATCTCTTGAAATCTATAAATCATGACAATGCACAATCATAGTACTTAGAGTTGTTTTTATACAGATCCTGAATTGACATAATTTCTTATTCTTTCCGAAGCCAGCTTGCATAGAACTTCTCAAGCACTAACATTTGAAAGGCAGAAAACCTCCAACATTGCTTTGAATGTGGGCCAGAAAATACCTCGTTTTTCAGGCAAATGCAATCACAAATACACAGAGGTGGTTGTCCTAGGCATCTTTAACTTTCTACTCCTTCATATTGATGTCCTCAGGCAAGAATTCTTAATTTCATTTTTGAACATATTACTTACTGAATTATAAATCTTGAAACACTGACAACTAGCCTGAAGTAAATTTATTTTAATATAATCTGAAACTTTTATTTGGGTCCTATCTTCCTCCAATGGCAATATAATCACTAAGATAATTTGCATGATTTGCTGGAAAACTCTTTTCAATACTAAACATGAATACATAAAAACCCATGCTGGTTTATTTTCTTCTCTATTAGAAAATGAAACTGAACACTGTCCTTTCTCTCATGTTGAACCTCAGACTCATGGGTCGACAGAGTAAGACTGTTTTTAAAAAACATTTGAGGGAGCAGATGGCTCAGGTATTCCTATAGTTTTCATATTTCCTCAAAATTTTAAGTAAAAAAATGGGTGGGATCAGTAAAGGTCTCATTGCAACAATTTCCCAACAACTTGGCTTTAATATGAGCCACAGAATTAATATCTGAGATGGTAACACATTGTTTCATTCTAAGCTGACCATGAGCTAATACAGCTCCAAGAACTCCAAGAGTTCCGGCTGATGGCCCTTTTACAGTTAAAGACTCTGGCTTTAACGTAAATTATATTATATGTTAGAAATTGTTAGTTTCTCACAGTTGCTTTTACAAGAATATGTGTGCAAAAATCCACAGGAACATGTGTAAAAATCCAGAATGCATCTGCAAATGTGACATGCAAATTCCCAGATTTCTTAACTGACTTGACACATAAGGTGCAATAAATAATTTGTAACAAGGTTTTAAACAAGGCAGAAGAAGAAAAGAAAATGTTCTCTGAAAAAAAAAGAAAGACTTGTAGGTCAGATACTGGTCTTGCCCTCAGGAGACCAGCATTCATTTCCTGGTTATATAATGAGATTCATTATGTAATACTGAGCGGATCTGTGTCTCCATCTCCCATTTTCAGACGAAAGGTGTTTCAGAGTAAAGATTTCAGAGTAAAAATGGTGTTTAACACTCTCCCTGGCCTTCTCGGGCTGATTTTTAAGCCTGTGTGACCCAGAGGTGTATACCTGTATTTAATTGGCCAATCCAGCCATCAGTCTTAAAAGTCAGTCACTAAAGGGTTTTACCATCTGTGCTGAACCAACGCAGGCATGAACTTTTCCTCATGGATCTTCTTCTCTAATTTATTTAGGCTTTCATAAAGCTGCATGTTTCGTTGAAGTATTGGTCTCCACAGCATTAGAAACTCTAAACTTCAAATAGATTAAAAAAAATAATAATTTAGAAACAACCAAGCTATTTTAAGTCTCAAATGCTCTCCCTTTAGGTAGTAAAACAAAACAAAATAAAAAGTGTTAAAAACCAGTCTACTCTGCCCTAAATAAAGCTTTTTTTTTTTTTTTTTCTTGTAGAAGTGCAAACAAAGTGCATTATTTGTTAACCTGATCCTTCCTAACTCAGTGGGGCACAAAAGTGTGATCAATGAGGCACAGATGCATAATCAGAAGATGAAATGTGGGGTAGAGAAATCTGCTATTAAGTGCTGGAGGCTGCTGAGAAGCCATCATAACTGCTCACTCCCATCAGCAAAATAAGTGTGTGTTGAGGTGCCTGATCAGCAAGGTGAAGGGAGAATTTTACTTTTTCTTTTCCCTCAGCATCAGGGTGGGTTTATATTGTCAGAATAATTGAATAAAGGTAGTGTCCAGAAGAAAGTATCCTCAGAGTTTCTCATATGGACCACAAAGGATAAATGTGCTTTACTCGGAGCTCAGGTGTACCTTCCATTCACACTTGAGCTAGAGTGCAAGTCCTATGCACTGTACAGATGCTTCCAGTGTCAGGGCTTTTCCACAAAAGCTGGAAATTAATCTGAAGGATTCATATGTCTTAGCTGAAAATGCTACTGCATGATAAACTGCTACTTCTATTCCTTTCAGACAAACTAAAATATGTAATAGCACATCTATCATATCTATATCTATAGCTATCTATATCTGTCTTTATCTATATCTATATCTATATCATCTATATCTATCTATATCTATCTATATCATCTATGTCTATATCTAATCATCTATTTATATCTATCTACATATCTATATCATCTATATCTATATCTCTATATTAGTCTCTCTCAAAAAATGTTCCCCCTTTTATGTGAATTTTTTGCAACATGAAGCAAATACATACCTGCTTCTTTTTAAACCAAATTTCAGGTAAAACAATATTTTGGTTAAACGGTCTATGGATTTATTATTTCTCTTTGAAAAGTAATTTCTTGGTCAATATGGACACATTAGCTGCCCATCTGTTCCAGAAATATCCAAGCAAATTTCACTCATTGTGCTTTGCAACATTCCAGAACCTTCTGCATTGGAAGTGAATCAAAAATAAAGATTTCAAACTTATTACGGCTGATCAGAAAATGAAAATCTTCTATGGAAAGATTACTGACGTTTGCAATTTACTCAGTAACTGTACAAAATTGAGATATTTCAATTTGTTTATAAAGAAACTCATGTGAGGATATGTATATTAATAAAAGACATAGTCAAACTTTTACTCTAGCTGCTTTAACTGAAGCTACTGGATGCTTGAAGGTATAGGCTCTATCTATAATTCTCCTTTATTTAGGCTAGAAAATGCTTTCTTAAAAAGAAAGCAAACAAACAAACTTGAATTTTATATGTTCCCATTAACTTTTCAGTCTGGATTAATAGATGTGTTTCGACAAAATTTATTTCATCACAAATTCCAAGCTGTTCTTTCTCCAGTGTTCTCAAATTTTAGTGATTTAGATAAAACTGGATGTAAATCTAGATAGTATTAATTTCAAAACCTAATCCACATGAACCAGTGATGACCAGAGTGAAAATATAAGCAGAATACAATCTCTTTAGTGAGCTGTGGTCATAATAGGCTTAATCACATCAGAAGGTTGGACTTAGGATTCTACTTCTTGATTTCTAGAGTTTCTGCATTCTAGAAACTGAAACTTAGTTATAGACCCTGGACACATGCTCATACAGTTAATACAGATGAGACTAATAACAGTTAATTTTGCTTGATAGCCTGCTAATACGATTGCATGTGCCATCCTGATTTTCCCTTTGCCACTTCTCTGAGGGAGAGGATATTGGATTTTTTAAATTTGTATCATATCCCACTTTTAAAACAGAGATTAAATCAATTTAATTTTAATAAAATAACTCTGCTTATGTACTTTATCACTCTGTATTATTTGATTGGTATTGATTTAAGAGGTAAAAAGAGATACAATTCAAGTATTATATGATTTTTAGAAGAAAGAAATCAGAAAGCAAAGCTCAATTCACAGACGTGAGATTTTAATCAAGTAAACATACAGTATCATATAACATACAATTACCAAGAAACTTTTATTGCCAGAATAATATAGAAAGAATACAGCAAGCCTGAAATAATACACTTATCTCAGGGGGTCAAATGTAGACAGTCTGTTTCCAGTGTTCCCATCCAAGGGATTCCAGTTTTTCTTTCAACATAGTGACACATGTGGCACATTATTTTTTTAAATGGAACTCTTGTCAAATACCTAAAATAAACAAATTCATACAACTCTTTCTCTTGACGTGTCACTCTCTCCTCAGAAGATGAGCTTTTATTCTTGAATTCCTTGCTTTAATTAGCTCTTTCCATGCCAGATGATAACTGAGAGATAAAAAACACTTGAATTTTGAAAATTATAGAATCTGGTGCATAGTCTAATACTTTTAATTGTATTCAAAACTAGGTCTCCCGCTGAAATGCCTAACTATGCAAGACATTCTCTCACTTTATTATAATGAGAAAAAATTGAATATTTTGTTGAATACAAATAGTTAATAAAGACCATTTAAAATATATAATCCCTATTGTATGTGATTGAGAAAAATTGAACATATGTAACATCAGCTTATGTGCTGTTTGTTATCCAGTTGTTCTGTAAAAAACATATAGCTAAGATGAGGAACATAAAAAGTTATACCAGATCCAAAGGTTCAGAATTTAGGGTATGTTCTTATATTATATGTTCCTGTATTATGTGTTTCTAGGTGTTTGGAATGAGGGAAGCCTTGGTAAAACATTTGATAACATTCATGGCTATGGACAAGATTTTAATCAACACAATAAACAGAAGTATTGCACAGGGTAGGGAATTTGTTTATATAAGTCAAGGGCAACTTTCATGAAGGACTGAGGTAGTTATCAATGAAAGCACTTGTCTTAACTGCAGGATGAAAGAAACAGTAGTAAAAGGTTAGCATTAAAGTTCAGTGTCACTTATGGTTCTGCAAGGTTGTTCTAGCACACCATTTATGGATGCAATGCTGCGCCATTTGGATGTAGGCAAGAAAGGACAGTGCAGTCCACACAGTGAGGAATGACTCTGAGACTATGGATATTGCCAGCAGGACAATTCTGGGCATAAAGGGAAATAAAAAATAAAAGAACCACTCAAACAGATTTTAAAGAGATATTATGTAGGGATTTTTTTTCTCATTAGGATCAGCATCTGAATTTTCTACTCTAAAGGTTTTGGCCAACCCATATGAAAAGAAGTTACCTTGAACTACACCTGTTACAATAGAGAAACATAATCTACTTTTGTTCTGGCAGTTGCAGATAAAAATACTTCCCAGAGCAAATACCTCTTGTCACAATTGGAATTTTTGCTGCATACACTTATCTCTGTGAGTTACACTATGAGGGCACACCCTCATTTGATGATGATTTCAGGGAGGCTAAGAACTATCCAGGAAAACTTTTGAAAGAGGATGTGCAGAGTATAGCGACTTCTTTATCTTCTGTAAGGATTGTCTTGGTTTAACCCTCATCAGCCACCTGCTCATTTTCCCCAGGTGCATGGGAGAGTTACAAGAGTAAAACTAATTCCATCTAGCACCTCCAAACATTACCCAATCAGGATTTTAAAACCAGTATACCAAGGAGAGAAAAACAGTATGCTACATAATGAAACCAAACAAATTCATTTGGGATCTGAACAAGGTACATTTCCAGTTTAAATAGATTGAGCTTCTTATCATCTACATATGCACTGAATCTTTCCTTTGGGGAAAAGAAATATTATCAAGAATGAGAAAGATCAGTGTGGGAGAAAACCATCAATAAATACAAATTATTCATACTTTATACTGTTAGGAATATGTAACAAACACTTATTGGTGTGTTTCTCAAATGTGCATACAAATAGCTGAATCTTAAGAGTTCTGTGGCTCTTGAAAGAAGGAGATGAAGACAGAACAACAGCTCCTGAAGCTGCATATTCCAGATTAATATCAAGTCACTCCTAGTGAACAGGAGAAAAACAATGTAAGCAAGATTCAAATCATGCAAGTTATGCAGCATCTTTTATATTTTAACAACACTTCACAGTAGCTCACCAGTGAAATTAGCCAGTTTGGTTTCTGCAGTGCTGACAAAGGTTTCAATTTCAATTTCATAGTCAGAATAAAAATGTAAACCAAAAACCTTGGGGTTTACCGTTTCTTAAACTAAAATCTTAGATGAGATTCCAGCCCCATCTCTGATACTGCATGTTCTTAGTTGTTCTTAATGAAGGCAGAATGACAAGGGGTGGAAGGAATGATAAAGTCAGAATGAAAAAGTAGTCTTACAGACATTGGTATTTTAAAAACACCATTGCAATACACAATTTGTCTTAATGAAACTACAGCAGTTACAAAAGGTCATGAAATCTTCATTACTTGAGATGACTCTTCTCCATCATATGTTCCTGTGGGTCTCCAGAGCATGGTGTACATAATTTCATGTCAATCCAGCGTTTACTGCTGGAGTTGTGGTAAAACATTTGACATCTATCCAATAGGGCCCTCTTCAATGTCTGTATTAGGTTTACTTCCTATTATAACTAACAGGGTTAATCACATCAGTATCACTCATATAGTGCTCTTGCAGTTTTCACTATTGACCTTGTAATTTAACTGTAAGATTATCCTCAGGTCAAGATCCTGAAGATAATATATACTTGCTAAAAAACAATAACAAAAAAAGCTTTGCTATTCAATACATATTATTAATATAATATGTATTAATATAAAATATANATTCCTATATCTTACATTTACAATTAGGCTTGAGATTTCCATTATTAAGAGCCTTTGCATCTTCAAAATTTATCAAAAAGTTATGAGGCTTATACGTAAAATGCTATTCATATATGTTCTGTGAATAACTGTAAATGAACAAAACTACTAGCACATAGATGATATAATTTTTTTTACTGTTGTTCTACTTTAATTTCCCCTTGACTACATTTTGTGAAGGTTGTATTCTAAGATCTGTGATGAGAAAGTATCAGTTCACATCTAAGTAGTTCATGGAGAATTGTAAAACAAGAGTGCTGAGATAATTAAATAAGTATTAAGTGGATTAGTTGGTCATATCCCAAAGCTCTGAAAGGCCTTTTCAGTATAAAATAATGCAAAATTACTGCAAAATCTGATGGTAAAATTTCAGTCATGTATTTAGCTGTCTTTGTGAGCATGAGCTTTTACTTTCTGTTGTATTTTCTCCTTGTCACCTTACAACAATCATCAGAGTCATGACTATATTTTAATTATTTGCTACTTTCATTATTAGTTTACATGGAAGAGAAAAGGTCTAGAATGAAAATTTGACTCTTTGTAATTCCCATATGGATTTCATAAAATATGTAAAATATGGGACCTAATAATGTTCTTTATTTCTACTTTCATAGAAAATAAGAGTGTCATACTACTGGAATCAATGTGTCTTTAAGGTCTGGATATTTATTTGTAGGAATTCAGATAATGACCACTTTTCAGGGAAAAAAAGGTCTTTAATTGTTCATATTTGACATTAAAATGTGTTTATTTTTTAACTGGTGTTTATTTTCAATTAATACTTATAGCAGGACCAAAAGGTTTCAACTTGAATTGTATCTCAGAATGCAAGTAATATTTCTCAAGAAGTAAACATACTTGGAGAAGACATTGGATAAATACAGAATTTACTTTTAAAGAGAGTGACCAGATTTGTTTAAATCACTTTAGGATTATAAGTAATACCTAAGTGGAGTGTTTCCTAGTTTTCTCATTCCACTTTGGAAATCTGACTTATTCTGCATCCTGTCCACTGACAGAAGTTCCACTGGTAGCCAACTGAGGTGACCATGGCATGGCAGCCTGAAGTAAATATTCCATTTCAAAATTGAAAGCTATGAGCAGCTACAAGCTGCTGTAAGGTTTCACTTCAGAAAAAGTTGGTGTCCTTTTCTCATACCTGTGTTCCAATTTTCTCTCTTTTT
>WBMY01013244.1:151542-188558 GCA_013397315.1 Donacobius atricapilla | reverse complement strand
TTTTTTTTTTTAAACTGGCCTGGAGAGAGGTACTTAAGTAAACACATGGGAACTGTTTTATCATAGAGATTTAAATGTATGTTAATTAAATCAAAATTCTATCTAATAATTCTTCGAAGTGAAACTGCACACAAAATACTTGTTTTCCTTGGAATTTCCTGGGTGAAAAATCTGATGAATTAGTTTTAATTTTCATCTCTAATTTCTTGGAAATCATATTTCTTTGACTTATGAGCCTCTTCCTTTTCTGGGTCCTCTATCATTAATAACTGCTATATTTTTATTCTGTGTTGTGCATATTTTGTAATACCTTTTTATGTCAAGCCACATCTTCCAGGCAAACCCTCCCACTTTGTTTCAAGTACTGATATTTGATGGATTTTGCTTTAGATATCTGAAGAGAAATTTTCTTTACTCAATTTAAACCCTCAAAAAGATAATGTTAATCTTCCCAAAGGTATTTCACTTGAGTTTCTTTTCTTTGGTAATATCCCTGTCGCAGCTTTTTAAATACAAATGCATCCTAAATTTTGAATGTATTATGAAAGGAACTTCGCTTGAATAAGTCAAAGGCATGTTGACAATGATTGATAATTTTCTTTAAAAATATATAAAAGAAAGTGGTCAGAGCCATAATTAGCAGAGAATAGACAGCAGTGCAAAATCAGCAGATTATTATTATTAGTTATTTACTTCCATGCTTTCCATGTGGCTTTAGTCAGCAAAAATCATTTGTTAGTAACAAGCTTATGCATTATTTTGACTATATAATGTATCATGTATCTTCATGACAAATTTTGAAGTAAGGAAATTCCAGGCCATTCCAATTTTATATGCTTATTGTTTTGAAAACAATTTTCTTAAGTAGATGGCCAGTTATCTATATATGAACTATAGAATGTTTTGTAAGAATAACCTTTCTTATTTTTTGCCAGAAAATATTAAAATTGTTATCAGAAAAACACTTGTTTAAAGTGGTACATATGTTACAAAATCATTTTGAATGTCTTTTCTATAAATATGCAAGCATTTAGGTAAAAAGAAAGTCAAACAACAAAGAATTAATCACTACAAAAAGAATATAATTTTGTCTATTTGGCTTCAAAATTTTCAAGTCTTTGAAACTGGGAGGAGAACTCTGGTATAAAAATATCATTTGAAAGGACAGAATCTCTATCCTTGTATTGAAAAAAAAAAAAAAAGGAAAAGGAAATTAGACATTATAAAGGTAACAGAAGGGAATACAGAGAAGACATAGGGAAAAGCCCTGAGTCATAGTAGAGGTAATACCTATAGTACATGTCTTTAACCATGAGTTCTTGAGGTATTTTCTTTTCACTACTGTTTTAAATTACCTCTCTTCAGGCTGAGAAAATTAGTAAACTGAATATAAACTTTTCCATTGAAGTGACTTTGTGCAAATGATTCATTAATGCAGTCTCCAGGATGTTGTCAGCCCAAGCTGTTTCTATCTTAGCATTAACTTCATAACATATGTTTGCATCTATTTTATGATACTGGTAACACTTCTATCATGTGAACCAGGAGTTGGCCCCAAAACTTCTGAGTAGTAGCAGCTTGCTGTACAATACAGGAAACTGTTGAGCAGATCCCTTAAATTTTTTTTTAAACATTCCCAATACATGGCTTAAATAGATTGCTCCTTTAAAGAATTATAGAATAAATAGATAACTTGGTCTATCCGTTAAACATGCTGGTGAGTTTCCTACTTTGTTTCCTTACTATTTCAGATCTGACATGCTGTTACTGTGACTAATGCAACCTCAAAGGGCCTAAAGAAACACATATGCCTGGAATCAACAATAAAGGGTATCTCTGCTTTGGTTTGCACACCTTTATTTATTTAAAACAATGAAAGTACCTTTTTTTTTTTTTTTTCGTTACAGAGATAATACTAACTAGTTCTTATTGGCTATTTTTAAAATAACCAAAGCTAAAAGAAGTGAAAAACTATTCTAAATAGCATACAAATGAAAATACTTTTCTGATTTCACAGTCTTTTAAAAAAATCCTTCTTAAACTGACAAAAACAGAGATTTGTACATAAATGGCCAACAGCAAGCTGGTATTGTATCTCTTCTGCTCTCAATAAAAAGGAAAATTATAACCCCAAAAAGCTTTCATTCTTGGCATTATTAAAATTGTGATAGCTACCTTTACACTTCCGTTTGAAATGCTGTCTGATGATTTCAAATGAATTTTTGAGAGTAGCCGGTTGCAAGAGCTCAGAAAATTTAAACTGTTAACAGCATAAAACGCATTAACATCCCACTGAGCAGGGACTGAAATGCTGGATGATTTAAGCTGTCTCATGAGTTTTTGAATGAGGTGTAATTTTTCTACTGCAAGAAATAAGACCAGGGGCTGGGCCAGTTATGCCACAGAAAGGATGCAGTGGATGCACAAAGCCCGTAGTCTCCACATCACAGCTGGGGGAGAAGGATGGAGAAAGAGAGAACTGAGTTTTAGATAGGAGGGTCCTCTCCCTCTTTGGAGCTGGCAGCAAAGGGAGACCAGCTTTTCACAACTTTGATACAGCAGGGAATGAAATGGTGCAATACCTGGCTGGCTGGGTCCAGCAAGAATCTGGCTTGGAAAAGTGTTCAATCAGAAGCTGCTCAGCCTTTTTCCTAATCTATCATTCGCAACAATTGCACTTCAGCTGCGCTTCCACTTTGTTCTCTTTTGCCCTGGTCCCATGAATCATACACTTTGATTTGCACAGTGATGCAGCTTTGTTATATAATTAGCCTATAAGAAGGGGTCGTGGTGAGATATGGATCTGAAACTGCTGGACTGAAATGGATATTTTATCTTTATCACCAATTTCTTGCATGATTCATAAAACTCCCAATATAAAGTTGGCAGGAAATAGTAGCCCATGGGCAGTAATTTATTATAGATGTTTAGATAGTCTACAGTCATTTCTTTTTAATTTGATGAGCATATCTACCTGCATATAGTTCAGAGTCCTGAGACTGAAAAGCAATGGGATTTCAGGTACTGACTCTCTGGTCCTCCATATTTCCTAAATCCCTAATCAACACGTGAGTATTTTGAATTATCTAATTTCTCTGTGCAATGCACAGGCTTTCCCAGCCACATATTTGATTTCTACTCAAACAAAAAGGAGGATCTAATATACAATTTCTAAAAAAGTGGCAGTTCAAGAATAACTGTGGGAAAAATTCCATCTCTAACCCCATTGCAGGATCTAACTATGTGCAAGCTAACAAAAGATTGTTTCATCTTAACTTCTTTCAACCTACAAATTTGCATCTGGATATTGTAATATTCAATATTTGGGGCTAAAATGTCATCTTGGATTTTGCTTATTCACCCGTGTGTGGTGGATTTCATAATTTTTCTCTACAGGTTTTCAATATTGCTATTGTTACTTTGACTGATGCTATTTTTTTTCACTGGTAAAATACAAAAGCAAAACAGATATTCTCCTAGTTTAAACAAAGTAGTCACCAGGGACATCACAATAAGGGGCATAACTAGACCCTTGGTAGCACAGCAAGAGAAAATCATTCCCCCAGAAGATTCTGCTTTCAAAGCTATAGCTGTGGAAAAGAAAATAACAATCTATATAACAGTGAAATCCAAGAGTAAAAGAAGAAAGCAGAATGAAATGAAGTAAAGAGACTCAGCAAAGGTATTCTTTAAGGAACAAATGAAAGAATATATCAGAGGACAGAAAACAAAAAGAAATTACTGTTACTCTGCTTTATCAAAACTTTAGGCACAAATACATTTTTATTCCATAAATGAGAATATTAAGAGTAGACTCTTGGATGAGCAGGAGCTCACAGGGTTACTTCACAGCTTTCATTAAATTAATACTTAAAAGGGTGGGTTTTTTCTCCTAAATTTGAGTTTCAAAGAAGAATTCCTATAAGAAATAGCAGAATCTCTTTCTGACATAATTATTTAGTCATAAAAGACTATTGAAAGAGAAATATTGGCTAAGCATTTATATTTAAAATTGTATGCTTAAATATAAACTCTGGGTTTAACCAACTGTATAACGTGTATTTATGTACAGCTGTGATTTTAATCTGTGAATGAAAGTAAGACTTCTAGTGCTCCTCAAGAGTTTGCACATATCAGAAAGAATGAGTTCATTTGAGAAATTTAACAAAGGATTTGTTTGAAAACCTTTCTAGAACCTTTTCCTCCTCTGTTTATGGTACACCTCCTTATGCATCATTACCTGTAGGATGATTCTGCTTTACATGAGATATTAATTCAAATTGTTTTCATAAAAAGACATCTTAAATGCCATTCCCTCCTTATGTTTCTTCTGTCCTTTTATGTATTGTATGATTTACATGTATTTTCTCATCTGAAGTGGCTTTAGTGTTGTTGAAAATAATATATGAGGGTAAATGTAAGGGGCTTGTCTGAGCCATTAACATTGTCTGGTCAAAGGGGCCATAAACAAGAACACACAGAGACAAATCTGACCACACAGATAACAGAGGTTGTGATATAAACAATTGTGGTTAGTCACCCAAATTGTGGTTAGTCACCAAAGGGCATATGGATGGTGAGAATGTTCCTTTATTCAGCTAGAAGGATAAGGAAGAGGACGAAGAAAACACACTCATAAAACCTGAGCAATTACTGTTTACAAAGAGAATAGGAAACAAACCTGGTCATTAGCACTAAATGATGTGCTCTCAGGAAGCTGCAGGCAAACCAGCACACTGGTTTTTGGCACATGGGAGGAGGCCAGTGGGATGATGCCAACTGGTGAGGCAACGTGCAGGGTAAGGGCAAGCAGGGAGCAACAAAGTAAGGGGAAAACAGAAAACGGTGTAAAAGGGAGCACCTACATGAAAAATGGGGTCAGTCAGCACACTTCTCTGACTGAGCCCTGTGTCCAATCACCTCAGTCTATCCTATCTTCTCATATCTTGTTCTTAAACATTTTCTTAACTCTCTCTGTGTAATGCCACTCTCTATCTTGTGTGTATTTGTGCAATACAGTGGCTGAATTCCAGCTGTTGGTGAGACCCGTGTATGTGTGAATGGAATTTGGTGCCAGTTACTGGGTGCAGTTGGGGGGCATGGTTGTGGTGTCAGCTATGGGAGCAAGTCTGGTCCCAGCAACTGGGATGACTGGGCACCTTTGACCTCCAGCCATGGAGTGGCAATTGTGCAGATCCCAAAGGCAGCTACACGGGGCATCAGCGTGAGTGAGGAGCTCTGTGCTGGTGGATGGAGTGGCATCAGAGGACAGAGGCCATGTGCCATGTGCTGGCTGCTGGGCCTCTGGGCAGCGTGCTAAAATGTTCTCTGGCAAATCTTAAGCTGGACCAGCTGACAAGGGAGGGAGCCGGGGTGTTCAGTGGGTGGAGGGGTCACACTGCTATCTGGGGCACCCGTGATTGTGGGGTGCTTGTGTGAGTGCTGGATGTGTGCACTGATTGCCTAGCTGGACCAGCCAGCGGAGAGGAGATCCATGGGTGGGGAAGGGGGCCAGGTGGCAGGGGTGCCAGGCAGACAAAAGGGCCTTGCTGATTCCCAGGGGAACCACAAATGTGCACGTGTTTGTGAACCAGGAGAGTGCTGTGTGTGTGCCTGCACCAGTGACCTCCTGCAGCCCAAGGACTAGTGAAGGCAATGCCTTGTCCGTGACACCTCTGTGACCAGCCATGCCAGTGTCCTGCATATGTGTGTGTGCCTGTGTGTCTGTCTGCATGTCTGTCTGTGTGTCTGTTGCTGGAATAAGTGAGCAGCATTGTTACTGGTTGTACCTGCAAACAGGAAAGCAGCCACTGTCCCCCTCAGCCTGGGCAGAGACCCCTGGTCCTCAAAATCAGCTCTGAGAACTGGGCAGCAGGGAGGGCTCAGCCAGAGCATCTGGAGATGGTCATACCTTTCTTTAACATCATTTAACGTGGCACGCACACTCTTCAGCAGAATTTCTTTATTTAACTTGTGTTGAAGGGAATTCCGCACCCTTTAAATCAGTACGGCTTTTAGTTGAAAAACATGTATTAAACATTGTTAATTATGTTATATTAAAAACATTGTTAATATGTATTTGTTCATATGTATTTGTAAGTGATGCTGCAATACTTACCAATAAGTTTTTATTAATAGGTTCCTATTAAGATGTAAAAGTCTTGACCTTGTATCTGAAGCTAATAGTGTAATTTTAGCCTTTTTTTGTCTCTCAAATAAAAATTAAAAGAAAGCAGTATGATAAGTAGTTAACGTGTCAAAATGAACTTTTTTTTTAATCTCTGTTTTGATATGAAAATATAAAATGGTAGACCCTTTCTGAGGAAAATATTGTTAACGGCACCAGTCTTAATATTCAGTCAGTAGTAACATATAAGTCAATGAGGCTGTTATTTGTAAGGCTTTTGGACCCAGAAGCCAAACAAATGACCAAACTCTGATTTGATTCTCAATCAAACTGTTAATTTTCTTTTCAAATTTGACTTCTTTCACAATATGAAAATGAAAGGAATATAATATAAAGGCAAAAATATTTCTACATATTTAAATAGGTTCAGTACAAAAATACACCCATGATTCTATTTTCAGCGTCAAGTTAAGGTTGCATCTTTGTTATTATACTTAATCAAATATCTATCAAATTTGCTTTAAAAATTGTGGAAATCCACTGGATAAATAATTTTTGTATAACTTTAACACTTAGGGCAAAGACCACTTGGGTATTGTTTTTGAAGACGGCACAGATTTGTGTAGGAACTGAATGTTCATTTTATGAAATAGGAGAGTATTTAGTTAAAAAGCTGACACTTTTCCCTATCTACAATCAATGACAAAACTGATCTCCAAAACTGCATTAACTATAAGAAATGTGCATGGTTTGCTGTCTCATGTGGAGCAAACAAAGAGCATCTCAAGGAACCTGCAAATGTAGGGATATAATGCCAATGCCTATCACCTAGCCAATAGAACATTCTCTTGCGTTAGGACCAGAATATCTGTGACCTGCTGAAAGACCTCAGGAGTGGAAAAAGGTGTTAACATGTTTCTAAGTGACATTTCACCTCTCTAAATCCCTCATTTTGTCATTCATAAGAGTTGGCAGAGCAGTATAATTCTCCTTTCTTTTCAGAGATTCCTCCACTATATATATATATATATTAGAAGTCGTTAGAAATCAGGGTACATGATGCTCACAAGGTGGATCTTGACTATCAGAAAACAAATTTCTTTATCCTTTCAGCGTTTCTCAGCTCCTTCCACTCATCAAAACAGAATGTGGGTATTCTGAAACTTTCATATCTTCAGAGACTTCAACAAAGCATAAACAGTGTATGTTGCACAAAGGGAGTCACAGCAGAGAAGCAGGACTTCTTCCAACAACTGTTTGACTCAGGGCATGAACTCATAAGCTAATGCCAACTAAAAACATGCACTGTTTTGCGTGGAATCATATTTGTAAATCAGCAGAAGGAACAGGGAGCTGAGCCAGTGCAAAAAAAAAAAAACAAACCCAAAAGCATTTCAGGGATAATGTGATCAATAAATTTCAGTCTGTGTCAGGAGTCTGATTAGCATATCCCAGATGCAACGAAAAGGACATATAGGGCTCAAATTAAAAGGTCAGAATACAGCACACAGAAGTAATTGAGTGTGCTGCTTATAAAGAACATCTACAGAACTGTGTACTGCCCTTAGTGAAAGAGTGAGAAAACTGAATGTAGGCATTTTCTTTTAAGAAAACTTAAAGGACAAGCTCTTTTTGCATTTTTTTCCTTAGAAAATAAAAATCACCAATTTACAACAATACTTAACAAAAGCAAAAAAACCAAAACCCAAGCAACCTCCTTCCCCAATAAAATTCTAAGTCCCAACAAGAGCTGATATCTGATCATCTATCTAAATACATGTTCAGATCTGAGCTCATCTCCCAATTATTATTTCTGTTAAGGTTTAACTCTAAATATCAAAATAGATGATCCAATTAACTATGTTAGATTGGTGTTAACATCTGCTTTAGTTCTGTAATAGCATTCTTATTTTTGATAAATGATAAACAGTTTACTCTTCCTCGATCTAAGAATAATACAGTTTAGATTTATGTATCTGATTACATGTTACTCTGTCTTTGCCACTACTGGAATCAAAATGAAAACTATATTTAGAGAGAAAAGGTATTGTGAGAGACTGATAATGTAAGCATTCTCTGGCTGCAGGTCAGATGAAATTAGTTTACACACCTATTTATGTTGAAAGGAAGTCATTCAGTAAGAGTTTCTGGCTCTTAATGTATCTATAATACTTAACATGAGAAGCCAGTATTATTCTTCCTAATAACAAACTGAGAATATTGGAAGGAAGAGGTATTTTTCTGCATACATTCAGCATAGCTGGTAGTCTCCCAGTCATTCGTGTGTATACCTGCTGCTCTAGAAGCCTGCCAGCATAAACTTAATCTGCAAAATCCCATCCCAGTATAACTATGTAACAATCCCTGTGTTACTATGATCTTTTTCTGAACTAATTGTAGAAGTCAGAAGAAACTGATAGGAATGAAAGGAAAAAAAAATCACATCTTTCATTCTGTATAATATCTGTGGATCAGAATCCAGTCAGTTCTACACGAGAGACATAGCTGAACCTTTGCAACAGACTAACTAAAATACCCATGTGAGAGTTTTTCTGGTCTGAAACCAATCCTTCCCTCAATGCCTAAGCCAACATGTCAGTTTATTATCTAAGCAAAGGGAAGAAACATATTTATGACACATGTGTTAACTGTGTTCTACTGTCACTCTCAAATTCCTCTTGTTTGGGACACCGGCTCTTTTAGTTCCCACTTTTCAGCCTGTCGTAGAGGTAAAATGAAAAATTAATCCCTAATGAATTAATCGTGAATTTCTACCATTTGTATATCCAGGGTCTGATGTCTCAGTACTGACTTATAGGCTCCTTGTAGTTGCTGTAACTATTGATAATGAATCGATCAATGCAAGTAGAGACATAGCAAACAAAATATGTAGCATTTATAAACTATATGTCTTCAAATATACAACCAAATTCAACCTGATTCTGTCATTAGTGTACATAAGTGATTTGACTCCTTTGTAGAGATTCTTCCAGGCAGAGCATATTGAAGAACATCACAGAGTTTCTTGTGTAGAACTGAAGCAGCATGTTCACACATCCTAGCTGGCTGTAATTTCATGCTGAGAGTAGTACATGTGCTCACTGGTAAGGGAGGCTGGCTACAGCCCAATAGACATCTTCTTCTTCCCTGTTTAGATATAATGTACATATTTGTAAAACTGCCTACCATGATACCTAAAACACTGCCTTTACTTAAGGAAAGCCTAATCCTGCTGAACATGCCACAAGAGAATAGACTTGCATAAGCACAAAAACACACAAAAAAACCCAGACAAAAAGCTCCTTATTTTTCAGAGGAATTGTATTCCCTCATTAACCTCTCACAAGTAGCAAGTATTCATATTCACTGTTTGCCTCAGGGAAAGAGTCCTGTAACTATGGTTGATATGGAGATATGGTTTCGACTGCTGCCTCACATGTAAGTAGATTCAGTTCCTTCAACTGATAGAAGAAAGGAAACATATTTTATGCTTTCCTCTCCATCCCACTTAGATTTTAGCAAATGGTAGTGATACTGTCCTTGTGTTTCATAGAAGGAGGTACAGTAGCTCATACACAGACAGCTACAGCCATTCTTCTGCCCTGTGATGTTTCATACGTTAATATGAAGCTTACAGACCCAACTCATGGCTTTCAGGAGACTAGCCGTCTTTTGAAGCAGCAGCTGGAAGCCAAGAGGGAACGCTAGGGTATACATCTGGCTAAAAAACAACAGACTAGATGGAAGAGGGGATTCTGAACACTTTGAAGTTCGTTGCTAGATCTGCAATTCCTGTAGCAATATGAACACAGCAACTGATCCTACATCCCTTTAAAAATTAACTTCCATCTCTGACAGCAGGGTGAGGTAGCACTCCATGACCTCTGCATTTTCTCCCACCTTTCTACACACTGGGAAGGAAGATTTGGTGGAAGGATTGAGCATGCACTCTATGCAGCCTATAACTCTCTTCAGACATCAGTTACAGGGCTGTAAATGTATTTAAAAAGGTGAACTAAAGGCTCTACTTACCCTTTTGTCTTGGGTGATGGCATACCATATCTAAAGACATAATCTCTTTCTATTTTTCTGAGTATGACAGCATACCCAACAAGTGAATGATGTGGTCCCTTTTAGGGAGGTACCAAGTCAATCAGAAGCACAAGGGGCATATGATTTCCCCTCTCCTGTTTTTACTAGAGCTCAGTTCACAGGTATTGCATAATCAAAATGAGTCAGATGAATGAGGCTGGAAATGCGGTTAAATTGTTTGACTTTCTGTCCTAAAATACTTCATATCACACACATTTTCTTTTATCTTTCAGGATGTCTTTCTTTTTACACTCACTACTTTGACATTCTGAAGGGCAATGCTCATTCTAAAATATGTATAGACTTCATTTAAAATAAATGAATCTAAAATCCTCTGGGGCAAAACCACGTTTGGTGTATCTCAGCTAACTTCAGTGGAGTTACATCAAGGTTGAATCCAGGCCTACATACTCTCATCATGAGCTTTGAGAAAAACAAAAAGACAAGATTAAAAATATAGGTTATTTTACATTCTCTCATTCATTGACTAGCTTTGTTTTATGGTCTTAATAAAACCTTATATTAGTGGGATTTCATTCATTTATCTTTATGTTTGATAACGTTTTTGAGCACTGTGATAAAATCAACGGAAATTAATGTAATTGTTTCCAGCCAGATTCAATAACTCTAATTACCAGCATTTCTAGTCCAACTGCATAATATGCTTAACTATCCTATGTACTGAAGAAAATTTAACTACTGCTGACTAAGTGTTCTTTTATATTTGAATATGGATAACAATCAGAAGAGTAAATAAAGGAAAAAATGAATTTGCAAATTTGTCTTCATCATAGAATTATCATTATTGCCAAGCTCCATAGAAACATATGAAAAATCCAATCAGGAATCTTTTTTTCATGATGCATTTACAATTAGAGAAAATTGTATGAACACATTATATGAAGAAATGTGGTGACACAGTAATGCATTTTTAAATTGAAGAACATCTATGATATCCTAAAATAGCTAGCTCTTTCTGGTATGATATATTCATGACTCTCTTTGTACACTTTTACACCCTTAGTTTTGTATTCCTCTTGGCTGAAAATATCTTCAATGGCTTTGTGTGCTGAAAACAACACAAAGATTGAGTCCTGACTATTGATATGAATATGATCAAGGGAAACAGGAGAAAATAATAAGCTATTGTATCCAGAAAAATTTTAAACATACATCCATTTAAATTCTTCTGTTGCTAAAGTATAAAAAAAGTATCAGTATATCATTGAATTATGGTTATTTTGGTGTATGTAGATATTTTTAGATATTTTCATCTAGAAAATACATCATAAAACACAGGCCCAGGGTATGGAAGTTGCTCGCATTTTTTACCTTATCAAAGCTGACTCATGTGACTCTAAACAGTATATTCTACAATATTTTTAGTTACCAAGTAATTAATATGGGTGGTATCTCTGTTACCTTAAGAGTAATAAGATAAGCAAAATACCAACTTCTTCCCACTGAAAATGCAATTATTTATATTTCAGAGACAGTCAAGGTCTGGAAAATGCTTTTGCATTTTCTATGCTAATTAAAATGTTTAAAGCTTGTTGTGGATATGGGATTATAATTAATTCTTCTCAAGGCTGCAAATACAGTGATTCACAGAGTTTACTACATTTCGCTCAACAAACCATGAGGTTTAAATATATATACATCACACTCTACCAACATTAAAATAAACATTGCCATTATATGATAAACATGAAGTGCAGAATATTTTTTCTAAAATTCTCATTTCCTATAAGAAATGTTTTCTGTGCATTCTTGAACTTTACAAAGTAAGTTTCCTATGCAATATCAGAGTACACACTAATTTATTTTACTGCCTATATGTTCCAGCAGTATATTTCAATGTGCATCCCTATGGTGTTCACTTTTACTTGTCCACACTCCCACCAGAGGAATAACAAAGACACAAAAATCTTCATATCTTGTTATAACATACGTATCCAGAAGTTCAAATATCTACAACTGTTTAAACTGAAGCAAAGGTAAAGCAGAAATTCCCTGTTAGTTTGACATGCTGATCCCATTATTTTTTTTTTTCCTGAATAGAAAAAAAATTAATTTCTTTGCAGAGTAGTAGCACAGCACCTCTACATTGCTCACATTCTTCTAAATACCCAAGCTTTGTACTGCTCCTCTTCAAAGTCATCAAATTTATCAAATAGCAGGACTGGTAAATAGTGTCTGTCATTTTTAAAATGACATGCCAGGTCATGTTTATATTCTCAGCTTGCTTTGCCTATTTTGGTTCTTCTCCTACTCTGGCCTGCTGCTATATTTTGTTTACTGGTGCTTGTGCCAAGCCTAGTTTTTTTTCCTGTTCATGTGAAGACAGTCACCTTTATAGTGACTGTGATGATTCCAGTAAAATCCAACATCTCAAGGAATCAGAACACTTCCTGAGAGGTGCAGTGAGCATTCAAGTTTAGGGATGCCATTAATACTTTTTAAATTAATTGATTTAAAGAAAAATGATTACATTCACTCAAGGGGGCGCAGGGAGCCTCAGTAACTCTGAACATCAAAGCTTAATCTTGTTCTCAGACTGCAGAGGGATAGCCTGCCCTAAGGAAGGTCAAAATACCTGGAAAACCAGACTCTCTTTAGGAGAGCCAAGCTGTGTATGTTTGTTTTTGATGTTCAGCACTCTAAGGCTTCCTTTAAAAGAACAAGATTATTATTTCCTAATAAAAATATTCACTATATTTATTTCCATAAAATGTTTATTTCAGTAGATTTTTTTTTTTTAAATTCAACGCTTTGGAAAATATTTTAATATAATTCAATATTGATTTTTGGTTTTTAATCTTTGTAAATAGCTACCATTTTAGTACCAGCCTTTTGTGAACTACTTTTGATCCTGGTCTTGATTTTTTATCCCTTATTAGAATTTCGTATCCTCATCTGAGCTGTGTCAGATAGAAAGCAGAATTGTAGGTACCACACAATCAACACAATCTCAGCTGCTGCTCTAACACCCTTCAGATTGCTGAATATATACAGTAATGTTCACTAACAATGACAGTGCACAACTGTACATAAATTGATTTGTATGTTACAGAGCTCAGGTAAATAGTGTTGTTTCACTTACCTTTTGGATTCTGTCCTTTTAAGTTGCAACCAAGATTAAAGATGAAGAGAGGAAAATAAAGCAGCAAAACTGCTCCATAAGGAAATGTAAAAGTTATTGATGGTACTGATAAAAACAAATTTACTATAATATCTAGAAGCTAGTAAAACCAGGAGGAGGATTTTTTTTCTTTTGAGCAAAGTAATTATTAACAGCTCATTCACAGATTATATTGTCAGAGGTGCTATATTTTTAATAAAAGAGTTGAACATTTTTGCCCAGATGTAGAATATAAGTGCTTTAAAGCAATACAAGTACTTTCAATTTTATTATTTTTTCTCATGGAATTTGTTGGGGGCTTTTTTTCCCTGTATTCAAACACTCTGATGATTATTTGCCCTCCTTCAAGGAAAATGCTTTTAAGTACCAAAGACACAGTAGAGTTCTTTGTGCATCCATCCAAGATCTTGGCATATTTCCCTGTGCTCTTGTAGCCTCAACCCTAAGGGTAGCCAAAGGCAAAAGTATTTTCAGCAGACTAAGAAACACTGTAAGCTTCAGGGATTTCTGGATGACAGGTTTTAAACTGTAACCAAAGTAGAGGTGTGATTAAAAATAATGAGCTAAAGCCTCTCTCTAAATTGTAAAGGGAAATGTACAAATCTAGTTTTCCTCAACATTATAACTGATGACTGAAAAATTTTTAACTTATTCACAAAAATGAAAACCAGGATCAATCTATAGGCCATTTGAGCCATGTTCCTAACAAAGCAGTAAAACTATAAATTACATTTTGTCAATTTTTTTTTTTTCTGTCAGAATTCAGATGTTTTGAAATTGCCCTTGCTGTATATAAGGTGCTAATGTCAAATGTATATGTTCCTCTTGGCTCTTAAAGATTTTCATTCCTTAAATTCTGAAGAAAGATCATTGTTTAGTCTGGAGAAAAGGAGCTCAGGGGAGACCTCATTGATCTCTCTCAGTTATCTGAAAAATTTCTGCCTAGTCGTGAGTAAAAAGACGAAAGGAAATGGCCCTAACTTGTGCCAGGAGAGGTTCATATTAGATACTGGTTGTCTATTTATTTATTTATTTATTTAATAGAAGGATGGTTAGACATTAGAATAATTTGCCCAGGGAGTTGGTAGTGTTCAAGAGGGGTCTGGATGTGGCACTTGGGGACATGGTTCAGTAGTGATTGCAGTGGTGTTAGGTTGACCATTGGACTAGATGATCTTGAAGGTCTCTTCCAACTTTAATGATTCTATGATTTTGTCATTCCTAAAGAGTTCATAATCACAACATAAAAATAGCCTCTTCATCCATAGCTACCTCAGACTAATTAACAAAGCTGCTTTTAGACAGGTTATGGAATTAAAATCATGTAAAGTAGTGAATAGTTTCAGCTAAAACTTATGGCAGCATTTGTGGAATTAGGAATTAATTAAGTGTAAAGAAATCTTTATAGTTACAAAATTGAAATCTATTCTGCACGAAGACCCAAATCCATCTGAGCAATGGTATATGTGCCGAAAATTCTGCCACACATCTTCAGAGCAAGTGTGGTAAAAGAACACGGTACATTCAAATTTATAATAAAGTTTCTTATTCCAGACAAAATAGCTGTCAGGTGTTAAAAAATTAGGAACCTTACAGTGAGTTTTTAAAAAAAATCTCTATTTCCTATCTTTGCACATAAAAATTTTAAACCTCTTCAGCAGGTTGCACTCAGAATTAGACATAAAGATTCTTTGCTTTTCTTGGGTCAAAAGATCTTGACTCACCAACTCATAAAATGGTGTTTTATCCCAACTCTACCTCCAAGATCATTTGATTAGTTAAGATTTAGACATCCTTCCAGACAGTCTTCATTCAACCAAAGTGGATCTTTCTTTTCTTTTTGTTTTGTCACTTGTAGAGGATAATAGTTTTCCTTTATGCAAGGAAAAACACGCGTTTCCCATTCAAAAGCATGTTAGGAATAAATTGAATGCGCTTTAAACTCAAACCCAAGAACATATCTGTAGTGTTAGATCTAACAAACTAACCAAAGAATTATTTCTACTCCAGCTACAATGATACTAGCAATTATAATTCAAAATATGTGTCTTTAAAAGGATAAATACTAACTTTTCTGGGAGTATTGCTCATCTATTCTATGCCCCTCTGTACCATTCAATTTCAATGCACAAGGAAGAAGGGGAAATACATATACATATTATTATATTATATTACAAATCCTCATGTTTTTTACACTATGGTGGTGGTCTTGGTGATTTCCCTCTTAGCTCTATGGGTTGCTTAAGAACATTTTCATATTTGCTAATACACTTTACACCTTACTTATACTTCAGTGGTCTACAAGTCTACATAGATGTGAATTTGTTGTCTATGATGTGTTTCTCTTATGTTGGATACACGTTCTTAGTTGAGTAAGAGTTGCCACAGTATTCCAGTGGTAAGAGATGGCTGATCTCTGGTTTACAGTACTGGGGCCTCCAATATTGTCCTGTGCCTGTATTTTCAAGGTCCTTAAATACAGGCGTCATATCACCAAGTCTCCAACAGCCTCTGCAGAAGGGTACACACTGATTTACTACTTTTGTCATATCTGCCAGACTTAGAGTGTCTCAAATGAAACTGCAGGTTTAATTTGAAGCAACTCAGCCCCTTCTAAAGTTCCTACAACTTTTGTGAAAATCTGTAGTCTAATGAAACAGAAAATAAAAATACAGTAATTCCCTAACTGGAAAGAAGCTATAGGACTCAATGCTTATCTGTCCAGACTGAACCCATTTGTCACAGTCTGGTCAATCCCACACTGAGGTCAGAATCAGCTCTAAGAGATGTTGCCATTTGCACAGTTTTTAATACTAGGTTTCCAAAACGAGATGAACATACAGCTGAGGAGTTTTGTGGGGATTTCTTTTTTCCTGTCTTCTGCTTCTTTAATTCCTGGTTATTCTTGACATGATTTATGTAACAATGCGATTTGCCTCACATGTGTCAGAAAGATGACTTTGGTCCTTGCTTAGCACCCTGACAGCCTCGAAGGATTTGTTCATGCTGATCCTCTGGAAATAGACCTGTTCCTCAAAATAATTCTGTCCCTTCAGACCATAATTCCTTTTCGTTTCATCAATTAAGCTGTCCAGTTCTCATAGTTTCTCAGCTATTCTACCTACTTCACAGATTACATTTTTATATGCAAGTCCTACATCAATCACTTTTTCATCACCTGGTTAGTGGTGGATTCACTTCTCTTCCCCACCAAGTTTTCCATCTTATCTCCTAGAGTCAGGGGCAGAAGGAATTGTTTACAGCAGTACTTTCAGCTCTGATCCAAGACTGAAGGAGAAGGAAGAAGTTTCAAAGCCTTTTGATCAACTTTTCCACTTCCTAGGGAAGAGCTGCAAGGATGGAGAAGGAACAAAGAGAAGAAGGAAATATCTTTGTACTAAGAGGACAAAGAATCTGTCCTGAAAATCTTGTTGTTTTTATATCTTCCTTCCCATTTTCTTTAGGCAACAAAAACTTCATTGTTTATACTCCAAGGAGATAGGCCTGTTAAAAAAGTCTTTTTCTCCTTAAGAAAACTTACTGATTAGACACTGAAAAATTCTTAATAATACCTGAAAAAATGTTAATATTAAAATTTTTATACTTACACATTTCATTTTATTCTGTAGGCAATACCAATTTATCATTCAGTGATCCTAGTTATAATTATTTTAAGCCTCTAATTTTAACCAGATAATTTGAAAACATACCATGTTTCCTTTCAAGACACTAAGGAATTTCTGAGACACAGATAACTGCAGCAGTTGTAATTCACATATTTTAGCTTTAGGTTTTGTTTTTGTTATTTTGAATGAGTCTCTGGACCCATCTATTTCAAAGTAACAATAATTTATTTATATGCTAAATTTGTAAGAATTGCAATTGAATATATTTGTCTATAGATTAAGATTTGTGTCATTTAGGGAATTAGAACTTATGTTGGGAGTGATACAAAGACCAAAAGAACCAGGTCTGTGAAGTTGTTTCTGTATTGTGAGCAACAATAGCCCTTGGTGGTGATAAGTTCCTGCAACCAAAGTGAGCAGGCCTGATAGGTCTTTCGCATGAGAAGTCAGACAGTGAAGTGGAATTGTCATCTTTCTCCATCATCCTCACTTTTTCCAGATGCACTTACACTACTCAATTCTCCACCCCAGAAGGAGTTTCCATTTGCTCCTGATGCTGCTTATTTTGTTTGTTCATTTTTATTTTCCCAGTCATCCCCATGGACTTGGTTATAATTGCTACTTATTCACAGTCCTTTGTGCTTACCTTCTTCATCGTTCTCTAACTTGAAGGAATCATGACTTGGATGCTTCCTAAGACCAACCAAACAAATATTCATATGTTGACGCATTGCATATGTTTTTGTGCAAAATATCTATACATTTCATTTGTCTATGACATCACAGTACTACAAAGTACCTATATACTCTTTTTGGTCACATAGTTACTATCCAAATTTTGAACAATCCCATCCTTACAAGTCTAGGCTGTTCTCACTTATGATCAACAGATTAATTAGAAAAGCATTTGCTTTTGCTATTTATTTGATTTTGCTATTTAGCCATTTTCCATTTAATACAGATTAGGATTTATCTGAATCTTTTTGTGTATGCACGTTGACCATTCTCACATATTAATGGATCAAAATGATGTCACTTAAAGTCTGTGAACAGCACAAACCATCAGCCACATTTCCACATCATTCTACATCAGACCACAATGGAAATACTCATCCTGTGGGCGGTCCTGTGTGTTGCACCATGTTCTGTGCACAACAGCTGGGCTGCATCTTGCCTAGCTAAAGATACCCACAGTGCAGAATTCTATGCCTCACCTAATTGCCTTAGGTTTAATTAGTCATTACTTTTTGTTCATAAAGGATAGATATTTTTAGGGTGTCATTCATCTGGTAAGATGAGGCATACCATGACATGCCATTTTTTCCATTGGCTCTGAACATAACTAGCTCAGGTACCTGTATTTAGCAGGACACCCAACTTGATGCCTAATACAGGACAATAGCAGAAAGTCCCCCAAACCGAAATAGTGTTGTCTGCATGTCAGTCTATTTTTCCGTGTAGCTGAGTGATAAGATTTTAACATCTCCATGTTTAACGTGAAAAATGCAATTATATAGCAGGTAGTACATGGCTGAAAATCCAGACCAATTAAGATTGGTAGAACATTGACCCTATATTCTTTATCTTCAGGGTCAGAAAAAAAAGGCAGATTTATTTCTTTTTTGCAGCAGTAACTGCAGTAGAGTTAGTCAACTCTTTTCTGCCTTTCTGATTAAGTCGAAGCCAAAAGTGTTCTTGTCTTCCTTTTTTTGGATCACCTTGGCAAGCTGTATTTGCTTACATTACTTATCCTGTCATTTAGAAACAGGTGTTACTAAAATAGCATCAGTTTATAATTTATGTCGATTTTAAAAATGAACTTCTATCCTAAATTTATCTCATATTTGATCTTTCCTGTGAAAATGGATCTGAGTTTAATAATGTGGGAGTATATTTCTTTTAAAATGCTGTCTTTGCATTTTTCCTAAATGCTACTTAGAAAGACTCCCATTAATTTCAGAAGATTTGGTTTAGGTCTTTGTTAAGGAAAAATGTTCTATTTTAAGAATTCTATGTTGCCATTTTCATATGGACAATAATTTTCAATTTAATTTTTAAGTCAGCATTACACATAAAGGTACAACAAGCATACAGAGATTTATACAAATTGGAAATCCTTTTTAAGTCAATATACCAAGAACAAGTAATAGAATATATAATTTACATCATCATGAAAGTTGATGTGACTTAAAGCAAGACGTAAAATAAGATGTTTGACGAGTGATTGAAAAGTTTATATAAAACTGATATGATTTAAGTCCAGAAATTGAAGCAGATGGCAAAAATAACTCAAAAACTTGATGTAGCTCTTAGTGAACAAGGGAAATGGTGAGTTGATTAACTTGAAGAGACTTAAAACTTGAAGAAATTTAAAATGTGAAGCAGCTAGGTGGATCTGAAAAATCTATGTGATTTAAAGAGAAGATTGGAAGAGAGGACCTGAGGTAAAATTGACCAAAAAACTGATATAGGTGGAAGTGAGAAATAGAAATAGTCAGCTGAATTATGGCAGATACTTTTCAAGGAAGACACAATATTAGATCACATGCTATGTCCTTGTTGAAGTCTAAACCCATGCCAGCTTCCAAATATAAATGCCAAATAATTTTATGAGAATTTTCTTGTATTTCTTTACCTTTTGCATTGAAATTTTTTTTAAGTTGTGGTGTCCTGTAGAGCTTCATATGCTTCTGCCTTGTGCTCCTTCATTTTCAAATGCAAGATTTTTACCCAAGCAGCTGTTCCTGTTGATTGTTATGACTTAACCATGGCTTTCATACCTACATTGTGGTCCATGCTCGCCTGTGTTTCTCTGTGTCCTAAAGGTTTAGAATATTATGAGACATTGCAGAAACATGCTGGTTTCTTTTTTTTTATTTTTGCAGCCAGAGGCTTTCATGGACCTTGAGTGATATCTTGTTGTGTTTCGAGGACAGGGATATGAATCATGAGTGAATCCAACCTTGGCACTAACTTTGACAGCTCCATGGTACTGGACAAGACACTTCATGTCTCTTCATCAATTTCTCTTTTTGCAAAACTGTGATATAAACACTTCTCTGTCTGCAGGCTGTTTCAGTGAATAATTGAATTTGTAGGTGTTCAGACCACTACTTCTGCTGGGGTTTGGCACAGAAAAACTCAATAATTATGCTGGTGCTCTGGGGAGAGTGTCAGGGAGACAAGGGGGATATGGGAGTGAGGTTGGGGCAGTAAGTAAATTGATGTATAAAGTATGGCTCTCATTATTGGATACAACTCTAAAATGCCCAAGGGAGGACAACATCAATGATGCAATCGCAACATGAAGTAAAACTATTATTGAAAGAAGTGCATATTTTGACATTCTATGGGGTAACATCAGATTTTTTAGATATCGGTCTACAACTATATCTCTCAAAATCCTGCACATTGCATGTATCAAATGATGAAGTTAATCTGTGCAATTTAGTGCCCCATCTGAGTTTGAGCTTCTTATGTATCCACAAATATGTTTGACTTTGAAGAAATTTGACATTTTATGTCTTTTACTACTGAACACATACATGACTGTTCTGGATATGATTTTAAACAAGCTTATTTATAAGCTTATCATAAATAAGCTGTATCAGCATTAAAAGCATGTAAGGTAAAGGGTACCACAGCAGTAAGAGTGGAACAAGTCACATTATTAACTGCAGTTCACTTTCCTTCTCTGCTATACAGAGAAAATACAGTGACCATCTTACTTAGGCTGGTCTGTTCCCAGCCGCACATCACAGCTCAGGTTTCTGTAGTTTTCTGTGGAGAGTGAAGCAGTGAAGGAAATCAGGAGAAAGGTAACACTGTAAAGATTATTCACTCATTCCAGATATTTGACTGGAAATCCAGGGATAAAATTTCAAAATTCAAGAGGTTGACTTAATTTTGGGGGTAAAAAAGGGAAAAACATTTTCTACTTGCCCATTTATTTCTTTTGTTCTATGAAAGAAATTATGAAAACAAAGCTCAAAGGAATTTAGGTAAATTCTGTAAATCACTATTGTCAAATGAGTAATCTACTAATATGGCTGACAGTCTGAGTGACAACTTTATACAAATTCAGACTTCTAGCTCTTATGCAAACACTATTCTTTAACCAAAAGTATATAGATTATCCCATTAACTTAGTGGGACTGCAGACATGTTTTACATTCAGGAATATACAGAAATATTTTCAGCAATAGGGCCAAATAAGTAAAGGACACACTAAACCTGAAATAAAAGAGTAATTTATCATATTTTCATCTGCCAGGGGGAATGGTCTCTGTGAATATGGATATCTTATTACTAAATCAAAATGTAAATTCTATTCATCCTTGGTCCACTTTTGGTACTACTTTGAAGAGAATGTTGAAGTAGTAAAATGATGATTAACTTTGATATTCATCCAAGAATAAGTTAAGATTCATGACTAGGGTGGGGGAAAAAAGATTTAATTAGCATCCAGTCTGTTTAATGGCAGATATTTTTGTTGCTAGTACTTTTTGATGGCACTCTGCCTTTTACTTAGTTCCGCTTTAGATCCATATATTCAAAACAGACCAGTTATAATGTTAGGAGTTACTTCTGAGCTGGACAGTTTGAGATCAGTCAAAGTGTTCAATATCTAGGCATATATATGTTTGTATGCATATGTGTAAAGTCATAATTTATTGCTTTGACAGAAAATTACCCAGCCAGTGTCTTAGGATGCTCTTTTCAGATAGATCAAATAAAGAAATTGCAATTTAGTGTACTTAAGATTAAATTTCTCTATTTTCTTCAAGGTACATAGGGACAGGAATGAAACTCGGAAGACCTGACTCCTAATCCCACTTTTACTGTTAGATTGCTCGGCTGCTTCCCTGAAGTCACTAAAAATATGCTAAAACTTTAAAGGAAATCAGGACAAGTATGAAAGCTCCCTTTCTTGGACTTCAGGAGAGAAGACTCTGGTCTATTGAAGAACCTATTCAGTAGAGTCCCAGGGTATAGACTCTGATCTAGGTACAGGGGCCAAAGAATTCTGGCTGAATTTCAATGATCACCTCCTCTATGCTTAGGAGCAGTGGATACCAACACAGAGAAAACTGGGCAAAAATGCCCAGAGGCCTCAGATAGATAAGGAGCTGTTGTGCAAATTCCAAGTTAAAAAGGAGTTTTCAGGAAGTGGAAATGATGGTTATGTGGCCTGGGCAGAATATAGGGGAATTGTATGGGAAGCTAGTGACAAGTTTAGGGAAGACAAGGCCCAACAAGGACTGAGTGAGGCCTGGGATATTAAGGAAAACAGGAACGTCGCCTATAGATGAGTTGCAAGAAAGAGAAAGACTGGGGATAAGATGGGCCCTCTCCAGAAGGATATGGAAGACCTGGTTACCCTGGACAAAGGAAAGGTTAAGGTTCTCAATGACTTCTATAGCTCAGTCTTCAACAAGAAGTACATACCACTGATATAGTAGGAGAGGGTTGGGTTCTATAACATCTAAGGAACCTGAATGTGCAAAAGTCCATGGGACATCATGAGATTTGTCCATGTGTCCTGAGGGAGCTGGCAGATGAAGCTGTTAGGCTGCTATCCATCACTGTTGATAAAACAGTCGCTGTGAGGTGAAGTTCATGATGACCGAAAAAATGAAATATAACTCCCATTTTTAAAATGGGAAAAGCAGAAGATCTGGGCAACTACAGACCAGTCAGTCTCACCTCTCTGCCAGGCAAGATCATGGAGCAGATTCGCCTGGAAACCGTGCCAAGGCACATGGAAAATAAAGAGGTGATTGGTAAGAGCCAACGTGGATTTACAAAGGGGAAATCATGCCTGCCAAACCTGGTGACCTTCTATGACAGGGCTGCAGCACTGGGGGATAGGGGCAGAAAAACGGGGCATGCAAAGGATTTGACAGAGTCCCATGAGACATCCTGGTCTCCAAACTGGAGAGACATGGATTTGATGGATGGACCATGCAGTGGATAAAGAACTGGCTGGAGGGCTGCACACAGAGAGTTGTGCTCAGGGGCTCATGGTCCACGTGTGGAGTGGTGTCCCTCAGGGGTCACTACTGCAGCCAATGCTGTTCAGCATCTTTGTTAGTGATGTGGACAGTGGGATCAAGTGTATCCTCAGCAAATTTGCTGCTGACACCAAGCTCTGTGAGGCCATCAACACACTGGAGGGAGGGGATTATGCCACCTAGAGGAACCTGGACAGGCTTGAGAAGTGTAAACATCATGAAGGTCAGCAAAGTGCAAGGTCCTACAGATGTGTCGTGGCAATCCTATGTACAAATACAGTCTGGGTGAAGGAGTGACTGGGAGCAGCCCTGCAGAGAAAGAACTGGGGGTGTTGGTTGATGAGAAACTCAACATGAGCCAGGAATGTACGCTTGCAGCCTGGAAAGACAGCCTGGTCTGCATCAAAAGGAGCGTGTCCAGCAGGTCAGGGGAGGTGATTCTTCCCCCGTGCCCTGCTCTTGTGAAACCCCACCTGAATTACTGCATGCAGCTCTAGTGTCCAGTATGAGATGTTGGCCTGCTGAGAAACCAGAGAGGGACTGTGTCGGGAACTGTAGTGACAGGCCAAGGAATAGTGGGTACAAATTGAAAGGGGAAATTTAAGTGAGATATGAGAAGAAACATTTTACTATGAGGGTTGTTAGACACTGGAACAGGTTGACCAAGGAGGTCGTAGATATCCCAACCCTGACAGTGTTCAAAGCCGGGTTGGATAAGGCCACAAGCTACTTGGTTTAATGAGAGGTGTTCCTACACCTAGGTGGGTGAGGGGTGTGGTGGTGGTGTGTTTTTCTTTATACATATTTTTGTAAACCCTTTTGAATGGTTTGTTCCTGTGTCCCCCCTGATATGTGTGGTTTTACCCAAAGTTTTCTCCTCCCTCTCCCGGTTGTCGTTCACTCCCTAGACCCACCTGTTACCTCACCTACATAATGTCAATCCTCCCTAGTTCCTACCCTTTGTTCTGGAGAGTTCCCTGTCAGTCCTAAACCCCTCCCTGGAATTCTCCTAATCTACGACACCCCATTGGACCATGTGACCCTTCCAACTCCCATTGTCTTTCCTATTGGTTTTCATATTTTGAGCTCCTCCCTAATCTCCTCTCCATTGTATCCCTGACTGGTTGAAGAATTGTATCCTCCCCCTGTTCCTCCCCTGTTTAAAAGACTGTGCAAGATGTGGGTTTTTCGGTCCTCTCATCACTGCCCCCCTTGGGGAATAAACTCCTTGGAGAAGCACACAAGAGGCCCCTTGCTGCTCTTTGCTCTGATCCTAGATGCTGAACCACTGGCTGCTGTTGAGAGCAGCCAGCCCTGCTCTAAGTTACTATGTTCTGTGTAAGTCTTCCCCAGGAATATGGGTTCCTTTCTGTTCTACACATCCATGACTTATTAAGGGGAGAGAGTAGATGGTATGGTTTCTCAATTCATCTTTTAGAATAATTTTTTTTTCATTTTCACAGAAAAGACTGAAGATTAGTCACTGAGGTTTTATTTAAGTGGTGCATAGAGGCCTAAACAGATTCCCTAACACCCAAATCAACGCTGATGTCTACTTGTGTTAGTACATTAGTGTCCATATTATCCATACTCTAGATCACTCTGGTTCCATAAAACTAGGGGATACAAGTCTTTGGGATGACAGGATAAAGTCAGCAAGGTGATGTGTGATATATTGGAGTTAGCAGTTAATGAGAAGTATTACAGTGCGGGTTCCAGAATCTCTTTTTGATCTTTGATTGCTGGAACTCTTTATATTACTGTTTCACACCCCACCAAAAATAAATTAAAGAAATAAAGGTATGGGAGGGAACACACCAAACCCACCAAAGTCTTCTGAAGTCAATGATGCAGTAAATTTTCTATATACCACAGATGAAGGAAGAATTTTTCTTGGGGTCAGCACCAGCCATTCATGACATAGTGCAAGGAAAAGCTACTTTTTCACCTATCATGGAAAACCTTAATGATAGCTAAATGTCCTTCCAAAGCTCACTGAATTCAAGGCAATTTCTTCCTTTGTCTATGCTGGAAAGGAGCAAGAATTAAACAGAAGGGAACTGACATGACAGAAGACTATAAAGACGAGTGAAGATAAAATTGAATGAAAGAAAAGCAAAAGCAGATAATTAAATTAATAAGAATAGCTCATTGAACAAAAAGATAATGAAAGAAATGAGAACTTAAGTGTGTGAGACACATAACCAATAGAAGGTACAACACAAAAATTATCTTGAAGCAGTTAAGGGAAAATTGTCTTTTAAACAGAAATCTGAAAAGTACAACAAAATTAGAAGGATGAAGGATATAATAGACTGAATGCTGCTTAAAAAAAATCTTCTATGTCTTCATTACTGTTCTTCTTTTCCTCCCTCATTTTTCTGATTCTTTTAAAAATCTGATGATTCATTTCTTCTTCAGTGGTCAGCAGTCAATGCCTAAGATTGTCTTAAAAGGACCACTTATGGCTCATTTCAAAGGCTAGTTGAGCATTGTATTTCTATTTGTTACTGCTTCCAGCTAGCAAAATTTGTAGATACTGCATTTGCTACTATACTGCCCCTCAGTTCCCTACTGATTTTGCCATCAGAAACACGAACACAGTGATTATGCATATTTACTTTAAAAATAAAGCAATCTATTACTCACCACCTGCCAATCAGGAATTGCAGTCACATGGCATTAAAGAAGAAAACACAGTGTTGGAGAGGTTTCTATCAGTCAGAGAAAGTCTTCTGAATAAATGAGTTAAAGATCCTAGAACAGTTTGGGCTGGAAGGGGCTTTGGAGACCATCAAGTTCCAATGCCTCATCCATGGGCAGGGACGGCTTCCACTACACCAGGTTGCTTGAAGACCCATCCAACCTAGCCTTGACTAGTGCCAGGGATGGGGCATCCATGATGTAGGAAAGGAGTTCAACGATTATCTGTACAGAGAGGTAGGCAAGTAGGAGAGGAAATAATGTCATCAACTAAACATTGTTATGAAACAGGAAACTTTCCCAAGTGTGTATTTATTTGACCTTTCAGATGAAACACAAATGCTTTTGTGGGGAAAAACCATACCAGTTATTATATTTACTTTGACTAACACACTGTTTTGGAGTTGTATTCTTGGCCAAGGATCACACTGTGATAAATTAATTAAATGGATAACAATTTTAGATAGTTCTCTGTGAGTGTTTTATATTGCTGGTAAATCTAAATAATAAGTAAATTAAAAAAATACCGATTGCTTGGCTTTGCCTTTTACAGACCTATTACCCTTTGCACCAGGACTGAAAGATTCTTTAGTTAGCTCAAAAAATCTCTAGGTTTTATGATTTTTCATGCTTTATTCATAACAGCCTATGTTGTTGTGGTGTAAGCAAGTGTTGTCCCTGCAAGATAATCAGTTTTTGAACAAATGGAAGATGAGATTCAAACAGATTTTTCTGATCTATGACAAAAGTTCCTGGGAAATAGACAAGAGATTGTTTAATTCAAGATATAACTTGTCTGTCAATTGGATTACTTGTTTTATTTCCTCTTTATTTTCCCCAGAATTTTTTGCCTCAGCTTCTGTGCACATCCTATAAAGCACTGAATGATTGTATCCAGGAATTCTCTGAGAAATAAAAAATAACTAGGCTTCNACTTAGTGGCAATTTTCAAATCCAAATTAATTGCTTTGCCTGGATATTATAAGTCATGAACTACTGATAGACTGATATCTTCTGATTAATTAAGTAGTCCAAAGCCAGAAGTCACATTTTTGAGACTACAGATGCATAATGCAGCCCAGAATAAATAGACCCTAAGCCAGTTTAAATTTTGGTATCTTCCTTCTCTGACTCTTAGCTAAATTCTTACATTTTCCAGAGATTCAATACTAAGATACAGACAGGTTGTACTCTTAGTGATATTCAGCTGGCCTTTCCCCAGCTTCTTCCAAGAGATATTCATTGTGTTATAAAACACCTTTTTTTTTTACTCATCTCTTCTTGGTGAATAGCTAATTTCCTTATTGTGAAAGATTGGTTAATAATATATCTACAGCATTATGCTATTATGCAACTGTCTCTCTTTCTTGATTTAGAAGATGGTGACCTCTTAATATAGCTAATTTAATCTGCAAAAATAATCTTGCAAATTGACTTGCCAGAAACTAATGTTAGATGAAATCTTTGTTCTATTGAACCTGACTCATCTGTGATTTTCCATAAAAGGCTTAATCTGCAATTGTAAGAATCTCTACTAATGTTGTCAGGTTTCATAAAATTCCTATTCTATTAAAGAATTAGTGATGCTGATTCTAGTGGATTTTCAATATTTGGGTAGAAAGCTTAGATCTGATTCAAATTCAGATCACCTTTTTGTATTAGTTTGGTAGAGCTGAAAAAGTGTTGCAGTAGCTAATGCTGGGAAAAAACAAGAGCGTATGGTTTTAAAAAAAGGATAATTCTTCTAAGAATGTGAAACATTTTTGTTTTCTATGAAAAAGAAAAGTTAGACCATTAGAATATTTTTCAGCAATCCCCATGAATGTGACTGCAATTTTCTTCTCACCTGAATAACCCTAGTCTTTGTTTTAGATTTCCTATTTCACTGTATAGGAACAATTAATCTTCACAACAAAACAAATATGTGATGGTGCTGCACATTGTAGCTAGTTCTATAAATTTCAGTATTAAAGCAGGAAATCAACTGGAAATAGATTGTGGAGCTAAATATATTTAACTTTGTTAAATACTCCAGCAAAGATGTAACAGCTATATTTTGTGCATATCTGGAACAACCCCTATAATCATATAATGTGAGGATAAATAGGAGGATTATTCTCTAATGCCTAGGCTGTGTGGTGTTTGAAGTGGTCTCCCACCAGACAGAGTGAAATGCTAACACCTTATAATTTAAAATTAAAATGCACAGATCAAAGTTATAGAGAAAATCAAGCTTTGACTGGGTGCAAAGCAGATGGGATTAGCTACTTTTGACTTCTCTATGATTCTTTTTACTTGCAGATAATGCCATGAATTGCATGAGGACAAAGAATATATTTTTTTAAAATTCAAATATAATAGAGTATATTACACTAGTGAGCAGACTGTTCTGTGAACTAACTAATGACTATAAGTATGCTCAGTACATATGCATATGTTTTTTAATAGGTCAAGAATAGAGGCAAAAGACAGGTTTAGGAAACAAGCAAAATCTCTTTGAACACCACTTCACAAATTTTTGAACAAGAATTCAGTTTAAAATTCAGAGCTAGATGTTGGAACTCTTCCTTTTAATGGTCCATTTTATAGTACAATTAAATCCTGAACTTCATCCAAGGCCAGAAATATCTATATATATCTGTGTATGTATGTTAATGGGTACATATTTATATATGTCTTTCCAGAATTTACCTGGTTTACATTTTTAAGCTATGCTCTTGCGTGAGTACAATTTTCAGTATGTTTGAAGAGTGTCATTTGACTTTGGACTGTTGCATCAAGATACACATATGCATAAAGAATACAAAGGTTTATATTTATCTGAAAAAAAAATATATTGTTTACATATGCTGTTCTATATAATACCTCCATTTTTAATGCTGTCAATATATGATTATACAAAAACATGCAAGAAACAAGATACATGTAGTTGGTTATGTCTGCAAATAACTGTATCAGTACCAACTAATTGCATAGATGAATTTACTCATATCTTTGTACAAAATACAGCCAGGTGGCGTCTGTTTTATAGCTGCTTAGAATTACAATAACATTTTTAACATTTTAGTCCTTAAAAGCTACTCAGTAAAGCCTAATTTTGGTCATTATGCTCATAATAATTGATCAAACTATCATACTGTCTTCTCTTTTTTTCAAATCCAATAAGTGAATTCAAAGGTGATGTTTATCTTGAAATTAACTGCCAGCACTGTGTAGAATAAAGAAACTATTTTAATAGAGAAGACATGGTAGCAGGCTTCTGTGTTGATATTACAAAGAATGGGAACAAAGATAGACAGCAATAGAGTATAATATTACCCATTTGAATTACAATGTGGTTTTTACATCATATTAAATAAATAAGCATGTTAATGGGCCAAATAACTTGGGTCCCTATAAAAAAAATATCATCTGTTACAGTGTATGCTAGCACTTTCCACTGTTTCCTATATACCTGGCTTGAACTTGGGCTATAGCTATGTAAAACACGATATTTGATTAGCTTTTAACAATCTCATGTTTTCCTAGTCAAAAAACCCACAGTAGGAACATCAGTGTTGTTTCTCTCAACAGTATCTTTTCATGAAGTGATGCAATCAAAGGAAAGCAATTTGCATCCTTACACCATGTCTGTCTACATCAGGATACTCAGTACATTTCTCATGTATTATGAAAATTTCCACCCTACAGTTAAAAATTATTGGTTAAGAGAAAAAGTATTTTTAGGGAACAGTGTGAGTCTGAATATGAAATGAACTATGAAAGGATCCTGGGACCTCATCATTTTGCTATTGCTGCTTGTATGGTGACTCATTCCAGTGGGCTTTGTTTCTCTAGCAGGCTGGAGCTAGGTCTTCCAGAGAAAGTCACTCCTTTTCTGTGTTTCAGCTACTGCAGTCTGAGTCACCCAAATCCTCCAGAGAGTGGAGGTGAGAGAGGAGCTGTTCACCTTTAGAAAATGAAAGGGTAGGACAAGGAGATGGAATGATAGTCAGGGTGGAACCTGAGGCACACAAGAAACTTGGAGCTTGCTAAAAGAACCAGGGGCCTGGCTCGACAGTCAGGGGTTGAAAAGGGATGATGCAGACTTCGTTGCAAAGCAGACACAGATGGAATTTTTTGGATCAAGACTTAAGGCTTAAAAATGTTACATGACAAAAATTTTGTCATGTCAAAAGGAAAGCAGATATATGGAACAAGGAGTTTATTGTCTAATAGTGTTTTAACAATCTAAAAGACTAAATTATCATACTGTAACAGAAAAACTATGTGAATAATTCAATTAAAATTGCATGTAAACAACCCACTACCATTCCTGGTTTATAGTCACCTTTCCTCTAGATCTTGAGTTTGAAAGTTTCTATCTTTCTGGAAAAGCACTGGGTGTATGTAAGCACATGATGCATGATATGTCATTAAAAATCTAAGACTTTCACAGGGAGCAATATGATGCTCACGGTGACAGACCCCTCCACTGAGCCTTATGGGGTCCTGCTCAGGCAATTTTTATATTGTTCCTCACCGTGGGCTCCTGCCTTCTGGCTGCTCCCAGCTGAGCGGGAGCGTGGCCCTGCAGCCTGCCCAGGCCCGGCCACAGCGGCTCTGCCCCGGGCAAGGCCTCCGGGGCTGGGGCTCAGGCTCAGGCTCAGGCTCAGGCACAGAAGGAAAAAGGCATGTGGCTCCAAGGTAGGAGCTGAAACCAGCCCAGACCAGCTCCTGCCAAGGGGAGCCCCAGCTCTGAGGCCAGTGCTTGCAGCTCAGGAGTGTGTTATCTCTTAGCAGGATTGACAGACCGTACTGGTCAGGCTACGCCAAATGCATTTCTCAAGCTCCTCTTTCACTCCATATGCATTGCAGAGACCAGAGACAAAAAGACCAAGGATGTTCTTTAGGGATCAAGTATTGCCCACCAAGAAGTCTTGCCCTAAACTCCCCTTGCCACCCCAAGTTGCTCATAAGCAGATACGCACAGACTTATTGAAGGTGGAAATTTTTACATTCATTTACCCAGGCACTTGGTAAGAAATGTAGGTGCAAAATCACACCCCACTTTCCTATGCAGAATTATTCATTCTGCATAGGAAATTCATAATAATGTGCTAATTCTTCATACTATACAGCTTCAAAATGTACCCAATCTTCATTTTCCTGAGAGCCTATTAACATAACTACACATCAACATAAACATAGTCCTACCATTAAGCTCAGAAGAAATGTGCACAAAAGGAAAAATAATACGATAATTAGGGAAGAAAATAAGGGAGGAAGAAGTTTGACTAAGATCATCAAAACGTCTTCAAGAGGCAGGAAGAAACCCAAAGCTTTTTCAGAAACCAGCAAAAAACCCAGCACAACTATTAATCCTTTGAACTATCAACTAATGAACAAAGAAATCAAAGCAAGGCAAAAATGAAAAGTAACTTTCTACACTCATATTTGCTGTGAAGGGCAATGAGGAAATTTCTCAACTCAAAGATAATTTTTATAAGAAATTAATGAGTGGACTAAACAAAGGCTGATGCCTCTAAGAAAGATGTTATTGAGCAACTCAAAAAACTCCTGGGCAGTAAATCACTGGGACCAGATGGTGCTGATGAAAGAATTCTGAAGGAACTGAAGTGTGAAATAGCAGAGGTAGCAATGAAGATATGCAATATATCCTTAATAAACCACACACTGTTCCCAAAGATTGGGAAGTTGTTATCTTAGGTTAAAAAATAAAATAAAAAAGCCATATATGACCCTTGGCATTACAGACCAGCGGGTCTTATATTTGCTCCAAGGAAACTGGTTTTGAATTTAATTAAAGGCAGCATTCATGCAATTATAGCCCAATAGGGAATGGCTTCTGTGAGGGCAAACCTTTCAAACCTTCTGGAAGTTTTAAATAACAGTGGAAAAAAGATTGGTGCTTCTTAACTGATCAGAGTAATAATGTTTTATAGGTTCAGCGTATTACCAAACACATGCAGATCACAGTATACAATCTAATAGATGTAAGTGCAGGAAAGGTATTTCATTTTACCTTCCCAGACTTAATGGTGTCAGGACAGGCAAGGGGATGCTTCTGAAGTGCTGAAAACCATCTGAAATGAAGATAATCTCACTTGCCTGCTCCTTAACACTGTAATCACAAGAGAAAGTATTCTCTGGCAACATTTCCAGAGTTACACAAGCAAATTGACTATTGACTTCTCACTGATACATTTTTGAACTTGCTTTTACAGCAACGGTAAGGGAGATGGTAATGAAAATTTAACTTTGAATAAGCAGACATCTACCTGGAAAGTCTGAAAAATGTTGCTTTAGGGAAACTGCTATCAGTTATTTGTTATGGTTTCATTTTTTCATTGCCAGAATTCTCATTTTCTACCTCACAGCTTGAAATAAGGTAGTTGCTAGAGGCTCTGAGGTAGCAAGAAATCTACTCATTACTTTATCTTTCTTTCTATTCTTCATACCTATTCTTCATACCTGTGCAGAGAGGGATGATTCCATTTAATCAAAGATTTTATATTTTGAAATTACATTATGAACAAAAAGCCTGACCAAAGTAACCATTTCTTGTTGGTGAAGGAAAACAGAGCTCTATTAAAAGAGTAGAAGTTGTGGGTCATCCAAAAATGTTGAGTCCTAGAAATCCCAGAATCCGTGTTTCTGGGTTCAATCCACATGGTTCAAGACTAGACAATATAGAAAAATTGCTTAGTTGTTACAATAGTAGGGTACTGTGGGATCCTCAGCCCTGTGATAATCAAAGCGTCTGTCAGCCGCATCAGCCAAGTTATGTCCCTCAGCAAATCTGTCTCTGAAATGTCATCAATGCACACTGTAACACCCTGCAGATACATTAGCACAAATCCCAAAGCAATATATTCAAAGTTACATTGAATTCACTTCGAGGTCTTGCTTGTTCAGCACAAGAGCATGGCTCTGGGCACCATGCAGAGCCACACTTACAGAACTGCACTCCTAGGAAGCCAAAACTGCTGATGGATTGTGCAGGTAAATTACCAGGAGCCTAAGCATGCCATATATTTAGGGCTGATTTACAAAACTTACAAGGTTTGCATAATATTATTTTTTATAGAATTCCTAAACTTAAACAAACAAACAAACAAACAAACAAAAAAACACCACCACAACCTGTGCTTGGGATAATATGACAACAAATTAGTATGTACCTGATGCTTTGGTTCAACATATTTTTATGCTGCAAAGCCCTCATTGGACTTCCACCTCATTGCTCCTCTATCACATTTCTTTTCAATTAAATACTATATCATAGACGGCGGAGTTCTATTTCATACACCCTACAGTGCACTGAGTTGTTGTTCAGGCAATAACTCAATACAGATGTTAAAGAGCAGTAACAAAAATTTCATGCAAAATACAATTATGTCAGAAGAGATTTGGGTTCTTACTTGAAAGTGGATTATATATTTTCTTCTTGTATGACAGATTCATTTTTTCAGTCTTGTAAAATACTTATCTGGTACAAGCGGTCAATATATTTTCACATTCATATTAGCCTCCCTTGTAAATCAGTAGTACATTTATAAATGTTTACTTTTGACATACTGAATGGTATAGCTTCAAAACAAATTATTTTTCAGCATGGTATAAACAGAACAGAGGAGTTAATTATGAAGGCTGTTGAGTTTCACAATAATAACATATCTGTCTTCATATCACTTTTCTGATGGTACAATATTCTTTTGTAATGCAAATACCAGAATAATGTAAGCATAAGGATAAGCTTAATTGCCTTACAAAATCTTTATCCATTTCTCAACATGCATTTTAGTCGTTCAGCTATTCATTAACAGATAGTTTGCTATGTGGAGATGATATTTTTAATATGTAAGGCAATTTATAGAGCACTCTTATGAGTGCTTACAGTACAGAGCTGTTATACAGGTCATTGACCTGTAAGGAAATTAATGAAGAAAGCTTCTTAACTTAAGACTGCCAGTGAAAAAAATGAGACCTGCCAGCAATGCAAATCCATAACATTTATCTATGTAAATCTCTTCTATATGTGAAATCCCAGAAAAAAAAAATAATAAATGAACTATTTTTTTTCTTTTTTTCAGCAATCACTCTATTACAGGTATCAATAATCAGAAAAATAAGGAAATGATCTTCAAGTATTATTCATTATCATTTAGAGTAATATTCAAAAATGAAGATCTACCAGTTGTCGCCCTGATTTTTTCAGCCTTCTTTGTCTCTCACAGTTTCATAGTTCTTAAGTTGTTTCTCATTCATGGGTGTTATAAATAGAAGCAATGTTTTCCTTAATTCATGGTAGTTTACATTCTTCGTATTAGAGATATGGACAGCTGATGGACAGTTGTCTTGACCAGTGGGATGGGGAGAGGTGTCAACCTTCTACCCCAATTCCTGGCCTTTGTAGAAATACTATAAAATGGAGTCAGATCTTTTAATAAACAGTTCATGCCTTCTCACCAAAGTGAGTGTGTGCGTTTGTGTGTCGAACAGCGACATCCAGTCACGAACCTTCTAGAACAACCCTTGCATGTAGATTCAAATGTAATTAAAATCAGTATCAGTTCTCAGTTCTGAGGTCATCCTAATTATGTCTTAATACTGACAGGTGCAGGACCTTGGACTTAATGAACTTCATAAGGTTTATATAGGCCTACTCCTCCAGGCTGAAAAGGCCTCTCTGTATCCTTCCTGCAAGTGAATCAATTGCACTGCTCAGCTTGGTATCATCTGCAAACATGCTGAGTGTCCACTCAATCCCAGCATCTGGTAATAAATATATTGATTAATACTGGTCTCAGAATAGACCTCTGAGGGACACCACTTGTTATTAATCTCCTAATGGACAAAATGCTCATGACTGGAATGCTTTGGAAAGTGCCATCTGTCCAATTCCTTATCCATTTTATATTCCATCCATCAAACCCATATGTCTCGCATTTAGAGACAAGAATGTTGTGTGGGAACACTTCAAAGGCCTTACGGAAGTCCAAGTAGACAACACTCATAGCTCTTCCCTCACGCACTGGTGTGGTCAGTCCATCGTACATGGCCACTAGATTACTCAGGCACAATTTTCCCTTTGTGAAAACATTCTTGGTGTTTCGAAGTACCTCTCTGGCATCCACATGCCTTGACATAGATGCCACAAGAATCTGTTCCATGATATTACCGGGGATAAAGACAAAGTTGTCTGGATAATAGCTCCCATGAACTTACTTTTTATATAGATTACAAATTTTGGACATATGAATTAGTATATCTTTCAAATTTTTGAACTGCTTACCATATACATAAATGCTACTAGTATTTTATTAAATTCTTTTTGGCAGAGGTGTTGTGGAAAGTACTGTATACTTTTTTTACAAGCGTACTTTAGATTTCAGAAGAGTCCACTAGCATGTACCGGCTATTTCAGTGATTGATCCTGTATGCTGTTTCTTGACACTAAATTAATTTGCCTTCTGCTTTTAATTTGTGTTAGTTTCATGCATTTGAAATAGTATCTAATTCCATAGGACATCTGCAGAATGTATATCGAGATTTTTATTTTCCAGGTTTATCTACTGCTTTAAATAGTCATAAATATGTTATCATGAAATTCCTTAAACTACTTTTTAAAGGTCAGTTAGTTAAGCCTTTCAGTCCAATGCTCTGAAATGATGTTTTCAAATCTTGTGTCATTCTTCTAGCTCTTTTCTAAATCCTGAATTATTTTTCTATATGCTTTAGAGGAGTGGAAGTAAGGAGCAAGGAAGCAAGGATTATTAGGTGATACATCGAAAGCCTATGTATCTGCAGATGTATGAAGTCTTCTTTATCATCTCTAATCATTCTCAGTCTTTGTAATCTCTGTGTTCAGACAGTATCACCATAGAGTTGTGTAGCATCACTTTCAAAATGTATGAGAAATGTAGCTGTTTATTATGTCTGCTTTTGCAAAATAATTTGCTTTTTTAATCCTCTCCTTCTAAGTGTAATGCAAATACCTGTGTGATTCAAGCCATTTAGCATGTCCTGCAGAACTGACTTGCTCCATTTTAATGATGCTAGTATGTTTTTCAGAGTGCAAGACTATTCATAGTAATCTACTCAGCTTTATTAAAAATCCACAGCATTAGGGATGTTCTATTCACTTAGAATTGTTAGGAATAAGTTACTCAAACCTAAAGACGTAACAAAAAAATTATAAATTTTCCATTTAGAATTTACCTAAGTATTTCTGAAACAGAAAATATGATGGTTCCATTGAAACTATGAATCTGTCAACAAACACTCCTGCAGATGCAGTAGAAAAACATTTGTTGAGCATCTTATACTACCTTCCCATGCTCTTATTAATCTTTTGCAACCTTTATTTAAAGAAAATTGAAAACAAAAATCTACAAACACAAAAGCATCACACTTTCCCATGCTTAAAATAGCATTACTCTTGCTGTATTTGCTTATGCATTGTCTTTTACATTCCTGGTAGAATTCTTAGATGTGTTTCTTTCATTGGCACAGTTACCTCTACTTGTGGTCTATATAAATATAACCAAAACCAGTGGAGAAATGGATAACACCTACACACTATAGGTTCCTAGTCTACTGCTGTCTTTGTCAGCAGACCTCATGAAAACTTAGCAATATGATGAGGATCCAACTACACAGAAATTCAGGGCTGTAACAAGGGAAAGATGAATTATGTAGTACCTTTCTTGTCATTGCTGTTAGTGCTGTCACAAAAAATCCAAATACTGAAGCTTTACAGACCCCTGGTTGAAAAAAAGGCAAGGAAAAAAAAAAAAAGGACAGAATACTGTATAGAAGGCTCCAGGAATATTAATCCCAAGATTTAGGATTACATTTTTATCCCATGTTCTCCTTGTTATGTTGGGGATTGGTTCTTTTGGTTATGTTAAATTCGAAATTTTAAGAGACAGTCAAAAGCAAGCAGATTATCACCCACTGTTTCCAGAAGGCATAACTACATAAAATCTTCTGGCAGCTTTGTAAGCAGGAAGAAACTGATCACGACTGGCCATTTCAGCACTGAATTCATGCATATTTCCCTCCATATTCGCAGTTCCTATCCCTAATGGGAGCTGACAGAATGTAAATGAGTTCCTAAAGGAACCAGCAAAAGTGGCAATTTTTCTCATTTAATCTTCAGATGAGCTGTCTGTCTCCCAGCTGCTGAGCTTCATTAGAATTCTGAAACTAATTTCACCTATCAACACATGATTATTGGTTTGAGTGAGGGTTTTGGGATACTCTGAGTAAAAATCACTCTACGATGTAGAGTTGGCTCAAAAAAA
>WBMY01013244.1:1914-151524 GCA_013397315.1 Donacobius atricapilla | reverse complement strand
AAAAAAAAGAAAAAAGAAAAGTGGGTTTTGAATAAAACTGGCAGGCTTCAGAACAGTCAGGTTTTACCCTGAATAAAACTTTCTTTCATCCACCTTTGGAGTCTGAGAAAAGTTCATCCTATACATATCAGTAAAGAAAAAAATATTATAAGTAGGAAATCTCGAAAGAATTACACTTTATTTATTAGCATAAAACAAGTTAGAAATCATTATTAGTTTTGTTTAACGACAAAAAGTATTTTGCAATCACTGTTGTGTTTACCCAAAAAATTGCAAGTAATAATGAAATTTAAATTACAAGGAAGTAGGATGTACTGCAAAAAAATAGAATCACTAATTGATTCTCCTCCGCAAAGTGAGCAAAATTTCAATATTAACATCAGATGAATATTGTCTTTTCTATATCTTTCCTGAAGTCATGCTTTGGTCATCTCCAATATTCGTTTTCTATCAGTCATTCTTAATCAAGCAATCACGTATGTCTTTTCATCTGTTTCAGATCTATGATGTCCACTGATGTTGTCATAAATTAGTCATAAAACTGTATGTATACAAAGCAAGAAATAAAAAAGTTTTGTACATTTTAATTTGTCCAGAAAATTACATATGTCTGCAGATGAGTATAATTGTTAGCATGATTCTGTGTCCTTGGCACTGGACAATTGTGTTTTGCTGTGATTGCCTTCCCATTTATTACCAAGAAATCTGTTCTCTGTCATCCATTTACCCCTGCATTTTGTCTTTATGGATCAGTACATGCTCATAACAAGATGCATTTTGTTTCTCTCGCTGGTTTCATTTGGGAAGTCAAGTTCTCCCTAATCTTGCAAACTATTCAGTGCTCTCTTAAAGTACACAATAATTCAGCGTCGACCCAGTTATCAGTTACATCACAAATAATTTGTCTCTGTTGGTCCATCTGTTATCTGCGCAGCTTACATGATTTAGCTTTATTATGCAGGGGTAACAGAATGGCTAATAGTCTCAACTGGCAGCCTGTTTCTTGTAAAGAAATTTCCTTTCCCCTGTGATATTATTGAATGCATCACAGCAGTCTTGAAATTTCTAAGTGACTTTGCCTGGTATTTTACATTCTCATTCTTTCTCCCAAAAGAGCATTGCTCTCAGCTTGCAAGACAACATTTTGATTGTTTCCAACTCTGATTTCTCTACACTACTTCCAATTTTAACTTAATCCAATTTTACACCAGGAACCTGTGACATATGTGTTAATGGACCATAGAAGCACTGAACAGAAAAAAACATGTTGATTTCTTATCCCTCAATCCAATGGCATGGGGCAGTTTGCAGAAAGATAAATATAGAACGACAGAGATTAGCATAACCTGATACACTGGAGATACACTGCAAAAGAAAATGAACAAACTAACTCTAAAAATAGAGAACCTGTTTTTCAAGGTCAGGTCATTATATTCTTTTTCGAAATCAGGATTTCCCAGGAAATAAAAAGAACTTCTTGAATACAGAAGACTTGGAGCTAAAACAGCTTCATATTCCCTTTTCCTTTCTAAGGGTAATGAAGCACAAAGACTTCTTAAAAATATAAAATTAAATTAAAAGAATATTCATAAATACTACAGTAATTTGTGTTTACTAATTAAAACTTAACAGCCACTTTCCAAAAAAGCACTTATCAGAAATTAAAAGTAAAATTTCAACTACTAATTTAGTCTACAGATACAGCCTTGAGAGGTGGACCCCTGCAAACCTCATGAACATCAACAAGGCCAAGTGCAAAGTCCTGCAGTTGCCTTGAGTCAATCCAAAGCACAAACACAGACTGGACAGAAAATGGATTGAAAGCAGCCCTGCGGAGAAGGACTTGGGGATTTTGGTTGATGGGAAGCTTGACCCATCAACCTGGGTGACCCAGAAATGTGCAAGCACAGCCCAGAAAGCCAAATGTATCATGGACTGAATAAAAAGAAGCATAGGCCAGCAGGTTAAGGGAGGTGGTTATCCCCCTGGACTCCAATTCAGCGAGGCCACATTTGGAGTAATGCATCCAAATCCAGGGCCACCAACATAAGAAGCACTTGAACATGCTGGGGAGAGTCCAGAGAACTGTCATAAATGTCATCAGAGGGCTGGAGCACCTTTCATGTGAAGACAGGTTGGGAGAGTCAGCGCTGTTCAGCCTGGAGAAAAGAAGGCTCCAGGAAGATTTTACAGCAGCTTTTATTACCTGAAGGAAAAGCTTTTATTATCCTACAGGAAAGCTTGAGAGGGCTTTGTACAAGGGCATATAGTGGTAAGAAAAGGGATAATGACTTCAAACTGAGAGTAAGTACAGATTACACCTCAAATAAAAATTCTTCACAGTAAGGGTGGTGAGGCACTGGAACAGGTTTTCCAGAGAAGTTGCCCTGTCCCTGGAATTGTTCACAGTGAGCTTGGATGGGGCCCTGAGCAACTAGGCTTAGTAACAAAATGTCCCTAATATTGTAAGAGTCTTGGAATTAGATGGTCTTAAAGGTTTCTTCCAACCTAAGGCATTCTGTGATTGTACATCCCAGAATGCATGGTCAGTAAGTCATGTCCTATGTACAGATTCACATCAGAGGCTTAAAAAAGACAAGTCTGAAAAATATTACAAGAGCCATAATTGCAGTAGCCTACAGTTTGTATGAAAAATCTGTAACTGTATCACAGATATTTGTCATTTTTCTAAACTATATGTAAGAATTGCTTATTACTCAACTGTATGTTATAAACTTGTAGCTTCTTTATGGGAGATTCTGCAGCATAACTACAGAAAGTCACTATTATTCCATACATATCAAGTAAGAGGACTCTTCTTCATTTCTCATATTCACACATTTTGTATAGCTAATAACCCATAAAGCACCTTTACAGTCAATTTAACCTGCTTTAAATTTATATTTATCAACTATACAACACACTCCCACTTGCTGCAGTTGTTTCAACAGGTTACCACTATACTAATATTTTAAAACAGCCTTCAGAGATCTAGACAGGGCCTAGAAAAAATCTGAAGAGAGACTTTGTAGAAGGGCATGTAGTGACAGGACAAGGGGAATGGCTTCAATGAGAGAGAAATTTAGATTATATTTTAGGTTGAAATTCTTTACTGTGAGAGTAGTGAGGCACTGACGCAGGTTGCCCAGAGAAATTATGGATGCCCTACCCCTGAAGGCATGGAAAACCAGGGTGGATGGGACTTTGAGCAATCTGCTCCATTGGTGGTGTCCCTGCCCACGACACTGGGCTTGGAACTTGGTGATCACTAAGGTCCCTTCCAACCCAAACTATGTATGAATCTATGATTCTATATTACGGTAATGTCAATGGTAAAGGATTTGACATATCATAGGAGTGAACCTTAACAAAGTATTTTCTGTGCTACCACAGTGTCTTTCCTGGTGAATGCCCTTCTTTTTTATTGTTTTACTGCTTGTTTTAATTCTTATAGTGGGTGTAAAATGAACAAAACTCTTCTTTGCAAAAGATTTCATAGCTAGCTAGAATTGGCAATTTTTCAACAGGTTCGGTACAGAGGCTCTCACTAACTGGATTTCTGTTCCTAGTATATAAGTCACTGATGATTCTTAATCTCATCATGAAAAAACAGGTCCTGGGAACAGATACTGTCATACAAGTTATTAATATGTGTACTGTGTCTTAATGAAAAAAATTTGTTACAATTCTTTAAAAGGCAATAATTATTGTATAAAAAGAGGAAACTTATTAAATAATACTGAAATGAAAAGCACCCTGAATTGGATAACCAGCTGAAGACTAGGCAGCTGAAGATGAGCAGCATATAACATTTGTGTTATAGGAATACAAATTCATTCAAATTTTCATTTTGAATAACTCTTACCTCTTCACATGATTTTGGTTAGCTGAGAGGTCATTCTTTTTGCCTTATTTAAATATAATATTTTTTAGAGAAATCCAGTTTCAAGTGTATGTATGGGAGAGGCAGGAAAAAGAGTCCCAGGGACCACTGCTGTTTCCCTGAAACCAATGAGATGACTTATGTTGTTTACAAAGCTGTCAAATAAATCCTAGAAACTTCTAATCAGACAGAGCTGGAAAAATGCAGCTGAGGTTATATTAAATGAATCTGAGTTTTTTGGTTTGTTTTGGTTTGTTTTTGGTTTTTTTGTATTATGAAAGATTTTTTTTTCCTAGGGAGGTTATGCATGGATTTTGGATATTAAATAAAGACCAGGATACATGTGTTACTGCATTTCAATTACTTTTATAGAGGGACATTCAGAAAGAGCATGAGTCATTGCTACATTCTTCTGTCTGTGAAATGGCTGATATTAAGAAAACCTCGAAGCCAAATAACCTTATTTCAGATTTCTTTACCCCTTGTCATCTTTACACACACAGAGCATACATTATAGCAGACCACTGCCCACGGTAAAATTTCATTTACGCAAATGTACTTCATGAATTGAACTTGTATTTTTCCCATCCTTTTTTCTGCTTTTCTAGAACTATTAATATGGATCTGAAGGTTTTTCATAGTGTCATTCACAGTGGTAGGTTATACTTATTCATTTGCTTAATTAGTTCATTTATCAAATGGATGTGCTCCATTGTAGAGAAGCCTGATTAAAAGCCTGTCTTTTCTGTTGGTTGGTTGGACTCCAGCTCGGCTGTGAGTTGATTTCACTAAAACCAGCCAAAAAGTTTATAGAATGAAGACATGAGCCTGATCTATCTCCAGTTCCTCCTGTTGTGTTCACAAGAACAATAATAACAAGTAATTTTTTCTGAAATTACAGAAAATGAGGAATTTTCTTTCATTTGTGTGCTGAAGACAGAGTTAAAATTGGCCTTATTATAATTATTATTTATATTGCAGTGGTTTCATTGTGCATGCTACAAATGTGTAATATAGACTCTTTTGAAAACCATAAATTCTAAAGAGAAGAGACAAAGGGGGAAACAAGAAATGGAGACAGAGAAAGGTGAAGTAACTGCTTAGAGACCACATATCAAGTCACAACAAAACCAAAAATAGAATGTCTCTTGTCTTTCAGTTCTCAGTGTCTCCAAAACCCCCAGTAAAAAAAAAAAAATCATAAATTCTCTGAAATAAATTCTCTACATGTTGAATATCAGTTTTCTTGCTTTCGATTGAGTGAACATCTGCTGTTTTCTTGGCAACAGTTCCAGCCATTTTGAGACACATAATATGTTTTGTCCCTTTGCAGTATTCATCATTGTACCTCACAAAAAAATAAATATCATTTAAATTATGCTATCGTATAGAACATATATTGCAATATGTTTCACCTAAGCATTGACTAGAACAGGCACAGGAACAGATCAAACTTTACGTAGGCATTTGTTATATTTTATGCCCATTTCTGTTGAAAACGATACACATTAAAGGAAAACAAAGAACCATATTTATGCTGTGAAACACAAGAGCAAAATAGTACCTAAAAGATAAGTTGCCTCACAAATAGCTGCATTTAGTAGACTTTGAATAAATAAATTTTAATCAAGCAATCTGAATGATTTTGACAAGATAGGAAAGATTGCTCAAGAAACTCTGTATTTTTAATAAGGCTGATGGTTGGCTCTTGCTCATCAATCTATCTTTTCCAAAGTAAATTATATTCTAAAGTAATGGCAGTGCAAAACTATTAAGTAAAAAGCGTGAAAATTTCTTGGATTTTGGTCACTGTTTTAGTTGTATCCCTCTCCCATATAAAGCCAAAATTGAAGTCTTCCTGTCACATTTCCCATCCAAGGCCTTCATTACCCTGGGAAATAAATTTGGAAACAGAACAGTAGGAAGGGGAGCAGGTTTGAGCTGGTTCCTGTTCAGGATGCAGAAGGGAGGAGGCACTCCATGCATGAAAGGGCAAGAGAGAAGGAAGTCTTTGTCCCACTGCTTTGCTTGCCAAATTAGGGGTCAAAAAGCTTGAATATTAACACTACAGACAAGTGCTATAAAGTTACCTTTCACTNTTTGTTTGGGTTGTGTTTTTTTCGTTTATTGTGGTAGACTTCCTAATAAATAGGCACAAGAGCCTAATTTATTTGCATAGTTATGATATTTTGAGCTTAAACATGTCACAAAATGGAGATACAACAGTAGATGAAGATGAAACAGCTTAGGGTAAAAGTCTCTGAAACCATTTTAACTTGGTTGATAATTTTAGCCCAATTTTAACTATCTCCAAATCAGTCATGTAATTGAAACTAATCTTCACAGTTCCAGCCACAGAGAAGGGAGGGTTAGACATCTCCTCATTCACTGTAAATTTTTTATCTTCATTATTTTAAGACAGAATGAGATATTTTCTAGCACTTTTCCCCTGACATTGATTCTGGATGCAATCCACATCTATGCACCTATGGAAGAGCAAATGCATGTTAGAGAGTTACTTGTCTCAATCCGATGTCCCCTGAAGTTAGAAGGAGCATCCTGATGCCTTTGTTGCTCAGTCAGTGATTCATAATCTATTATCAATATATGTTAAGATAATTGATAGGTGAGCTTCCTTCTTGATTAGCCACAAAAATCTCAAAATTTTGAATTAGTGGAGAGGGGAGTGAGATAACTACAAGCAAAATAACTATCGTAACCCTTGAAAATGTCTTCAATGTAGTAGAACAGGCTCTCAAATAAATATCTCAGAAAAGCATAAAGCATCACCTGTGCAGATTTTATACTCTTCAAATTTACTTGCTTATTCACTAAGGTTGCTGACATAGCTGGGAACAAGGCTCACACAAAGAGATGGACTCCCCTGTTATTCTAGCTAGAACAGAATATTTCTACCCTTATCTTTCTGTCTCTTCCAAATTATATCATAATTTCCCTTCTTAGTTTTAGTTATCTTCTTCACTTTAGTTCAGGCTTCTTGAATGTAGTTTCATTGCATTTGGCTAAACTCACAAATATCTTCGTTTATAAGTTTCCTTATGAGTGCTTAGTGTTATTACTCTTCAATGTCAAATTCAGTTTTGTAACCCACATTGCTATGTTGTTCCCATCAATTTCAGTCAAGTGATTTCTATTCAAAGCTAACAAAAAACTGTTTGGCATCAGCTAACTATAGGAAAAAATGTTTCTAGAGAGAGAAAGACAGGCAGCAAGATATGAATTTGCAGTTCTAATTATTTTTATTAATTACTTAGTCTGCTAGGTTTTTAATTATACCAAACACAGCTTCTTATAAGCCTAAGGCCAAAATGCTTGTTTGCCCCTTACTTGCTTTCATTAACCTAACCAACAAGATGGACACAAATGAGAATTAGATCATCTACTTAGACAAATAATTTTCTTTAAAAAAATCTATAAATAACAATCTAGGTAACAGAGATAGTCTTGTTATTAGGATGCTCTGCAGAAGAGAGACAAGATGTGGATTACCTACAAGCAAAAACATATATCATCATCCCAAATGAGTTTTACAAATGTCAGATTGTGAGGTAAACACCTCCAAAAATCCAGTCTTTCTGAACATATGTCACTTTTTGAAAGTACATAATTTTCAGACTGAAAAGAATGAACAACTAAGCACACAGTCCAGTGACTGGGCTATGATCAGCTGTTTACAGAAACAGGACTTGCATGAAAGATTGAAGAAAAGCCACTACAGGATTCCCACTAGGGTGGTAATAGCATAATCAGAAAGATTATTGCAGATTATTGCAGAAATGCCCTTTCTCTTGGGTCTGGAATTACCACACTCACTTATAGGGCTGTGCATGGACAGTATGCAAAAATATGTGCAATGACAATTTCATCAACAGTCACTAACCTGTTTGAACTGATAGCCAACTAAATGTCTCTGTTTTCATATGTCCTAAATTAAACTAAAATAAGTTATGGACTGGTGGAATATATTGTTTCTAGTAACTCAGAGCAGATCTCTAAACTTTGGTTAAAAACATCAGACAAGAGAGGTTGCACCAAGGACAAAGCAGGACAAAGCATCAGGAATAAAAGACCAGTGGTTTCTACTAAGAATGATGGCATGAAGGTGTGAGACATTGAATTCACTTAAAATCTTAAAACTGAAAGAACAAGACTCAATGCAAGGACAAAAGGGAATGAGATAAGGCTCCATAGTGAAACAAAAATCCGTGAAACATGAAAGGTCCATTGCAATGAGGGGTTACAGTATAAAGACTATATAATATACTCCTATTCTTCACTTCATAGCAGACCTATTTAAAAAAGAGAAATATATATAGTTGCTAGGAAATAGTTTCCTTTATGACCTTATGTTATTCTTAATTTCAAACAGATCTAAGCCAGTCGTGATAGATATTATATATTATTTTCATGTAACATTTGTTCGTAAATCTTCATGTTGTTTATACCCACAAGGATTCAAATGTAAAATCTAACAAATCATTATGTAGAGCACGTTTTGTAACATGTAGCAAGACTGCAAAACCTCTCACATCTCTTTATGTACTTTTAGAGAAGAAAAAAGGGGCAGAGTATGTATATATACATTTCATTGTCACATATATGCAATTTTGAACAGATAACTGCTATGTTTTTGACATAAGCCTTCAAACTATGCATATGGTACAAAGCATTTGCAATACTCTTTAGATCTATGGATCTAAATATAGGATACAATGATTGCATAGTTGTAAATCAGAAGTTGCTTTTATAGTACACTAAGATTTTTTTTCTCAGACTACTGAAAAGACAGATAATTCTAACAGATTTGGATAATTGTAGCATTGTGTCTAAGTAATATTTACAATATTTCTTGCATCTTTGTAATTTCTTCGACACAGGATCTCCCTCCCTCTGACACAGGTTTTTAAGGAACATAGAAAAGTTCATTTCATTATTTACTTCAAGAATTTTAGCTTTAAGGTCACATACTTGAAGGTAGTATACTTGAAAGAATATTCACAAATTAGAATACTTCTGAAGCTCATCCAGCTTATACCAAGTATTAGCTTGAGCCCATCAGCTCTCAAAAAACATGCTAATAAGGCCAACTCTGGTGTTAACTCCCTTATCTGGGTGAAACGAGCCGTGTGTGTGTAAGAAGGCATGTTTGCACACCCCATTATGTAGTTTCACGTCATGTTCCAGACATATCTTGGTAGTTCAGTGTTTAGGTATTCACTTCTCATTGCTTTATACAGCTGATTACACATATAAAGACTCTGCAATTGAGCACACAGTGCAAGGGACTGTTTTGTTAACAAATGTTCTGCGCCACAGATGAGATGGCACATAATTACAAAAACACAGATCTTCTGTTCCTTTTGTTATTTGTGAATACCTGTTTTAAAACAAGTAGTGAAACCTTTTTATTCACAAAATTATTTTCTGCAGCAATTTAACTTCATTTCTAGAGTCTAACATTTGTGGTTTCTCCATTTTTCCCTTGTCAAATAATACTTTGAAGAATTTATGATCACACCTTTTGCATGTCTTTCTTCTAATATCTTCATAACTGTGTGAATAGCTGTGGATACATTCAATCTTCAATTATTCTCAAATTACTCTCCAGCTTAATGTGGATATATAGGTTCCAAGACCAGAGCAGACATCTTGTCATGGAGCAGTAACAGGAGATAGCTTAGAGCTGAATCTAAAAGACCTTAATAGTGCACTGTATTGATATGGCCTTCTTTTTATTTTGGCTTCTCTTAAAATGTGGAATGAAATTCATGGGAACAACTTTAGTCTACAAAAGTAAACATATATCATAGAAATACCTTGAGATAAGAGTGAAGTAAACACCATGCCTATATTAAAACTCTGTTGCATTACATTGTGATACTGAATTATTTAACAGCAGAGAGCAGAGCAGAATAAATTCACCTAATTGAAATATCCCGTTCTAAACTGGTCAGTGGTTTTGACTCCCTAAATAAACATGAGAATGTGTAAGTTCCTCTGTTGATCAAACCTTGATTTCACTCAGAATCAGACTGTTGGTCTAAGATATACCTTAATGCACTGTGAGAAGGCTGTATTGTTCATGACAGAAGTTGGTAGGTGGTCCACTAGTCTGTTTCTTGACCCACAAGATTTTTGTATCTTGTGCCCTGTCCTGCTGAGGAGGGGGAGTGAGACAGCAGCCAGGTGGGCATCTGGCAGCTGGCCAAGGTCGATCCACCGCAGCCAGTAACAGAACAATCACAAACGTCAGAAAGCTATTCCCAATGTTGCCTTTTTCCCTGAAAATGAAACTCAAGATAATTTTAGTAAGGGGGTAGTAATAAAGGGGATCTTTATTTGAAGGCCTTCAGAAGTAGTTATGAACAAATCTCCACAAAAGCCCATCCTCCTCCTCACCAAGGGGTGAGTACATTTTATAAGTTTTAGGAAATTAGCATAATTGATAAAAAGCACCACTTAGGAGGACAAGTGGTGATGAAATTCCGCCCCCCCCCAGGTTCAGCCCCTTCTCTGGAGCCCCCCTTCAGCACTAGTTGTACTTTGTCCACAAGAACATTTCTCCAGGAGTTGTTCTTGGCCTTGGTTCCCAGGAAGAACCAAGGTAGCACTGGGCCTTGTACCTCCCAAGGCCTGGAGCCCTGGAATTTGTTTTGTCTTTCTGCTTAAAGAAAGGCCATGGAAAAGTACTGGGAAAACTAGCCACTAATGTAATAGGCTACGGAGCTACAAATATATGTGTGAAGAATACAGAGAACATATAAAAGAAAAAAAAAGCAAAACCTAAACAACATCACCAATTTCCCAAAGAAATCCTTTGTGTAATTTCCAGGGGTGAATATATATCTATGGAGAACTGAAATAAGTTTAAAAAAAAGTGAGCAAATTATTTGCATACCAAGAACCACATTAGTGAACAGGAGCCTTCAGAGTTCTTTGGATCATTCAGGTCAGTAACTTTAAATATTACAAACTCTTACTAAACAAATTTATAAAATGTTATGCTTCCCTGATTGCATTTAAGAATTCAATCTGACTATTTATAATGTTAATATTTTGGAGCCTTATCACAGTAGAATTAGACACACATGAAAAGCATCACAATACATACATATTTTCAATAAAATATTTCAAAAAGAAAGTTTCATCACTAGAATAATGGCATTCACCTCTTCCCAAATTATTTCCATAGAGATCTCCTAAATATGAATGAAAGAGAGATTTTACCTTTTGCTTTTATATTTTGCATACTTATCACGAAAGAAAAAAAAAAAAATCACTGTTCCATGACCTAGTCCTGCTCTGGTTATTTCGCCTATGGAAAAACACCTCAAAGACCCGGAATGTTTGAGACTTCTGGGAGCAAACTTCAGCAGTTAATCGAACGCCACCCAGTGTTAGAAGAAGAAATCGGTACTTCTTAGTTTGCTTTAAAATAAGATGGACACTGGAAAATGAGACAAGAGGGAGACTGACAAAGAAGGTCGAATTGCATTTTATTTTTAAAGTAACATTTTAAGGTGTAACCTTCTTATTGCTGCTCTGCTATTAAATGGGAGTAAAATAAGATAATGAATAAAAGAGTAGACAAGAAAGTGAGGGAAAGAAGTTTAACATTCAGTTTTAAATTTGTAGTTTGAATATCTATTTCAGGTAGTGTTGATCTAAAGTTTAATATTGAATTTGTAATCTACTAATTTTCAAAAAAAAATCAACAGTGTTAGCCTTTGTTATATAAACTGTTTCCTGTCTTTTGAACAACTGTAGCTCTTGAGAATTATTGGATATTAGTGGAGACAATTTTGAAAGCCATGTCTTAAACCCCAGACACATTCTTCAAAGATTAATTATATTATTTTAAATTTAAAACAAAACAAAACAAACAAAAAATAATAATGAAAAAAAAAGCGTCCTGATATATTACACAGTTGAAGGAAGTGCTGAGAAAAGAATAAATATATCCATAAAATGCNTATTTGAATCATATATAAATATAATATAATTATTTGAATTATATATAAATATATTTGTGTGAATATTTGTGCTGCAATCTGAAACCGTGTACACTTTAATTCACAACTAGGATAAAATCTTTCCCTAAGAAAGTACCTGTGGCTACTTTTCATGTTTCTTACTAACATTTCCTGAAAATGATTACTCAGAGCTCAAGAAAGAGGATTTTATCTATTATTTTATACTATATGAAAAAAAGGCCTATTCTCTCAACAGTATGCACCTAGCAGATTTGATAACCATCATGCCATATCTATTCTAGCTTATATATACTGATAATGTGATATATTTTTTAATGCCTTTGTTAACTGGTGTATGAGGAAATACAATGAGTAGCCTTTAGAAGTATTTACAGGAAAAGTCAATTATCATGAGACTTTGATGGGGCAACTCTTTACTGGAGTTCCTAAGGTTGAAACATTTCAGCCAAGAGTGACAGCAAACACTTTTTTTTCAGTAGTATATAAACCACCCTTTTAATAAGAACAATCGCTGCAATTATATCACCACTTTGTAATAGAGCACGTCAAATTCTTAATCCTGGTATTGTAAGTGAATATAGTGGATACCTCACTGAAAGAGAATGAAATCAACAGGCCTAAATACATTAAAAAAAAAAAAAAAAAAAAAAAAAAAAGCGAAATTACAATAGAATGAAACAATTNATTTCGCCTATGGAAAAACACCTCAAAGACCCGGAATGTTTGAGACTTCTGGGAGCAAACTTCAGCAGTTAATCGAACGCCACCCAGTGTTAGAAGAAGAAATCGGTACTTCTTAGTTTGCTTTAAAATAAGATGGACACTGGAAAATGAGACAAGAGGGAGACTGACAAAGAAGGTCGAATTGCATTTTATTTTTAAAGTAACATTTTAAGGTGTAACCTTCTTATTGCTGCTCTGCTATTAAATGGGAGTAAAATAAGATAATGAATAAAAGAGTAGACAAGAAAGTGAGGGAAAGAAGTTTAACATTCAGTTTTAAATTTGTAGTTTGAATATCTATTTCAGGTAGTGTTGATCTAAAGTTTAATATTGAATTTGTAATCTACTAATTTTCAAAAAAAAATCAACAGTGTTAGCCTTTGTTATATAAACTGTTTCCTGTCTTTTGAACAACTGTAGCTCTTGAGAATTATTGGATATTAGTGGAGACAATTTTGAAAGCCATGTCTTAAACCCCAGACACATTCTTCAAAGATTAATTATATTATTTTAAATTTAAAACAAAACAAAACAAACAAAAAATAATAATGAAAAAAAAAGCGTCCTGATATATTACACAGTTGAAGGAAGTGCTGAGAAAAGAATAAATATATCCATAAAATGCAAAAAGTTTCTGAGAGGAAAAATCAATCCAGAGATATAAAAAGCAAAAAATTTTGAAATAATTTGTGGACATGCCTCATGAAACATCAGAGAAAAGCAACAGAATATTTGGGGGTGGAAGGAGGGATTTTCCCTTCAGACCCTCATGTTTTGAATATTTGTGACTGATAATTTGTTTGGATGTTGCTTCTTTTCCTGGTCCCAAACTGTTTGTGAGCAACTCATGAGGGTTTCACCTCAGTTTATTATATGCTGAATGACTGGTGCTATTGGTTGATCTCTTGGTTGTTCATATTCACTCTCTTACTCTTGATTCTAAATTAAAACCTGCCTTGACTACCCACACAGCAAATCAGCATAACAACTGAGAGCCTAACCCAAACACTTTGCACACTGTGCAGTACTCAGTAACACAGAATGAAATATCCAAGAAAACAGTGAAGTTTACTTGGTTGGTTTGGGATATTTTGTATATTCATGTGGATAAATAATTCATTTTATTATTGATTTTATAATNAAAAAAAAAAAAAGAAGCTGAACTTACATTGAATGTAACAGTTTAAAAAGAAATTCATACTATTCATAGGACAAATCAGAGCCTCTGAGATCTGTTTTTTCATGGTAATAATGGTTATCTAAGAACAGGTCACATTCTTCATGAGCTAATAAACATGTGAGAGATGTTTAAAAAGCATTTTATTGTTTTTAATTTAAACTTCAAGAAGTTGCAAACAAATGTCAAAGACAGTATTGTTTGCAGCTAAAGAGATTCAGCATTTTCTAAGATGCTGTAATTTCAGCATATAGTAGTATTTAGATTTCCATTTACACAAACACATGGACTATAAAGTCAAGATGGACCCCAGATGCAAATGTAAAATTAGAACTAAATTCAAAGTTTTTCAAAATAAGCTTTGAGGTTTGGGTTAGAGTTCAGCCTGCTCCATACATAGCACATTTTTTCACATAAATATATTTTGCACCCCAAAAAGAACAGATAAATATATACTCTTCATCATTTTCTATTCCAAAAAACAGATAACTGACAACTGTAACAAAAGCAATTTTTTTATATTGCTATGAGCATAAAACATAGCTGTACTTCCCCGTTTAAAAGAATAGGAAACAATGAATGACTGCTTTTATGCAGCATTGTTCGATTTACTCTGTATCTTTTTCATTAAAAAGTCCTGAACCAATTATAAGAAAAAAAGTGTTTCAATTATTATCAGCACTAACAAGAAAAAGAAATGCGAGGGGTGGGGGAAGTATATATACATATAGTTAATAAAACTACTATTTTGTAATAGGAATCTCCTTTAACAGGTTTTACTCTGACATGATGGGGAAAGAAAACCAGTAGTTAAATGAGTTTATGAGGCAGAAATAAATATAATAATAATAATTTTAATAATAGATTAATCATTATTTAAGCAAAATATTGTACAAAACTTTTCATGTCCATGTGTTATTTCAAATGCCATGTTTTTAGCAAGGAAATGCATCTTAGTATTTTTTTTTTTGATTTTTTTCATTTGTAGAAATTATTGTATCATTTATAAATACAGTATCTCTGTATTTAATACATGGATTTTTTTTTCCTTTAAGAATGGAACTGGTAAATCATAAATGACAGAGATTAGATATATTTTCTTCAACAGATTTTCCATTTTAATACAGCACAGGAGAATAAGTGCCATTACAAGTTGGGTGGGAATTAATCACATCAAAATAGTCTGCTTAAACCATAATCACAAACACTTTAGTATTTATGTATGCAACGAGCAAAGAGATGTAGTCATTATAATCTGTGGTCTGAATTCTTCTCTGTGTCTGTCTTTCTCCATAGGAAATGAAGAAACCTCGATTTAGTGATGATGGTGCTCAGTTTGGGCATGTGGGCTGTTCAGGGTTTCTACAGTCTGAGCTCATCAGAGCAAATGCAGGTGAAAACAGGCAATACAGAAGAAGAATTTAGAAAAAAAAAGGAAAAAAGTCTAGAACAAGGAAAAAAAAAAAAAGAGAGATGAACGAGGTCTGGATTCATTCCACTTAACTTGAGATAGCCTGCTAAGTTAGGATCATCAGTCACTCTAGGCTTCCTGCACAGGAAAACAAATTAGAGATAGGAACCTTCAGAAGGCAATTTACCCCACCTAAGAACCAAGTCATCTTCTGGTGGTTTGTCTCACTGTTCACGACAGGGACAACCCTTTCTCCCAGATAAGGTATGTCACTTTATTCCTGTGGGTGTCCTTGAGCTTAAGTAAGACACAGAAATTAATAGATGTCCAATTAGAAAAATTCAGGAGCATGAACAAGAAAAGATTAAGCAGAAGTTAATCACCACAGAAGAGAAAAAATGCAAAGAGGAAACTGAAGAACCAAAGAAAATGAAACAAATTAGTACGGATTCAAAACAAGAAAATGATTTTCTTTCTATTTATAAATTCGAATGAGGAGAGATGGCTCTGATGGTGTGAATTAAGAGGTTGTGTTGCATTTATTATGTTTCTATTATTTTTGTGTTGCCGTAGGCTGGAATAGCTCTAGCCAATTGGCAAATGTTTGTCCCCGCATGTGGTTTGGTGAGCTATAAAGGTGATGATGATTTCAAGTATGCTGGGACTTGTAATATTTCAAGCATCCCAAATTTTGGCCAAAGAAACTACATCCATCCAGACAGGCAAAATTTCTCTAAGCACCCAAACTCTACTGAGAAATTCAAATTAATAACCTTTGTGGAATATGCATATTCACTCACTAAAAAAGGGGTGGTGAGAAAAGTGTGCAGAAAATAAAAAAGCATCTTGATGTAATTTTTAAGCCATCTATGGTAACACAGGTTCACAAATAATTCAATGTTCATTATTTGTTAAGCCATGTACATCTTGTTAACTAGAAGGATAAAATACTCTAGTTCCCCCATTGAGCAGAACACTCTCTTTGACTTGGAAGTTGGGCAGCTACTAAACCCACTTAATTTACACAGGCTATCTAAGATGTTAAATGAACCATAAAGGGCAGATGACAGAGACAAATACTCCTTTTCCCTGAAAGTGCCAAGTTTCAGGGCCTTGGTCTCCCTTTCACACTGACACGGTGTGTGACACTGGAGGACCTGGCTATCACTTTCTATAAATGGCTTAACCTTCAGCTTTGTGTGGTCTGTCCAGTACTATACCCCGACAATTAAAGAAAATCAATATCTGGCACTTCAATCCTGAAAACATGGAGCCCACTTTGGAGGTAAATAATTCGTTCAGAAATGCTTCAGGCAATAATTAACCAAACTAGGCTTATTAGGAACTTTTGCCTACAGCATTTTTCCTTTTCAGAGGTGTTTAATATCTATCACATAACTTCTAAATTATTTAGATTTAAGCATTTCAGCTTTTCATAGTGTTATAATTAACATTGTTTGACTGGTTGCTCTTTTACACAATAAATTATTCTCAAATCACCACACCTTGGTGAAGCTTTAGACCTCATGCTCATTTATTTCAGTCTACAAAGAAAGAAGCACGCAAATTTAATTCAGAAGCCTCCCATTTACATTTCTATTTTATACTCACAGAGAGTGGTGATTGTTTTATATGTTTCTGTTTGAATCATAGATTATGCATTTGATTATACAATACATTTGAGCAAAGAATTCCCATGTAAACCTCTGAGGATAAGAGTAAAAGGCTAACATCCTTAGCTGTCTGTGGGATTTTTTTCCCCCTGCCTTTAGAAGGAATGGGAACTTAAGGAATACTTTTAAGGTGATGTCCAGTGACGTGTCCAACATATTTCCAAGTTTACCTCATTTGACTCGGTGACACAAAATAAATAAAAATGTCATTCTTGTTGGCTAGTTACATTATATCTAAACATCTGTCTGGAAAGGGAGAATGGGAAGAGAAGAGGTAATTTTTGTCAGACTAGACGTTTGTATGTTTCATGATCAACTGTTGAATTATTATCCAGCTTAGGTCTTAGCAATTGCTCAATTTTGAAAGCATTAGTATTTTTGTTGAAGTCAGTAATGCTTCTAAAGTTCTATAACACATGTATATATTTTTCAGGATCTGGGCATCTATGTATGTTCTGTTGCTATTGTAACACTGAAAAACTAACATTTTAAAGGCAAAAAAGACACTTCATACTTCTGGGTGCAGTGGTTCTGTGGTATCCTCAGATTCAGTAGACTAAGCTGTGATCTCACTACCATTCTTATGCAAGTAATTTACAAGAGCAAAACAAGAGATTTTCACAAGGCTGGGCTTGAGGCTTGTGTGTGCACACATGCACATGTACACACACTTACTGCTGCTCAGAAATCCATGCTTCACCTTCAAAATTCTTTGGAAAACACCCTATGGAAAAGAGCATTTAAACTAAAGAAAGAAAAGAAAAATCCCAAAGGCCGGTTTTGTAGCTAAACAAATTAATCACTTGCAGCCCCTCTGAGATCAGTGGAAGGAGTTACAGAATCTCTATATAGAATACTACTACCCTTTTTTCTCCTCTAATTAAACTGCTTGATGGAAAAAATTAGTATTGTATGTAATTTATCTTCTCCAATGCCTCATGAATTTTATGGGTATAAAAGTACACTTCATCTTACAATGTTTTAAGAAACCCAGACATTGAGGGAATTACCAATCATGGGTTACTTTCCGTATTTTATAGAATCTATATCATCCATTTAACAATTTAAAGGTGACTAGTTGGGAAAGTCAAACACAGAATCATAAGGTTTTACCTTATAAAGCAAAGTGCATACTTATGGAAATTGAGACACTCTAATGCAGAAGAGAAATGTCCTACTTTATTTCACCTACAAATCTTGAAATGCAGAAGTACAAATAATACAAGCAAGACACCTGATTTCAGTTATACACTTAAGCTTCCTGTATAGTCTCTATAAAGATATTCAGTTCTCTGACCATTGGCACATATCCTACACTAGAATACATATATTCTGGAGTTGATTCATTTGCTGTAAAAGGGTTAATAGCAGCTTATAGTATGGGAAAATTATGGCCTCATTTTAGTAGTATAGAATGCAAGTGGCTACATATATAGGTTTTTAAGCTCTCATAAGTCAACAGAAATGAAGGTCATGATTTATAGACTCTTCAGAGGGCCAGATGCTTGTGTCTGCCTTAGGATAAGGTAAATTGCTCTCAGAACACTATTAACAGTACTTACAAGTTCTTCACTAACTATATGGGAAGGTCTGAAAAAAGTTGCCTGTGCTTGAGGCAATTAAAACGAAGAAGAAAAAATCCTACCCAAAATGCCTAACTTTTAGGCATATAAATTTAGATAAGAAATATTTTACCTATGACTTATTTCCCGCCAGACTTTTCTCTGCTCATTATCTTGTAATTTCTTTTATATGATGGCCATATCACATGGTTCTTATTTTTACGTAGTTCTTCCAATTTTATATCACTGATCTCACATACATCAACACTCACATTATATGAACAGTGTGAATGTTTAATTTTCTTTCCATGTATTTAAATTTTAAAGGTTATTCCAGTTACAATACTTTGGGCTACATCCATTAGAGGTTTAATGAAACACACTTTATTTCAGTGTAGTATTTATTTGAATGATTTCATTTCAGAAATTGACGTATAACAGGAACAAAACTTTAAAAAATGTCAATGTCTCTTAAATTTTTTTTTTATAAAAAATCCATCAAGGATGTAAAGTATTAATTTAGTCAGTATGTTCTATAGATATTTGGGGAAAAAGCATAAGGTACATAGATAACATACTAGCCTTTTCTAAGATTATAGATTTGAGTTCAGTAGAAGAGTAGAAAATATTAAAAACAAAACATGCAGTCGCCTGAAATTATTGTAAAAACACTCCATGGAGGATAAAATAGTTTTGCAAATAAGTTGTTATAAGATTTTTGTTGAAGACCAGGGTTACAAGAAAATAAAGTCAAATGGTGCATTTTATTATTTCATGCCCATTACAACCTCATGGGTAGATGGTACCCTTACTGTGAAAACAGATTGATTAATTTTCCGTATACTCCTATATTTTTATATTGATCTTCACCTTATTTGTGTTCCTTTGCCTTTCATGGATTGTTTACCACAGAAAGTTTGGCATAATTTTTAGTGCTACTCCTTTGTTCAGTGTAGGACTTCACTATGACAAGTATTTCTTTCTGGTTTTAATGAGTCAAGAGAAGTCTAACCTGGAGAATGAAATTTCAGCCCTTTTCAGAACCATTCATCTAAAGTCGTAGAAATTTTAGGCACACATAGCCAGCTTCTACAACATTCGGTTGGTTTCTGTAATTTTTTTCCATTTCTTTGCAAACCTCCTGCTCTCCAGGGACATTTAAAATTTTCAGTGAACCTTGCATCTCATTTAATAAACATTTGCTCCATTGTGTTGAAAAAAAGTGAAGACTTTAACACCAAGGGAATAAAACCATTGACAGTCTAAAAGTAGGATGCCATTCAATGTGAAGGAACAGGAGGAAGTGCAAGTGGAGGAAATAACTTTACTGCAGATAATATTTTTTGTTTCTCTATGACCACAAGTCAACCTCTAATAGCATTTTAAAATGAAACAATCATACAAGCCTCTGCCCAACGGGGATAAGAGTTCAGTCTAACTAAAACAAACACTAGCATGAAGGAAAGTTTAATTACTACTCTCAAGACTGTCAACTGTAAGTTTTTTGAACAATAAAGATTACATTCCTGTCTTTTCAATCAACTCCCTGCTGTACAACATGAAGATTTCCACTGGAGTTTGCCTAGACTTATTTTGAAACTACATTCATGCAAAATTATTATAAAAATGACAGCTTTCAGATGCTTTTAATGTAAAAATATTCAACATGTATCTAATATTGGCACTGTACAACATTTTTCCAGGTATTCAGATGATGTTTCTGTGCTTGAAATCAAAGATGTATTTTTATTTAAAATTATTCCAGAGTTAGTATTTTAGGTACATTTATATTTTCTGTCACTTTTTGAATATGCTGTCTCATGACCACCTACTAATTAGAAAACTAAATGGAGAATTTAGAGCATCCTATATCTCAACTGACCTTGTGTGCATCATTGGAAAAGAAACAGAACACATGCATGAGATCAAATTATCGGCATTTTCTCTGACATGTTAGCAGTGATGAGGAAAGCAGATGGAAAAAAACATATTCAATATTGATCCCTTTCTCATTCCTGCATACCCTTTAATTAGATTTAGATTGTAAATAATGCTATTGTATCTTGTGACAGTATGCATGAAATGATGGCCTGAACTGTATCTATGTATATTTTGATATATGAGTCAAACCAAGTGGTTGGAAATTTTGTGCTTTAGAAACATACGCTTTTTGTGATGTTGCAAATTTTCTTAAAAATTAATATTAAGAACAAAATAGAATGCATAATTAGAGAGTATACTAACCTGTCTTTTAAGGAAAAGAAGTAAAGAAACACATATAAGGATGTGCTGTTAAAGTTGACATTCCAAGTATGCAGGCAATGAAAACTAACCAGGACACCAAGAGGTCAAGATTTCTGCCCTTTTGTTATGTCACAGCTGTCACTGTAGCTGCATCAGCATCTGTCAAGCCAATACCATGCAAACAAGCAAACATGCCCCGCCATTTTACACACACAGTGGTACCTCACAGAATTATCCTTCACAAAGCAGATGTGAGTCCAGCAGAGCTTTTCAACTTAGATCTGTTGTCACGCAGGGACTGCTTTCTTTAAAACAAACTCTCTCCTAGAGCAGACCACATCAACAGCCTGATCACAGGCTCCTATGTTTTGCCAAAACAGCACCAGCCCTGAGCAGCTGAGCAGTCTGGATAATTGTCCTACATGCTTTGAATTCTGGAGGGGTATATTAGCAGGAGATCTGTGTTATAAGACTGTAATTACACTGCATAGGGTGCTATGCTAGTTCCTGGAACACAAGTGATCCTGGCTATCAGTTACTAAGTCTGGATTCAGGAGTTTGGTGCAGAGAGAAAAGAATTTCACGCTGGGACAACTCAATATTGGTTCACTTCACACTGTTATGCTCTGTTAATCTCAGAAGGTCACTTCAATGATGGTCAAAACAAATACATGAAAGTATACACCTGAAATTAAATATATGTTGCGTGTCATTAAAGTTACAGATTTGGATTTCCCATTCTGCTAGGCAGTGGTGCAGAGTAGCAATGAGGTACACTCTTCTCAGTGGTGGCAAACAGGACAAGAGGCAAATTGAAGAACATAAAATTCCATTTTAAAACAGCAATTTCTGTTTTATCATTACTTTTTGCTGGTAGGATCATCAAACAGTGGAATAAACTGCTGAGACAGGTTGTGAACTCTCCATTGCTCAAAGCACTCAAACCTGATTGATCAAGCTCCTGAGAAACCTGCTGTAGTTGACAATCTCCACCAGTCCCTGCCAAGCTCCAGTATTCTGCCAAAAGACATACATTTTAATGAATAAGTCAGCTGATTTTTAAGACATAATAATATTTATATTCCCTTTGAAGAGAATTGCATGGATATGCTGATGCCAGACCTTCTAAGTATTTTCTACTAGACAATCAAAACTGGATATTTATTTCTCTTAAAAGCGGGTTACACTCCCTGATGATAGGACAGATCAAAAAACTCAGCATGCCACATATAAGAGTTACAAAGATTTGTGTTCAAGTCCATCTAGTTAAAAAAAAAAAAAAAAGCAGTTTCTTGAGATTTACCAAACCTAAGTTTCATGAAGGATTTTGGAGGAAGTGAGGAGTGTAGAAGATCGAAAGAGGTTCACCTGGCCATTTCTCTTATGGCTTACCTATTGCTAGTGACTTCTCAGCAGGTGGACACAGCAATGGGCAGCAGTGCTAGATCTTAAAATAAACTCAATGAGATGGTCTGAATGGAATAGTCTTAATGGAGCTGGCTCATCCTCAGCAAACACAAGCCACTGAGAAGTCATGGATTTTAGCTGTGTATTTGTAAGTGCACTACGGTTCTCCATTGCCTGCAATGTACTGTCAAAGTCTTGTAAAGCCTCAGATACCTGGAGCCGGCTGCATAAGGGAGCCAGCCATAAATACAATGCCAAAGGCATTTGCTTTTCCTTCTTTAACCCACTGAAATTATCCCAGAGACAGGAGATGAAACAGACTTGTGAAAAGGGAATTTTTCTCAGTCCTACAGGAGATTGTCAAGAAGGGTGTCTTGTCAGTCTCTATTGGCTTCACAAATGTACTTATTTCCTAATTTCCCTCAGCCCTCATCACCTTTGTTAAGAAACAGTACTGTACTTTCTTTACATTTATGTCTGTAGTTTGAAAATTATTTTTTTTTTAATTGACTTAAGTGGCTTTGAGGATCAGTGGAATTTTGGTTTGGGCTTTTTTGCTTGTTTTGTGGGGTTGGTTTGTTTGGTTTTGGGTATTTTGTTTTAAAGACAGTTTTTATTAAAATATGTTGGATTAGAGACTAAATCCCTTGTATTGCAATTAATGAAGAAAGATGTTAGTGTAAAAAACCCCAAACAATTACAAGGCAAAACCAAAAGGGACTGCCGGGGTCTCAGGGCTGCCCTAGGCCAGCTCCACACAGCTGAGCTCGGCCAAGATGGAATCACCACTGGAAAAACAGATTTAAGAAAGGTCAGAACACTGCACAGCAGTGAAAATTGAAGTAAAAAACTCAGGAAACAGCCCTGCAGACACCCAGATCAATAAAGAAGGAGGAGGGGAGGTGCTGCAGGTGTCAGAGATAAGATTCACCTGCAGCCTACAAAGGACACCATGATGGGACAGGTATTTCCCTGCACCCCGTGGAGAGACACTGCTGGAGTAGATATTCACACTGTAGCCTGTGGTAGATGACACATAGGACGGTGTAGGTGGATATCCTGGTTTTGGCTAGGACAGTGAATTTTTCCACTGCAGCTGTGAGGGGGCAGAGGCTGAACCCTTGGGGGTGTGTGGAAGTTGTTGTTCTTTACCACTCACTTCACTGCCAGGGAGAAAAAGTAAGGGATTCTCACTTCTGAGGAGGGGAGTGTGACGGGTACTTGTGAAGAAAAAGGTGGCCTGCGGAAGGTCTGCTGCCACTTCATTCATTGTCTCAGGGGTCATTTGGTGCTGGATTGGTCAGTGAGCATCTTTTGCATGTAAATCACTCTCTTTTTGTATACCTTTGTTATTAATATTGCTGTTTCTATTCCTATTTGTTTTCTTGTCTAGATTATTTTTTTTTTGTCTAGATGTTTCCAGTAAAAGGTTCTTATTACAAGTCAGGATCTCTCTTTTGTCTCTCTTACCAGAGGGGTTGGGGGAAGGGGAGAAGCTTGTGGTTTGCATTTTAGTCTGAGAAATTAATTAGGGAATACCATTGGATACAGTCTGAAATAACTGTGGCCTGTGGCAGACCCACACAGAGCTGGTTTTCCCTTGAGGACTGTAGCCCACTGGAAGTACCTGTGCTGAAGCAAGGAAATGTCTCAGGAGGCAAGAGCAGCAAAGAGGCTGTTATGGACTCATCACTATTCTCCCACCACACATCCCCCCTGTGCCTCTTGAGGACAGGAGGAGAAGGAGTTTGGAATGAAGTAGTGAAGTTGGACTATGGGAAAAAGAGGGGAGAGAAGGTGATCTTTAAATATTGTCTTTTTTTCTTACTATCCACACCTATTTTATTGTTGATACCTTGGACTAATTCTCTCAAGTTCAGTCTGTTTTTCTTGTAAGATTAATTAGTAGGTTATCTCCCTGTGCCTGTTTCATTTTCTCTCCCTGTGTTGTTGAGGAGCAGGATTGAAAGGAAGAGGGCTGTGTAGGTATCTGGCTGCAGGTCAAGGTTAATCCACCATAGGTATAAAATAAAGTTACCTTGAATACCAGGAGCAGCAATATTTTTGAATACATTGTCAACATGTTGATAGATTCTGTGAAGAGTCTGTAGCCTATGAATATATGTATAGTATGTGGGGTACAGGAAGAATCTCACTAAATATACCCAATTTTGTTAACAGTACCATAGAAAACATGAAGACAGTTTCTCTTGTAAAGATCAGCATCTCCAAAAGGCCAGAACAACCCTCACATATGGAAAACTAAATATTTATCCCTCTAAAATCTAAGCTCTACAGACGATCTCTTTTTTTTTTTACCCATGTTGCTGTCATAGATCCTGAGTGTAACATCTATGAAAGCAAGAAAGACAGTAAGCTCAAACCAGACACAGTGTCCTTCACTATATATACACACATACATTTATATAATATATTAAGATAAAATTGTTAATAAAATGGTAAAGATAGAGTTATCCTTTACCTCTGTGAAGATTATCCCACACTTTTTCCTTTTTAAGTATCTATTTTCACACAATTTTAATCCAAGAAAGAGGAGGTAATCAGGGCCTTGAAATAGGAAAGAGTATTTGGTTTTTCAGTTCAATTGACACATAGTTAATGTCTTACCACATTTTCAAGTAGCAGAGGGATCAAGGAGTCTCATTACATAAGGGCATTTTGATGTTCTCAAATGGCGCTGCAAGGTGTAGCATTTCAATACTGGTACACTTTTAACTCATATTTATTTAAGCCCTGCTAATGGAATTAGAGAGTTGTGATGTTTCCTGGCAGTAGGTATAGTGTCCTGTAGATTTTTGCAGAACTTCCATTATCATTAAAGGGAGTTACACACTAGAGTACCAATGTCTATTAATATGAATAGCATCTTCCACAAACAGTCTTCTAAACAGCAATTTGGGTGTCCTAAAGCTCTCTAGTCATTCAGGAGAAATTACTCTGATGTCAACACTTTAGCAGTAGAGGAACATCCATTCCTCTATAAGCACTCTCAAGAGACTCTCAAGCAAGACCTTCTTTTTTTTTTTTTTTTTTTTTTGGTTTTAGTTAGTGGAAATGTTTTCTATTCTTGAGCCTATTAACTTGTAACAATAGAAATAATAGGAGCTGAGACAGGTGTAGAAAGTTTAATTCTATTCTTTCTTGTGTGCTTCAAATTTAAAAAGGGAGATCAAAATTCATGATAAAAAGGTTATTAAAATTCATGAATGCCAGTACAATATAATTTTGATCTGCACAGTTTTTCAAGAATTGTTGTCAGTTTCTATTCCACTGTTAGCCATCATTAACAGCAAATATGACAGATACACTAATGAAATCGATTTGGTCATGTTATCAATTTAATTCAAAAACCTAACCCCATTTTATTACCGTGTAAGTTATAAAGGCTTATAGGCTAATGTCATCTGTCACTGTAAGAGTTCTCTGCGGGACTTATTAATAAATAAAAGTATGCTTATTTTATTTGTTTAGTATTTTGAATTAATTACTTCAGTACAGCAGTAATGCTGGTTTAGCTCATGGTAGGGCTGAAATATTGGTCAATGCACTCTAGTAAGGGAAACCTTTCAGTGAAATGAATATAACAATAGAGTATTGCCTTGGAACCTTGCTACAGCTGGGCAATAGATCACTGCGCAGCAAAATTCCCTGCAGCCTACTCACTGTCTAAGAAATTAATACATACCTCATGCCCCTATAAGAGGTGTGCCTTGTTGTAAGGAAGTTTTTTTTAAGGTACAGTAAAGGCAGGATTGTCCTCAAACACATACCTCTCTCATTAATAACATTAGAAGGCTCAGGAAGATGCTCTTCCTTCTATATGGCAATATTTCTTTTAGCATTGATTATCTGATGAAGCCACTTTACAGCTTTTATATTGTGTTTGGAAAAATAACGGACAAAGTTAGCTATCATTATGACAGGTGTCACCAGATGGCATCATTAGACACAGACTTCTGAATTATTTCACTGAGTGACTTAATGTTTAAACTTGGGAAACTTCTCAATTATTAATATAAGCTTAGGCATTATCTTAAAAAATAGAATGAATAGCAATATTTTTACTTCTGGTTTAAGTTTGCTCTTCATGAAGAACTGGTTTTGGAGCACAGAAGAATACTCTTGGATGAAAATAGGTATTTTGCAAGTTGATTGTCTTGTTTAGAGACTAAAACAGCTTTACAAGAAAGTCAACAAGCTTTACTGTGCATCTATCTAGACTTTGCATTTCTAATTCTTCACAAAACAGAAAAAGAATGACAAAAGGCCTCTGAGAAGGATTTTTTTTTTTAGAGAGAGATACTGAAGAAGTCTTTCATTCCTGTTCATCTCAGAAAGCTATTCAAAGTGCGGTGGTTTTATATTATGCAGCCTGTGCAAAACCCCCTCAAGAGTAGCAAACCTGAGGGCCAATTGCCACCTGGCATATAAATTCTCAGCTAGAGGCAGTATCACAAGCTGGGTTTTTAGCTGGTACTGAGCCACACACTGCCAAACCCACACCAGTAGCCAAATCAGGATGACCGATCTTAAAATACTTCCTTTAGGACTGCTGGTAACCATTGCAGTGGGTATGTCTGCACAGCACTACGGAGAGGAGAGGAGAGGAGAGGAGAGGAGGAAGCTTGCTGAGTTTGTCAAACTGCCTAAGGAGACTGCAGTCACCCTATCTAAATAATACAAAGTAGCCTTACCATGGAGTCAGTGACAAAGATTTCTTCCAGGAATATTTTGTTAATCCATAAAGAACAAGTAATGAAAACACTAACCTGATCTGAACAATTAAATGCAAAGATTTTACAATAACTTTTCCCCCTGATTTGCTGTATTTATATTTCTTTAGACAGTTTTGTTCCAGATGTGTTCCTGGTTTGGAAGAAGCTCTACAGCAACACATGTGGATTCCCAGAAGAGCCTCCCTTTCAAGAACAAGGTGTGGCCATTTGCTCTTCTTAAGAATTATGTGTGTCATTTTTAGGGGTGTTAGTTTCCTGTGCACAGTGAGGTCACGGTTATTTACTTAGCTAGAATTTCTTCCCCTTCAGAGCTCACCCTCATTTGATTTGTCTTGCATGAGCTGAAAGTCACTTGTTCTCTTCAATATTCCGAGAAGAAATAAATCTGTCTGTGGAGAAAACCAAGTGCTGCATGGCTTCATTGAGGGAGAAATTGTAAGTTGTGTCAGATTAAACATAATTATCTTCAAGCACCGATATACTTTTTGTTTGTCAATAGCATGCCAGTTAGGCTTATATGTTTTAAAGTTGCAGTCCATGCTGAGTTTCTGTTCTAGAGGCTGTTTAAAAACGTCTTTCTAGAAATGAATGGAGGGTGTACATAGAAGGAGCCACATTAATTTTCATCTATCCATGTGGAGATTGTCTGCATATGCAGGAAGAAATATATAACCCTTGCACTTGCTTTAGTTGTTGCGATGGGAAGACCCTCTTTACAGCCACTGGGGTTCTGTGAGCTGTTTTGTGCAATGTGCTTGTACATTAACATTAACATAGTTAATTAACATTAACATTAACATAGCCAGGCTGTTAATGTACAAACACATTAACAGACACATCAGACTTCTACTACCAACTTTTTGTTAGCACCTTGACAACTCAGTAAAAAATTCTGGTTGACAGCTGATGTCAACCTTTCCTGTCATTGTAGCCTCTGCCTGGGGTGGGTGACGTGTATTGTTATGCCTGTGTGAGAACCCACACTAAAGCACCTGTCTCCCTTCTCAGGTACACAGAAATGTATACATCAGCTTCTGCAAGTGCAGACAGGCCTTTGCTCATGGTATTTTTGAGGTAGTGCTCAAGCTCCTCAGATAATGTAAACTGCTCTCTGCACACGCTAACATTGTTCCTTCTGCTATGCCAGACCCTATACTCGTAACATAAATAGCTTTGGAATTTCTACTAAACAAAGAACTTTGCAGAAATTTTCTTTTTTTCATTCTATATTTTGGTGTGGGGTTTGTTTCTTTGTTTTCTTTTTTACATTAATTGTCCTTACGTGCTTTTCGGTTTTTTACTGTAGCTGTTCTTTGCACTCTATTTATTAATACTTTTTTAAAAAATTGGGTTTTGATTATATGTTAATCAACTTTGTTAATTTGCACAGGGCTTTTTGCATCACTGCAGCACAGTACAGTGTTTCAGTGTCACTTTCACTAGCCTGATATTGGCAACATCAAACCTAGAAAATTGTGGGCATGGTCTGTCCAAGCCAGATGTGGAGGACATCAGTGCCATGAGCATATTATGCTTTGTAACTACACATATACATTGTAAGGATCCTCCAATGGCTTGCTGGGGCATAACTAACATGAAAGGCATGAACATGAAGCGTAACTAACTTATGAAAAGGCATAACTAACATAGGATTCCAAAATGAAACCAGTGACCTGACCCAGGCACTGAGTAGCTTGAAAGCAACATAAGTATCTATTTCAAGAGCAATAGTCCTTTTTCACATATTTCCAAAATTTTGACATAGTCGAAGCCACAATTACTTTGACGGTGTAAGAAATGATAAATTGACACTCCCAATTTTCAATTTTCTATTTTCTGCTAATATTTGGTGGTCCATTTTGTCTCTGCATATCTTCATATGCCTCCCATATCTTCATTAATCTGTATAATTTACTGATATTAACAAACTGTGCAGTACATATTTCATTCATAGTCAAAAGCAGTACAGGAACTTGTGTCGATCCTCCCACAGAATAGTTCATTATTAGCCACTGTCTATTCTGGCTTATTGTCATTTCCACTTTTTAGTTTAGTTTCCATTTTTTTAGTTTATTTTTAATCAGTGACAGAATTACCTTTTATATATTACTCATGGGTCTCTAAGTTTAATGGGATTTATACCTCAAAAGAAGACAACCATATCATCAGTAAAATTCTCATCTCTGCAGTTAAAATAATGTTTTCTTTCTTATTTCCTGCTTCAAATAATACTCTTTTTGATTCCCCTAGCATGTACTGAATACTAAAAAGCACTTATTAAACACTAAATATTCTGAAATGAAAAATTTTTGTTTTCTCTGGTCGTGGTTGTTTTTTTCTTCAGTTTCATTCTTGACCTCCTTTCTCTTCTCATGTCCCAGTCTGAAAGCAGAAGTAGAATATTGTGATTTCTGTCCATCTTTATTTTCTTAAGCCCAGTGTGAGTGACTCATTACTTCAATGTAGGATCAATTCTGTGATTCAAAAAAAGTAGTCAAGCCATTCCCGTCGTTGTTTGTTACTCATGTATCTGTGATTATCATACAAAGGTGTTTAAAAGGAAATGCCTTCATATGCATTTTTTTAATTGGAAAAATACTCCATGTATGTTGGTGTATGTGATGAAAGAGCTGGTTCTGGTATAGTTTTCTCCCCCGATTAGGCATAATAAATACTTAAAGTTTGGTTTGGTTTGGTTTTTTTTTGTGTGTGTGTGTGCTTGATTGGTGGGTTTTTTTGTTGTTTTGTTGTTGTTGTTGTTCGGTGGGGTTTTGGTGTTTGTTAGTTCGTTTTGTTTTCAGTTTTTTTTTTGTGGGTCCAGTGGTGTCTGGTTGCTTTTGGTTTCGGGATTTTTTTTGGCTCCTTGTTCTACATCCAGTGCTGGCTTGTTAATTTTTTCTTTCCACCAGTTTTTTTGCCCAGGCATTCAGTGCTATGATTTTTCTGTCAACCAATCATTTAACACCTTCTAGTTCAGCTAGTCCTCACAGCTATAGAGGCTTTTAAGACACAGTGTTGAATTCTTTATTTTCTTCTGGAAACTCTAATTAGTAATCAGGATTGTGATGAGTAGCCTATATGAGATAGTAACTGCCTGGGATAAAGATTTATGCAACAGCACATGGGTACAATTTCAGTAAACAAGTCAATGATTGAGAATATCACATAAAACCTGAGCGGCTGCTAAGAAAAAAATGAATTGGCAAAAACAAAACAAAAAAAAGGTTAAAATCATAATTATGGAATTGGTGAATGATGTCTCACGTTGATTGCTATAGTGTGCTGATGTTTGCTCCACTTGATACCCAAGATATTAAAAGCAGTACTTAAATGTGTCCTTGCCTGGGCTAACAGAAGCTTTTTTCAAAAAATTTTTAAAGGTTTACTGCATTTCTGGAGGTTGCTTTCGTTAGCCTATTATGTGTTTTTATGTGTTATCCTGTTCCTTTTCAAGCGTGTTTTGAAAAAGTTACTTGTGTGCAGTCTGAGAAACGATGGATATTTAATAGCATTCAAATAAGACATTACCCTCTGTGTTTCAAATTCTGCGTTGGAAGAGGCACATAAAATACTTTCAGAAACAAACAATTTTTTTATGTAACTTAGTTTTGTAAAATTAAAGTTCACAATATTCTGAAAACATATTGTTCCTGAGAGAGAAACATTTCACCACTGCTCTTAGAGTAGTAATTCACAGTGACAAAGGCAGCCAGTATATTTTGTTTGTTTAAAACTATACATTCTGGGGGAGGACGGAAAAGCACAAAACACATTTTAAGTGCCTTGAAGTGTCTGTTGTACACAAGAGACTGAGAAATGAGAACACACCTCTGAAGAGTAATCAGAATTTTTTTCCTTTGATAGTTCTTATCCAGAGTAGACCTTATAGCCATGTTCATCTACCCTTTTCTGAATATTTAAAGTAATTAGAAAACAAAGACGTGAGGTTCCATATTCAGAACTGTTTGGACTGTGTAATTATAGATGTAAATATTTCAGATGTCCATTCGTAGAGCCTCTTGCTCTTAGATGATCCATTTTCCAGAAAATAAATGACCTTAATATGATCTGTAACTGAGCACACCAAAATGAAGGTACCCAAGACATGAAAATGGAAGGGTAAAACTTCAAAACATAGTTCATGTCCTCAATTTCCAATTCCATCTTCCTTTCTGTGCTCCCACCTTACTTATCATCTGGTGAAATTCCTTTGGTGATGTCATGCTCAGGGAACAAGTATCACTTATAAAAGGATTTTCTTTATTTTTCATAATTTAGCTGAACCAACACAAAACTGAATACTGTAAAGCAACAAAAATGATGTAACATCTTTCATTTTTTCAGTGTTTACTAAATAAGGCTACGAAGCTCCCTTTAAAATAAATCAAAACAGAGAGTTGGTAGAGTGAGGGATCTGGCTCTTGAGGTCTACATGTACAGTAATTGTATTTACCATCATTTATTGCATGACATTTTAAACCTGACATTGGTCATTTATAGTGCAGTCAGTCCATAACACTTTACAAGTGGCTGGGCTTTAATTGCTACTTTGATACTGGTCAAAATCCTATGATTAAATAAGAATTTTGTATATATTTATTTTACTTGAAGACAAAATCATCCATAGTTCATATTTTCCTGCAACCTCTGCATTATATAAGCCTCAGTGTTTGAGTAGGCTTTTAAAAAAATTCTTTAATCAACTTTTCATTTTTGTACCTTTTATCTATGGTCACTTGAATAATCTCTATATATTTTTCTTTAGTAGAATAGAACTAGCATAACACTAAAAGTTAATTGGAGTATTAGGTAGTATAATTGAAACCATAACACATTTGCCAGGAAGAAATTAAGCTCCCTTGTTGATTGTATCATACCAACACATACCAAACTTATATGCCAAAAGGTACAGTAAAAAGAACAAGGTTTTGTTTCTGTTTTATCATAATTTCTCCCTTGTCTATGCTGTCTTTGCTGAATTTTCACTAACCAATAATGCTGAAAAAGTGGGTTTTCTAACAATGAGGTAAAACACTGAAAATGGGATCAAGGAACAGGCTTCAAACTGATCCTTACATAAAAGGAAGGAAGGAAAGGAAAGACGGAAGGAGGGAAGGAAGGAAGGAAGGAAGGAGGGAAGGAAGGAAAACCTTGCTATGAAGAGCAATGAGTAAAATATTTTACACTCTATTTTTATCAGTACATAAAGACAAAAAAATAAAAATAAAATAAAAATAAAAAATGCCTTCCAACAGTGCAATGGTTGAATGCATTTATGTAATATAAACAACATTATTCTTTGCTTTTTCTACACAGTCCTCTCTGGTCATGCTTTACATCCAGAATGTCCCAATGGAAGAAAGCAAACGACACCGGTCACTTCAGAGACAACTGAAGTAATAAAACACAACTTAACTCTGAACCACTTTTCATGACTGTCAGAGTTATCACGTTAATTGTTAAATAGGATTTTCTACAAATATACAACATATAAAAACTGTTAAATATATAACTTTAGGCTTTTCAAAATACATTTAATGATCTCTTTCAAACAAGTGTTACTTTTGTTTTCTCTTTAATTTGCTTTCTGGTGCTAAATGGTGTATCAGATGAGACATAGGCCACAGATGACCAAACATGCTCTTTGCAAATACTGTATTATCCAACTTTAACTATCAAAAATGGAACTGTAGAAGAGGCATGTTTAACTGGTTAAAACGGAAAATGATTTTAGTACGAGAAAGTCAATCTAAGTACAGAGGAATAAAGGTGCCATGTAGACAGTTTGTGTTCTTTTCGTCCAAATTTTTCAAACATAGGTCATTTTCTCTCAGTGTTCCATTATGTTCTCTTGAACGTGGCATTTCAAGAGCAGGTCTCTGAGTTAGTTTTACTTCAGCTTTCCATAAAGACTTCTGCTGGACAACATTTCAGCTTTGTGAAAGCTGGAATCATGTCTTTGTGGAGACCTCCTTCAATTTAATGACATAACTCTCTTAAGAGTAAGATTGTGTCCACTTTAAAATAGATTTTGCTCTTTGGTCTATTGTAAATACTGAAAGTATAAGAAAATAAAAGCAATTCAGACAGTTTAGGGCACAAGAAGAGTTTCTCTTTTGCACCTCAGTGTCCTCCCATAGGCAAAACAGTCTTCTCTAAGGCTGATTGGGATGATACTCTTCATTGTAGCAGACTCTTCGGATTGAAACATGTAGGTAACAGCAAGTCCAGCAGTGGTGTATAACGCAGATGAAACGTTAACCATGAACTTTTTTGTATTGCTAATGCCCAAGCATATCTCTTTTTCTGTATTCCTTAGTCCAGTGATCCTTAGAATGGTAGAACAAACTTTAGCTCATAATGCAGAGGAATTATGTTGTCATTCATGAGATACAGAGAAACAGACAGTTGAGTTGATGACATATAACAGATGATGATCAACAGCAGTGAAACTTGACTAAGTTAAGTAGCTCACAGAGAGCCTAAACCACTCCTACGAGGATTCTGTGTTGCTGCATTTGTCAGGAGACCTGTAAATTGATAAGAACAAATGTGTCAGTGTTTTAATTTACAATTCTGCTTATCTTTGCTGTCCATTATCATAAAATACACTGCACTGAGATTTTTCAAGGAGACAGTTAATGAATTAGAAGATATTAATTTTGCACAGCATTTTCCCTGAGAAAAAAAAAAACATATGAAAAACCTATATTTTATTATTAAAATGTTATGCTTTAATAATTATTTCTAATAAATTATAACTTACAATAACTTCAATGCCATCTAATTTCTACTAAGCTTCATGCACATTCTTTCTCATAAAAATCACAGAATGTTCTTCTACACACATTAAAGTTACAAATAACAGTGTCAAATATACGTGGTGATTAAGATTATTTTTACTTTTTATGTTGAGGATGTAATGAAAAATGGACCTGAAAGCCATATATTAAAAATGCAGAGATGTTTGTACTGGCGTCTTTTCTGCAGTTAAGTTTCCAAAGAGCACTAGAGTGTGCCTAATTTAATCAATACTGCCCTCTAGTGATGCCATTACAAGTGCAAATTAATGTAAATAATGGATATTAATAGTCAATTTAATCAGAAAATTGTTTTAGTTATGCACCAGGAAAAAACAAAAAAACAAACAATCAAACAACACCCCGCCCCCCCAAAAATTAAACAGCAACAAAAACCTGAAAAAACCCCAGACAATACACAAGATAATAAAACTGGGCAAAGTACTGCCCAATGAACCTGTTGCAAAGAAATCGGATGGAAGCAGTATTTCAAAAGTGAAACAGAACCAAAGTTCACATTATGAAAGAAATCAAGAGTACTGGAAGACAGCACAAACAGAAATGAGAAAATAATGACTTATTTATACAACAAAGAGCCAGTAACTCATGCTCACCCAAATATGAGTTTAGAAATGGTTTAAAAATTCCACAGATTCTGCATACACCAAAATGTTGTGGGGTGTATTAATCAAGCATGATTATTACAAAATGTTGTTTGAATTTTCAAACACTGTCTTCTGTTTTGGCATTGTTCTGTCTCCAAGTAGTCAGTACTGTTATTACTGATGGAAATATCATGCAAAACTCCATAAAATACTGAACAGTGAATGTAAAAGAGCAAAATAAATAAGAAAACTCAATTCAATTGGTTTAAGCCATATATTAAATATTGCGTTTTTAACCTAATCTTCAGAGCAGTACATGAAAGAAAAATCTGCCTTCAAATCAATTTAGTGACAGCTTGAAACATATGGATCTCTATATATATGTATGTAGAAAGAAAGAAAGAGAGAGAGAGAGGCAGATAGACAGATGAATACTTCCTTACAAGGCATAAAGTGTATGTCATAGATTTCTGCTTTTGTCCTCTCACCTTTTCCAGGAAAAAACACCCCAGAAATCTTGCAAACAGCCTTTCCTTTTCGGACTAGTGATCAGATCTCCAAACCACATGGCCTCAGACAGGCTGAAGGCAAAAAACCTGGTTGATTATTGTGATATATTCCCCTTCTTAAATATACTTTCAGCAAGAGAAATAATGTTTTGTTTCTATTAATTGCCCTCTTTCCCCTTTAAACTCTTTCTTGAACTTCCGGCTATGCCCTCTATTTTTCTTCCCATTAGAAAAGAACACAACTTTTAAGGTAGCAATACTTTTTAGGTTGCAAGACACAAAACAAACAATTTATGGTTTATTAGGTCTGAAAGTAAACTGCTATGTGTAAAGACTTAGTTTGACAGCTCCATCTTTCCTTTATTATGCCAGAATGGCCCACAGCTAAAAGCAACAGCGTAAACTGCTGATGGACTGTATGTTCAGTGTTTTCGTAGTGTACTTCTCTACCATGTTGGTCCCAGGAAGAAGAGAGAATTCAGGTACAACTACATACATTCAGAGATAACCTGCTCCTTTGTAATTTTATGGAGATAAAAGCTTCCTTCCTTATTATCCCTGCCTCCACCTGGAATGCCCCTGCTGCATCAATATGGTATTAACACTTTAAAAGAAGACGAGAAGAGGGGAGAAAATTATGCACTTTAAAAATGCCGAGGAAGGGGATAGAGTAGGCTTAAAATAAAGTGATCACAGGAAGAGGAACAGATTAGAGAACAGGAGGTGACTTTACAACTTCGGACAATGACAGGAGAAAATGAAATGAAAGGGGAAAAATGCATAGGTTAAGCCAGGGAAGTATAAACATCTCTTACTAATGAGGGCATGAAAAAGAAGAAAGGTAATAAGAATAACAGATATAAAGGAGAGAGAAGAGCACAATGAGTCCAGAGAAGAGGAAGAGAATGCACACCTACCCTCCCACCTCCTGTTTTTTTCCCTTTTGATTACTCCCCAGAAAAACAGACAGATCAAATAAGAGAAAAGAAGGACTCCTAAAAAAAAATAAAAAGGCCAATTTACTATTTATAGTAGTAGTTCAATCCATAGAATAGAATCATTGAATCAGTAGGTTGAAAAATACTTCTAAGACCATAAAGTCCACCCCAGCACTGCCAAGTCCGCCACTGAGCCATGCCCATAAGGATCACATATACGCATCTTTTAAATACTTCCAAGGATGGTAATTCAATCACTTCCCTGGGTAGCCTCTTCCAAGGCTTGACAATCCTTTTAGTGAATAAATTCTGTCTAATATCCAATATAACTCCCCCACCCCCCAGCGCAACTTGGGGGTGATACCACTCATTCTGTCACTTGTTATTTGGGAAAACAGACTGACTCCTTTCTGGTTACAGCCTCCTTTCAGAGCGACAAGGTGTCTCCTGACCCTCCTTTTCTCCAGCCTAAACAACCTCAGCTCCCTTAGCCACTCCTCAAAAATCTTGTGCTCCAGACCCTTTCCAAGATTTGTTGTCCTTCTCTGGACATGCTCCAGTACTTCACCGTCTTTCTTGTAAGTGAGAGACCCCAAACTGAATGCAGGATTTGAGGTGCACTCACCAGTGCCAAGTACAGGGGGAAAACCACTACCTGGTCCTGCTGACGGTACTATTGTGGATACAAGCCAGGATTCCATTGGCTTTTCTGGCTGCCTGGGCACAGCCAGATCATGTTCAGCTGCTGTTGACCAGCTCCCACAGGTCCTTTTCTGCTGGGTTGTTCTCCATCCCCTCTTCCCCAGCTCCGTAGTACTGCATAGGGTTGTCGTGACCCAAGTGCAGGATTCACCACTTTACCTCTTAGAGCCTCCTATACTTGTCCTCAACCCAGCCTGTCCAGAGCTCTCTGCAGAGTCCTTCTACCCTCCAGAAGCTAAACACTTCCATCTAACTTGGCGTCATTTTTAAACTGACTGAGTGCACTCAGTGCCCTTGTCCAGATCATTGAGACATTAAGCAGAACTGTCCCCAGTACTGAGTACTGGGGAACACCACTGCTAGCCATATTTAATTCTATTCACCACCACTTTCTAGCCTCAGATATACAGTATTTTTTTATCCAGTAAAGACTGCACCTATCAAAACAGCCAATTTTGCCAGAAGAATGCTGTTGAAAACAGCGTCAAAGGCTTTACTAAAGTTCAGGTAGACAACATCCACAGCCTTTCCATCATTTACTGAGTAGATAGCTTTGGCATTAGGCAGGGTTGGTCCAGCAGGTCAATGCCTTTCATAAACCCATGCTGTTTGGGCCTGATCTCCTGTACATGTGTCACAGGATGACGCTCAAGATGATCTGCTCCATGACCTTCCCTGGCACCAAAGTCAGACTGAAAGGCTTGCAATCTACTCCATGGAAGCCCAAGGTGGCAGTTCTGCTGACCTCTGTCTTTACTTCTCCAAGAATTGAAAACGTGAACTGAAACTCATGAGAAGTACCACTTCCCTAATAAGCAAGTTTAAAGTAAAATGGTGCTCTTGATGTCTTTTTGGCAGTAATTTTTAGAACATTAATTAGCTCATCAGATTGCAATAATAACTCTAAATTAAATAACTACTTACATAAAACCACTTCGAAGCCTGGGAAATCTGTTTTTGCATTGTTTTAATTTTTTTTTCTGTTCACTTAGAAAATTTGTAGCGGCATCAATTTAAAAAAAAGATTGTATAACTATCACCTAGAACATTTTTTCTGTTAATACAAAGAACTCATGTCATTTCTAGGTACCAATGCACATGTCTGTTTGTCACTGACGTCAGTGAAGTCAGAATTTCTTCCCAGTACTTCAGACAGCAGCTTCTGCTTCCTTTGGAAGAAGCCAAATATTTGGGCTGCAAGTTTGAGTTTCTCCGAATTTGAGGTGTTGAGCAGGCATCTAGTACCAGAGATTAAAATACTATTCTATGTTTTCTGACTGTTTACATGGTGGAAGTCCAAGCCCCTGTGTGTTCCACAGGAATCTGCTCATGAGGAAAACAACTTTTCCTGCTCATAATCCAAAACATAAGAAGCAAAACAGTTCACATGATCATATATATCTTACTGTTGTTCTTGGCTGGCTTGAATATGTCCTGAGAGTATTTGGCTTATTAGAGCAATTATAACACAGTCCGCTTAATTTGTCTTACTCTGGAGGGAGTAGAATAACGGTCAGTCTGTCCCCAACTGTGCCCTAATGTCACACAAACCATTTTATGTCTTCATTTTTATGGTCAAAACAAAGGAAAAAAAGTTATGCAAGTCACCTTGAGAAGATAAGAATATATGACGCTTTGCTGACTTACACAGGCTTTCCACCAAAAGAAATCTCAAAAAAACCCTCTCCTTCAGTGTAGTATCTAGGATTTAACTGAGTGACAAAAACGTTTGAATTTCTCATCACAACCAGAAAGTTGAGCGAGGCTTACTGCAAGTGGCAAATATTTTCAGTTAGGAATCAGTTTCAAGTATGTCTTGACCTTTTACTTTATATGGAATCCACATAAATACCAACAATTCCATGTCAAGCCTGATAAAACTTTAGCAGTTTCATCTGTTGTTTTCATTCTATGTTTTTAGAATAAAGAGTTCACCAAAGCTGGGTTTTTTTTGCTACAGTAGCCAAGTGCTCTTACATGACTACCTATTGCAGTCACACTGGCATTCTGATGGCAATTCTACCTGTCACGTTTCCAGAACTGATTTCTGGAAATTTTATGGATGCCTATGAAGTGATAAGTCATATTAAAGATGTTTCAGTGTTGCTTAAAAGTTGAACTACTTGTCTAAATTGTGTTTTACACTTTCAGCTACAGTCTTATGCCCCTGTGAGTCTGAGGATACTGTACAGCATTCATTAGTGCAAACAGGTTTTTTTGTTTGGGTTCTTTTTACACAAAGAAAATTTGCAGAGATGGATGCAGGTTGAACCAGTCTCTGATTTGCAATTCAACTCATAATAGAAACAGTTCCAAACCTTTTACCAACTGACTGCAAGTCAGATAAACAGCATCTCTTTTCCCTCTGCTTCTGTGGCTCTCAGTTCTAGGTCCCTAAACAACTAAGCATATACGATGCAGACAGAAAGATGTAAAAGCATTAAAATGACTAGAAAAACATTACACTGACTTGCAAGGTATCTCCTGCTTTGTGGGAATAAAAATGTAAATTTCTGGTGATGATCCAAGGGTAACAGTGACCTGTTTCATTCATGAGAACTCCCATAGTCCCTCCTGAAAATTTATTTTGGTTCCCTCCCTTCCTCTCCTTTTCTCCATGCTGTTCATATACACAAACTGAATTGCTTAGTCTGCAGAAAATAAAAGGACAAGTTAATTTAACTCTAAAGTATCTGCAGCTATTAAGAATAAGAAAAAGAAACAAGAAAGCTGCTCTACTTAATGCTGTATTCTGTCTCACTGAGCTAGTCACAGGAAGAAAAATTTCAGAGTTCAAAAAACAGTATCTGCAGAATTAGGAGTTATAAGATTGAACAAATTAAGTGTCTATGCTTCTGGGCTAATATTTATAAAAAAGGAGTCTAATGTATTAGGTAGTGTATATGCAGGTATATTTTCCTGTGCTGCAGTCCAACAAAGTAGCATTCCTGAGTTCCAGATAGCAGAATCCCATTATCTCAAAAAGAACATGCTTTTTAACACCCATTGTTTGTTTCTTTTCACTTCCACTATTCAAACCTAACACAGAAATAAGTGTTTATTGTAAATCTGAGACTCTTTGAAAAAGTTTTTTTTTTTTTCCCAATAACTATTTTAATATCAGTCTGTCTCGAAAAAACCCAAAAAAGTCTCATTTCCCCTTAAATAACACTCCTAGTCCTATCTACTCAAATCCCTATACCATCTGCTAGGACTATCATCATGATCATTAATTTCCTTTTCTCTTAAAACCCTTTTTGTCTCATATTACCTTTTTTTACTTACAAGATCTTCAAATACACTGGGTCAGATCATACATTCCTTTCTTTTTCTGAATTGCCTATTATTTCATAAGCAATAGCAGTGAAGGAAGTGGGACTGTTGTTAGAATGAGATAATCCTTACAATGACTGAAAATGTTAGAACCGCATGTTGTAAAACCAGGTGAAATACATTTGAGCCCAGGTCATGTAGGTAACCCTGGTTTAAGAGCTCAGCCTTAAGCATGTGTAATAATGGAAACTTGCTTTGTGGCATCTGAGCATATGCTAAGGAAAAGCAATGGAGGTGGCAGAATCACAGACTTGTTTAGATTGGACAAGGCCTCTAAAGTCATTGGCTCCAGTCTTTATCATTGCCTTGTCAACTGGACCATGGCTCTAAGTACCACGTGCAGTCTTTTACCCAACACCTCCAGGGATGGTGACTCCACCACCTCCCTGCACAACCTGTTCCAATGCTTGACAACCCTTCTGTGAACAAATTCCTCTTGACCCAAAACCTAAGCCTCACCTGGGGCAGCTTGAAGCTGTGTCCTCTTCTGCCACTAGTTGCTTGAGAGGGTGATCCCCACCTTTCTACAGCTTCCTTGCAGACACTTGTAGAGAGCAATAAGGTCACCCCCTGAGCTTCCCTTTCTCCAGGCTAAACACGCCCAGCTCTCTCAGCTGCTCCTTGTGCTCCAGACCCTTCACCAGCTCCATGCCTTTCTCTGGACATGCTCCAGCACCTCAATGTCTTTCTTGGAGTGAGTGGCCCAGAACTGGACACAGGTATGGTTCACCAGGGCTGAGTACAGGAGGATGATCACTACCCTGGTCCTGCTGGCCGCACTATTATTGATACAGGCCAGGAGGACATTGGCCTTCTTGACCACCTGGGCTCACTGCTGGCTCATGTCCAGCCAGCTGTGGACTCGCACCCCAGGTCAACATTGGTCCAGAAGAGAAAGACAACAGCAAGAGTATCTGTCCTCAGAACACCAAACCCCTTGGATACAAAGGTGATTGTGGGAGATTTTTGCCCAAGGTAGCATTTAAAACTGTTGTGGATAACAAAACAGCAAGGCAGGTCTCATTTTGCCCCCTGTGAAAGCCTAAAATCAGCTCCTCCAAGCAACATGGGTGGAAAGAAAGAAGGATGCAGAGCATCGCACGTCTTATAGGGCACAACAATGCAAAGCAGCTTGTTTTCATCTCTCACATGCTGGCTAAAATACTAAATACCCTTAAAATAACTCCAGCTAAAGACCTTGAGCAAGTAACTCAATTTTATCTGCTTTCTTTCTGTATTTTTAAATTGGTTAGAAGTATGCACATATATGAAGGTTTACAGCAGATAAAACTACGGAAGATTTGTAACTGATGTGGAATTGTAAACTTGAAAAAATTACTACTTCTCCGACATCCTTTTACTCTTCAAAGAAAAAGTAACTGCAATATTAGCATGTTTGAAAGTGTCTAAGAATAGCCATGGTCTTTCCTCAGGATCCTAAAAAATAACCTGAGTTATTTTATACTTATATATTTATTTATATTTATATGTATAACAATTTCTGATATTTTTCTCTGAGGTAGGAGACAGGTTCAAATTAAATTACCAATGTATCTACAAATTTATTTTTTGTTTAAATGCAATAACTTCAATAACTTAATTTTTACTGAATTTTGATTGTTCATATGTTCAAAGCATACTCTTTATGAACTAACAAATTGTAACAAATCTATAAGCTTAATTACACTAAATCTTCTTGTGAAAAATAGTGGCTTAAATATTTCTGTGTGTTAATAAATCTAATAAATACAATGATCTTCCACAAAGGAATGCTTTTTTTGAAACAATAGAAGAGGTTGATGTGACTTTCATTATAAAGTATAAAGTTTAAAAAATAATCATGTCTATAGTTAAATTTACTAGTCTACATCTTGGAAAAAAAAGGAAAAAAATATCCAAAAAATTACATCAGCCAGCACTGAAGTCCACACACAAATATAAGAATTAATTTTTCTTTTCTAACAAAAAGATTGTTCAAGGACATCTGGGAGTACTGTTTGATTGACAGGTGGTTGGACTGAAGCAAGGTTAGTCTCATATTCAGTAAAACTGGAACTGTTTTACTAAGACTGTGAAAATAGTTGAATAATACATCAAAAATGCAACATGTTTTTAGAGGGAATATTTAGGATATTTCACCCATTAGAAGAGCTAATTCTGACTTTAAAAGCATGAGCTTTAAACTGGAAGTTCAACTGCTAGGGAAGGAACTGCACAGTCAATGTTCACCAGTGAGATACTTTGTTTGCTTTATGTACTCCATTTGACAAATGATTGTTTAAGAAAGCAGTCATGTTCCACATCATTCCAGAAAGCAATGTAGCACTGTAAATGACTTCTGATAAGCAATCCTTGTAAATTTTTGTGCATGGGAAATAATTTTTTGTCTTTGGAATTACTCTGCTTAGCCTTTGTCTAGGACTTGAGGAGAAAGTAATAAGTCAACAACTATGAGGAATCAGAGTAGAGGATGAATATATATATATATATATGTATATGTCAGGTAAGAAGAGTGCAGGAGGGTTTTTATTCTCTCAGAGACATGTTTGAAAACAAAAGCAGGAACATACAGAACATTTTTCTGCAGAAATAGCACATAGACATGCACTGAAAGCAGAAGAGTAAGTGTAGTCTTCAACACAGCTGTATGTAGATATGTAAACAGAAGAAAGTCTATTACTGCTCTTAGTCCTTTCCTCTGGAAAAGGAAAATCCTCTGAAGGTAAACTTTTCTTAAAGAGAATTGTTATACAGTCCGCTAATATGTACATATAAAACAAAATAAGCATATAATAGCATAAAATAGTTCAGCTTTTCAAACCTTGATCCTATTCACTTTCAAGGCAAACCCAAAAAGTCCTGGACTAACATATTGCTACATCCTTGCTAACAGGTTTATAAGATTTAGTTCCCGGCCTCAAAGACAATCTTCAAAATGAGAAAAATCTTCCCCTAAGTCACTTCACCACAGAAATAGTGAGGTCTTCAGGAAAGTGAAATGGATATTATTCAAAAATCAACTATCATTTTGTATCAGATTAAAGCCAGTTTTCTAGAGATCCTTCAATCCATCATTCAACCATAGACATTCACATAAAGGACAGTGGGAAATGCGGCGACTTAACACAGTGTTTTCCTCACAGTTTGAGGAGGGACAGAATATTTCTTGACAGGCTAAGGGGAAAATTGACAGGTGTAGGGGATTGTGCATACAGCAACATGTGCCAATCTTCTGCTTAATGACAATGTATCCATACACCTTACAAACATTCAAGTCCTAGAGTTCTTCACTCTAGGAAATGTTTATGTTTATTTTGTGCTACATTCTTAAAATCCTCAGTAGAATATCCTTTTGCACACCTATGCTCCAGTTTAAAGTTGTGCGTGACTATGGCAAAGACGTGGGAAGAAGGATAGGACAGGGAATTTAAGGATCATTATCCCAAACTAGCCAATTAAAACTGTTTGAATGCCCTAGAATAACACATTTAGGCGTAGCAGACACCTAAATCCATTATACTGTGTAGCATTCTGATTAACAGTGCAAATATATTTAAACTTAACACAGGTTATGGATGAAGTGTCTCAGAAACAACCAGTGATTCAATGACTACTGAGGCAGAGCACTCTGTGCACTGCGCAGCATATTGGATCAAAATCGTTTGGCAAGATCACCATTACTCTCTCTACCCTGTTTCTGTGCTATTTTGGCAAGTGGTTCTGTGGTGATCAGATTTCTGCAGTAGTCTGAAAACAAACAACAAAAAAGGAAAATTAAACTGTGGCAAACATCAAGGAATTTTCCATAATTTTCAATAAATTTATACAGGAAAAAGACATAACTATATAAAAGCAGCCTTAATAGAACTTTTGGGGAGCAGGAGAGGAAGCAAATCTTATCTTCTCTCAAAGATATCAGTCTCATGTGCCTCTCCTAGAAGTGGGGTTGATTCCCTACCTTGAAAAACCTTTCTCAACCAGATTTTACAGATGTCTAATGCAGTGTCTCCCATGACAGCCCTTAAACTCACCATTATTACAGTTTTCTTGGGTCAAAGTTAGAGGTCAGGAAACCTTAATGTAGGTATTATATGTGATGACTGTTACCTCAGTCAAGGTCAACAAAAATCTAGAGCTCAATTCTACGTAAGACGCTTAGCGTCTGTTGGACACACTTGGGTATCTCTCCTTGCCTACAGGTGCTACTTAAAAGCCCTTGTTGCACTCCTGAATATGTCTCAGACTCTTATAACATATAGGCTGCCCTGGACATATGAGTAAAGGGAACTGAATTCTGCCGTTACTCTCTTTTCACAAGCCAAAAAGTTCCAAGCAGCTCCTGCCAGTGGCTCAGTGGCCCTCCTTTAGTCATGAATGACCACTGCACATGCATCAGTGCCCAAACCATGCCCTTGCGACTGAGCATTTCACCTGGGTTGAACGATGCAGATGACAGGGAAGAAGAATAAGACACCAACCCTGATCAGTCGCTGTGATTGTGGCTCAGTTAGTCAACACTATGAGACAGACCACGAACCATTTCTGTGGGTCCATCCTTAAGAAAGAAATGTCATTACAGTGATCCCACAGGATCAGGAGGATGAGATCACAGATAAATGTCTTATTACACTAAGCACAAGTATTATGAGAGCTGACAGTTTCTTTCTTAAAAATATTTATCTGACCTTTGTTATCTTCCAAGCTTGTTTTCTCTTTATGAGAATGATGAATAGTAACATCAGACCCTAAGACTATTTCAAAAGGGACTGACCTATTTGAGAGATACTTTTGGGTTAAATCACAGTAAAATGCTTATTCCAATCATAGGTGTGGAACAGAACTTGCTGGTTCATAAAACAGTTACTTAGATGAAACACAATGAACCTGAGAGGGAAATAAGCTTCAGGTGAAGACAGGGATCAAACTGTGGTATTGACGATGTCATTAGTGAATCCATTTTAGTGGGTCACACTGTTCCTGTGCTGGCCATCATAGTACCATTTTGGTGTTCATAATCTAATGACACAAACCAACTTCTAGAACCACTGACATGAAACCTTTTTATAATATAATATTTTATCCTTTAGGACTTCAGGCTTTTCATTATAGTTAAGATTTTTGCTTCTGAGAGCTCACAGATTTCTTTTTCTCATCATAGATTTTCTCAGATTTGAAAAAATATAGAAGAGATCTGAAAGAGTTCAGCTGCTGGCAGTATCAAGCCCTTGGTTCCTCTGGTATGTCTGGGTTTGTGAGGAGGAGGTTCTCAAGACAGAAGGAAGAGATATCACCATGTTTTAGCAGTTACATGAAAGTACATCAAAGTTAAGGGGATAGGTCCTAAAATATTAACTATAGTCCAGATGGCCTGTGTGGGTGAAGCTTGAGAATGTTTAATGAGAAATCACACAAAACTCAGATGCTATAGAAACAAGAGACAAAACAGAAAAAGAGGAAAATGTATTACTGACTCTGCCAGACATGCTAGGCAACATTTCATAAATATCAGATGGAAGAAGTCATGATCAATCTTTCCAATAAGGTCAGGAATTACATGCCATATAGAATAGAACTGGTGCACAAATGACATTGTATGTTTTGAGTTTCTGCAGTCAGAAAGATTCTTGTATATTCTCTTCATAAAAGGTCTTGGCTTGAGCTAAGAGTTTCTTGGATGTCAGTGTATCGGGGTTAACTAGCAAGGAATAGTTTGTGTTTCTCTAACATTGGCCATTTTTCACTAATTAATCAGAAATGAAAAAAAAAAAAAAACCCTTTATATTTTTTTTCCAAGTAGGTGCAGAAATCTGGTCTGTGTAGGAGACAATGTGGGTGTGTTCTACAGATTCTGCAAGATTCACAGAGACCACTGTGGGAATGACAACATAGGCAGGAAAGTACTATTGAAAGACAACTTTGCAAGGTAAAAGTATTAACTTTGTCTCAGCAGTCACATCTGTTTGGAAAGCTCACCTGCAATTCTTTTCTGTATGCAATTAATAACTCTGATCACAAAATCTTTTATTGCTCCTAGACTCAATAGGTAGAAGAACAGTTAGAAAGTATTTTGAATAATTGTGTTATGAAAAAAAATTAAAAAGTTAAACTTCCATTTTAAAGTTAAATAATTCATTTTTCATCTTGCATTCCACAAGTAGAAATATGCAGTAAGGTATGCTATTATAATTATTTGAATATATAATATTAACTTTTATATTTATGACAAATAATTAACATAATTTGTTAGTAAGAATTAACTGGGATATCTTATTTTCAGTGTCACAGTGTTACTAAGCTGTGCTGAAAAGTAGAAAAAAATTTCAATAGAAAAATAAAAACCCAGGCTGAAAATATTATCCAATTGACCTTTGGGCATTTAAAAGCCTAACTTAAAATTTTGTTGGTTAATGACACCTCCTGAAAACTAAACATTTTGAGGTGGCAATACAGTCTTTTCATACATACTGCAACTAGCTTTTTTGGTCCCTTCATGTCAAATTCTCTAAAAATGTATAACCTGATAGTATTTAAAGAAAATAAATTGTCTTAATCATGTAAATAAAATTAAACCTTATGTTTTGGAAGGACCTATGTCTTTCTACTGATGACGGTGCAGGCTAACAGAAACTCTTTTCTGAAGTCATGTAGCTGGTAAATGCCTTATAAAGAAAAATGAATCTGGATGACACAAACTATTCCTTTGATATTTTAAATACCATGTTCCTTGGTTTTATTTTGTTTTTGTTGGTTTTATTAAAAAAACCCAACAAAACAAAAAAGCACACAAACCCCCAACTGCATGCTATGAAACTTCTAAAGATGACATTTTCATCTTCCCAGCAAAAATTATTTCAAGGTAAGATACTAACAAGAAAACAGCTGTCTTTCTAATTAGTACATTTGATTCTTAGCTTCTTTTCATTACAGCACAGACAGGGAACACTTTGATCTAAATGTTTTAATCAGTTTTAAGTAGCATCAGGCCCCAATTATTTAAAAAATATAATATATATATGCATATACACACACATATATATATGTGAAAATATATATATATGCATATATGCACATATATAAACACACACACATATATATATATAATTTTTAATGTACACCTAAAATTTGATTCAATTAATTCTCTTTTGACACATCAGTAGGAATTGAGCACATTGTAATTGCTATGGATAGACCATATAACAATGTCACAAGTGTAATGCAAATAAGAAATAGATAGAACTGAAGTTTCATTTGGGTTCTGAATGTAAAAATATTTAAAAAAATAAGTAAATAAACTTATATATCAGAAAATAAGTGAAAATTCCAAGTTTTAACAAATATGATTAGTTCTTCATCTGACTGTTGAGTTAACATTTGGGACAGAAAAAATTGAAATTATTCCTGAATCTCCCTTTCCTTTTAAGAACATCATACCAGCACACCATCTGACTAAAAGGTAGGGGTCAGGAGGGTTTACTTTTTTATAATATATGCACTATCAAGTCTTTAATCTTACTCTGATAAAGTATGCTTAATTTACCAATGGTACTTGTTCTTCATACAGTCTTTCAAAATGCAGAACAGCTATATCAATGTGTAATGCAAGACATTTTCACCATGATTTTATATTTAAAGGTGCACTTAAGTTGATATTTGATTACATTAGTGTTCTTCTATAAATAGCAGAATATTTGCATATTCCCTCAATAAGCTGTGCTTATGGGAATTTTCATTCAAAATCTGGCATGATTGTAAGTCAGAGTTCTGACATCTGGAACACTTTGGGCTACCTCCAAATGGAAAAAAAAAAAAAAATAATCAATATTTGCCAGAGGCCATCTTTCTTAAAGATGGACCAAGCAACCTTGGTCAAAGACATAAAAACTGAAATTAAGCACCTTGCCATCAAAATTAACAGAGTGACCTGAAAATGATGTTATCATTCCTGTCAATGACACTGCTTTGCTCACTTTTGAGATATACAGTTGCCTGATAGGTCAAAATTACACAAACAGTATTTGGACAAAATTGACATGAATTATAATGTAGACATAATTCAGGACTTAAAGATTCAGAATTTTATTAATGTCAGTGAAGAGAGAAATACATTTTCATTTAAAGCCTCATACCCTGTTTGATCAGAAAGAAGTGCCAAGATTCATCAAATGCTGTCAATTGCCATTTGCTGTGCTAATTCAAGACATTCATGTACGTAAATAAAAGTATATTTTTTTTTGTTTTTCAGCCATCCTGCTGATTCTCCTGAGACCATTATAACTGGCATATTTCCCAGACATCTCTGTAAAGGATATTTGGCTCATAGAAAATATAACATCTAGTGTCCTACAGTGAAAAGTGTGGCAGAACACTCCTGTCTGTCAAGTTTGTGAGTTAAGGGAAAGAAATGTGCCAATGTCAAGATATGAAAGGTAAACTGAACCTTTGACTGAGTCCTTAAAGCTTAAAAAAAGGCAAGTTAAAAAAACAAAAGCTCCTTGGTCCTTTTGCCAAATAAATGCAACTATTTATTGATGATTAAAACTCTGCTTTTTATTATCTATAATATAATTTATGATGGTCAATTGTACAAACAAAGACCATGGTTCTCCACATTCAGTTCCAGTGCAAATAGGGCACAGAGTCTGATGTAACATATAAAGTGTGGCCAATGGCCATACATTACCTTGCCATACATTACCTTAAACATAGCTCACATCTACCACCCAGAAACTGAGAAGAAAGTTATTCACTGAGATTCTGAAGACAGGATAAAGTGTACATATCTGTAACTCTTTCAGTCACAGAAAGAGATAAGGGGACTAAGGATATAATTAGTATATCAGTACCTGAAAGCAGTATGGCTGCTAGCACAGCAGAGCTATTAAATTTTATAACATCAGAGAAGCGCTTAGCTGAATTGTATGAATCTGCAGGTTCTGGTTTCTGCCTCAAAGCACAGTGTCAACCTGTTCACAGATTCAGGTCTAGTTTTAATCAGATGATGAGTAAAGAACTACTCAAGTAGTTTTTTTGTTTTTTCTTTCTACTTTTTTTTTTTCTCCTCCCCTAAGGAACTATTCAAAAGACTGTCTTCTTTGATACGTTGCAGTTCCAAATTCTCCCCCACGCCTTCCAGTGTTCCTGACTGCACTGTGGTACATCTGCACAAGAAAGATTCAGGGTTCATTTTCTCCCTACCTTATCTCTAGACCAGAGACAAAGTAGATTTCAATTCCTACACTGAAAAGAGAACAGAACACGAGTTTCTTGCCTCATCTGTATTTATTTTCCATTAGATCTAACCACTAAGTCTAAGGGTTCAATTCATTAACCCCAGCACGCCATGTTTAGATGCCTCAGTGTATTGAGTGCTGATGGACCTGGCCAGGCTTCAGTGAGCATGGACACCTGCCTATATTTTTTCACCAAGTACTGTATCTCCTAGTAGGGAAGCAGGTTGGCAGCTGTAGGAACTACCTCACATAGGAATAAATTGCAGCAGATGAGCCATTTCTTTGAAATAAATCAATTTTCTACAATTTTCTGCCTTACAGGTATTATGTGACAAAAGTCTGTGCAGGGAGAAGTAGAGCAGAATACCTGACTTCTGATAAATTGACTCAGTAGAAGTTTGGACAGCCCCAAACCTCAGAGGTTCCTAGAGCTATTAGTCCCCAGGCAGCTAACTTGAAAACAATGCTCAAACTCCATGAAATCTCCGACAGATTGGGTCCTGGTTTTCACTGTGAGTCCTCTGTGGTACAGTTGAGAAAACATGGCTGGTGCATTCTTCTATTCTAGTTTTTGAGAAAAAGACTTTTGGACCCAGTGTTTCATGCAGAAACCCAGGCTATCAACATGCACAGGATCATTTCAGAATTACATGAGGGAACTTGCACTTAGTGGATATTGAACACACTTAACCTCAAGGCAGCACTAAATTGCTCCCTTTTGCCACAGTAGCCAGACCTTGGGGTGCATGCAGAAGTGAAATTATATGCCTCTGAGAAACTTTACAGGCAAAAAAAATATCTTGTTTATAAAATTACAAGGATAAAGATACTAGGCAGACCATGTATCAAACATCATCTTGGATTTAAGACTCATCAATAAGATAGGAACAGCATAAACATGAATATATTGCACTAGAGTATTCAAGTAGAACATAGTTCCATTCAAGGAAACCTATTTCCCTGTATGCTGTCTCTGATAATCTCTTTCCTTTAACATTTGTGTCCTAATCACTACACTAAATGAATTGACAACTATTTTTGAGCTCACTTTTTGACCTCACTGTTAGAAAATACTCCCCTTAGTATCAACCATGGGCAATATTTCTCACAAATTATCAAAAAGAAGTCAGAGTGGATAAAGCTGAATGGGCTCTAGCCCCCAAGGGCTTTAAATCGCTTTTGAAAATGATCCCAGACATTTTGAATGCTTTGGCATAACAGAACATTTATTCAGTAAATATCACTCAGGTGCCTTCCAGTGGAAATATAAATACAGCATCACAAGATTCAAGATGAATGAATTTCTACTCCAGGGACAAGGAATGCTGACAGGCTTTTTACATGAGGGAACAGATATCCTACTGCACAACTCTTCACCCTCACCATTTACCCGGTGCATGACTCACGCTCTCCACGTTGTTCTTGAAGGACATTTCCACCAAAGACGTTTTTCACATATAATTAATTCTGAAGGAGACCTATTTTCCTTTTCTTAACAAAGTTAAGTTGCTTTGCTGCAGGACACAGAGCAGGAATCAGAAAAGCCACTTTGCAGATGTTTTTTGTAACCAAGTTGCACTGTAGGCATGCTGACTAATGCCTAAGTGTCCTTAGAGGTCCTCAGACCTTCCCTTGGAGCTCAGCCAGATGCTCTCAACAAGCTCCATAAGACGTTCTGGAAACACTGAGAATTGACAGCAAAAATGGTAGAAACTTTCATATGTGTATCAAACCATCTGAGGACTGCACTAATGCATACTCTCTAATATTGCTAGTAGGATATTTTTTAGAACTAAAAATAATTTATATTTGTGTATTACATGAAAATGAGTACTTGAAAGTACAAAGAAAAGGGACAATAAAAGAAGTATTGGCAATTTCTTGTTCTGTCTTTTCAAACCAATGTATTTTAAATTCCTTAACATCTACTTCTTTTCACTGGACTGGGTGTAGCATCTAAAATCTTATTTTGCAATGCAACATCAACCAAAAATGGGTGATACTGCACAAAAGGAGGTATTGTTCTGTCTCATACAGCTGCCTGAAGTAAAGTATTGCCTGTCTGTGGTCCATCCCAGGAACACAAGAAGGAGTTCATGTGTTGCACCTTCCAGCTTCACACAGCTTTCCCTCTCACTGAGGCTATCTCATATTATGATGCAGTCAATCCCAAATTTGTTTCTAGAGCTGATTTGGGCCCAGTGCTGCCCATCAGTTTAATGCCCATGAAGTGTGCCAAATATCCCCACCCAACCGGACAGATAGGTGATGACTGAGAAACACCCTATGACCCTGAAAAACATCTTCACTCCAGCCGCTGCATCAGCCCACAGTAGGTTGCAGGGAAGCAAATGGAAATCATATAACTCCTTATGAAAAATTAAAGACATAAAAGGTGCATGACTCACTGACCACTAAGACAAGCTTAAAAAATCATAAAAAGGAAAAAAACCCAAATTAAAACCTTCCCTCATGCTTTAAAAACCTATTATCTTTCTTTCAGAGGCACACTGATCCATTTATTTTCTTCTTGGAAAGGAGAAAGGTGAAATTTAAGGCATTTTTTTGTGGGTGAGTAGCTATCAAAGGCATCGGATGCACCAAAAATTTCTCAATGCTTTTGAATATGGTGGGGGGTCAGTCTCTTCTCCCTAATAATAACTGACAGGATGAGAGGAAATGGCTTTAAGTTGCATCGGGGGAGGTTTATATTGGATGTTGGGAAAAAATTCTTCACCAGGTGCGTTTCAGGCATTGGAAGAGGCTGCCCAGGGAAATTGTTCAGTCACCAATCCTGGAGGCATTTAAATAACGCATAGATGTAGCACTTAAAGACATGGTTCAGTGGTGGACTTGGCTGTTTGGGCTTACAGTTGGACTCAGATCTTTTTCACCTTAAATGATTCTGTGTTTCTACAATCCCTGATGATCATCAGAATAACTTGGGCCAAATTTCCTTACTCCCAATAAAAAAATCAGCCAACCTTCAGCTGTAGGTGAGTAATGAGTAAATGAGATGCCAAGATGGCATCCAGAGATGTGGTTGTGCATTGGTTCCTGCACCAGTGAGGAGCTGCATGCTGAGCTTTCTAATCATGTCTGAAGTTTGGTTGATCCTGACTTTGGCTGTAAATGGGGAAAGGTTCTGTAAAAATGTATTGTCATGTGCTATACACTGTAGGATCCAGATCTACAAACCCTTCTAGTGACAGAGGAGTACACACAATTTTGACATCAGTAAAATTATTGAAAGTGATCTAAGGATATGTCAATATTAAGAATTATTTTTTTTTTTTAGTAGCCACAAAAAGTGACTACAGTGCCTATTACCACTAGTGTTGATTGAAAGTTCAGGAAAAATCTATTACAAACATTCCTTTTTAAAATCAATTTCATTGAGAAAATGCATTCATTCTATAAAATAAGCCTTCCAAATGTTTTTCTTATACAGTGCTTTTCTCAGTCTTTCATGTTATCTGAATTTAATTTCGGTTTCTATCTTAGACAAGGATCATCCCCACTTGTTCTTGCGTAGTTCTTTCTGGCAGAATTAAAAACCTACTGTGAGCTGCATTTCTGTACAAAGTAGGCAACTCTGCTATTCTTAGTGATGGTATTCCCATGACATTTTCAGGCACTTTGAACAACACTTGTGAAGATTACAATGTATTTCCATTCCACTGTGTACTCATGGCCTAAACAGAAAACTTCAGTTTCCATTCAAAAGGTGGAATTTTTGAACTTTCTGAAGCATTGAACTATATACATCATATTCAAGTTTGAATGCAAAAATAATTACTTTATTTGAATAACTTTTTTGATGTTCCTGATTTATTAAGAAAACATTAAAAAAAGATCTAAATTATCTTCACAAATCTAAACAACATGAACATATAATAATTTTTTTTCTGTTCATGATGGCTTCTCTCATGCTTTGTCACACAAGTGGAACAGTGAGATAAATCAACCAAATCAATCAAAAATTTATTTGCTTTATTTCATAAATCTCAGAGTGGTAAAACAGAATTGATCACATAAAGAAGTTTAAGATGGGTCTCAGTGAATCCTTGAGACACTGTAAATTAATCATGAAAACTGATACTATATTTCCCAAAGGAAATATATTTTAATAGATCTTTTCCAAACATTTTTCCTCCTTTAATATATTTATAAATATTGTTAGTCTTGGTTTTTTTCTAAGATGATTAAACCATTATTTTTCTGTAGTCTTGTGTGTTGAAAAACAAGTCAAGAAAATCTCTTTATTACTTATAAAAATATGCAACAAAATAACAGGGAAACTTAAAATGAAGATATCTATATATCTTCATCAGCAAATATGCATTCCTAACCTTTATTTAGACCACAATAGATGAAAGTGCAAGAGGATCCATAAAAATGGAAAGCCACACTATATGTAGTATGTAACACTACCCCAAGACAAGTTTTAAAGAAGTGAAAGAAAATTGAACTAGTCAATTCATCCTTTGCATTACTTGATACTGTGCATAATATAGTATTTTAAATAATTAAAAACCTATTTCATTGATTTCAAAGGTGCTTGATTTATAATACTAGAAAATATGGTTTAAATTCCCATTTGGAAAGTACAGATTAATGATTTTATGTGCAAAAATGTAATTTAAAACAGGAATGCCACTAGCTGGCAAATAGCTAGTTGCCAGTACATGATCATCTTCATTGCCAGGCCTCACTTTTTCAGGGATCTGAACTGTGAAAGTGCAGTCTCTGCTAACTCTTGACATCCTTGAGATTCCAATGTCTACTGATATATGCAAATCATAATAATTTTGATCGAAGATAGTTACCATTCTGAGAAGACTGAAACAAAGCATGAACATTTTTTTATTTGTCCCCACAATGGAAATTGACGTCAGCAAAAGGAGGGAACTAGGTTAAACTATGACTGGAAATGAAAGCACTTTCTCTATCCCCAGTCTTAAACAAATTGTTAAATCTGACTAGTTTATCATGGAAATACAGGATTAAAACATCTGAAACCAGTTATAGACAAAGTAACATTAATTCCTTTAATAATCCAAAGATATGTGATGGTTTCAGTTTGCTTGAAGACTAACAGCCTTACAGTGAGAACTGGCACGTCTGCTTGGCACCTAACCATCAGCCCTTAAAAAGAAGTCTGGTCGTCATGCTTGTTGTTATTGTTGTTATTATTATTGTTGTTGTTGTTGATGATGATAATAATAATAATATCATAAATATTATTGCTGTTGTTGATGTTGATTATAATGATGATGATGATGATGATGATGATGATGATAATAATAATAATAATAATAATAATAATAATATCACCCATATTATTACTTTCTTTTCTGACAAATGGCTGACTGTGTTTCTGGGTTGAAACACAGCATTGTCACATAGTCAAAGTCACCATGAGGCTGATTCACCAGAAAGTGGTTTATGTGAATTGAAATCATGCATGATTTTTGGCATGGAACAAGGCCAGCAAACTGCATCTGATTTCAGAGTACAAACTTAAGGGCTACTTGTGACCAGTGAAAGGGATAGAGTGAAACCCAAGACATTTTTGAGACAAACTTGTAACACCATGGAAAATAACACTGAACTTACTGCACAGGGTAGATGTTGCCAGTAGGATTTGTACATGATCCTGTAACAAAAACGTTATCTTTATGCTTCCATAATGTAGTTTGATTTTCAGTATTATTGAAAGGAAATCCAAACAGATCAAGCATATGGTAAATGTTTGTTGCAGTATTTTGCCTTGTTACCATAATTTGAAGTGACTGATCCCTCACCATCTTCAGGCAAAAGAGGGCACAGTAAAATCAAACAAAAGGATGAAATAGGGCAATTGATTGCAGTAGTAAAGACAGTGTTAATCTGCTAACTCTTTCACTTTGATTAGTAAACTTTCCAGATATAGAAATAAAGGTGTGGTTTCATTATACATGGTTTTCTATGCTGTAGTTCACTCTTAGTCTATTCAATTCTTCTCCAGCTTTCTTGCACCATACACGGTTGCTTATCCACTTGTTCCAAGTCTAATTATGATGCAATCAAAGAAGTGGAACAGTTCAATGATCTGATAGAAAATTAATGCATTAAAAAAAAGGGAAAAAATTCTTTCTGTCAGAGCAGTGAGCTCAACTGATTTATGCACAAGAGTTGCTAGTTGTAAGAGATGGACACGAATTTCCAGCCAGTTCTAGAAGAACCTCCTTTTCAGGGGAAACATATAGCTGTACTGAACGAGGTACAATCTCACAGTAAGCCCTGAGAAAGATAAATACAAGGCTAATGACTGGATGTGATATGATAGGAAAACTGAGTGATTAGAAGTTGTTTGTCTTGATGCTTTAACATAAGCAAGATATAATGATTGCTTTCTATAGACACTTTGAATATACAGGACTGAAAATAGTCAATTTTATTAGGTCTGTAGGTCTGCTACATTTGAACTGGGCTAAGAACCATAACCTTAAGCAGAACGTTTTACTGTGTTTGAAGTATTTATGACATGATTTCAAACAACGCCTTTTCCATGAGGACTGTGTTTCTCATCTCCCCAGGGACTAGCCAGCTATATGCAGAGTACTATATGTTTCATAGCATAATCATTACTTAACTAATATTAACTGAATTCTACTAAGCTAAGTGGTCTTCTTAGCTTTCACTACTCTCCTTTCTTCCTTTTTTTATCTGATGTATTGCTTCCCACAGATTTGAAATGGAAAGTTTTGGAGACAAGTGGTATCTCATGTCTTATGTGTACAAGAGCTAAAATAACGGTGCCTGATCATTTTAGATTATTTCTACATTATTCTGTGTTGATTTTTTTTATATTAATAGGAAAAGCAACAGCTGATACCAAGGTTCAAGAAGATAATTTTTTAATTTTAAAGAGGATTCACAAGTCATCCACCATCTATTCAACATGTTCTAAATAAAGTCTAATGATGAAGAGAAGTGCTGGCCTTCATCCCTTTTTATTTAATGAGCTAATAATGCTTCACTTTCTTGGCCGGAACTGAGAACATTTTGATTTACAGTGGATAAAACTGGATAAAATGTTTACAGCTTAAGCTGAAAAATCTTTCTTCAGAGATGGACTAAGCATATCCAGCTCCGGGCTAAAGAACTTTGGATCTATTTTCTTATCATAGGTCAAGCTTGTCAGCTATTTTTGCAATGGCTCAACCTGTACTGCACTTTCCACAGCACCTGAAAGAAAGGATTAGTGAATAACCTTTTTCCACTATGGAGATCAAGAGTTAAAACACTCTCAGTTGCCTCTGAAGTTCCCTCAGATTATGATTAATGAGTTCATTCTATTTTCCTGATGGTTCCTCAGTTCCCTCACTGTAGGTTGACCTAAGAGAAACCCACAGTTTCTTTGCTCTAAGGAAAACTAATTTCCAAGTAGTTTGATGGCTACAAGTTTTTCTGTACGGCACACCCCACTTCAGAGTATTTGTTCATTCAACGTGACCAAGATATCTGGGTAAACACACCAGATGGATGCAGCTGCAAAAAGCAAGGGAACGTGTCTGATTGTGATCTCGATATTTCTGAGCCTGAATTTTAGCTTGCTAACCATTGCTAGCTCCTTTCCCAAGGGAAAGCTGTCCACAGTTTCTCTTTTCAAAACATCTCTCTCTGTTTCTCAAAACAGGTTAAGTAAACAGTGTTCCCTTTCCCATAACAACTGTCCCCAGGTGTTGTTTCCTATTCCTTAACCAATGGAGAGAAGTGTCAGTCCCATGGAGCAATAATAGACCTTTGTAGTGCAGCATGCTATAAAAGAAACTGTTGGAATTGTAAATAAGGCCTTCTTTCTCTTCCAACCATGTATGGAGTCAATCTGTTTTGTGTCCTACATGACAGCTAATCAAGCATAAAAATGAACATTTCTACCCTTAAAAGTCTTTGTGTTATCTTTACGTTCAAAAGAGGCATCTCGATTGGAAAGAATTCTTGTCATGACAAAGCAATAAATACAGTTAAGAATATATCACATAACCTTCAGTGAAGTTAATTACTAGTCTTACTACAAGGAATTAATACTGTGAAATAGGAATATGAATGACCATTTCCATGCTTCTTCTGATTTGCTTAGCACAAAAACTTGGTAGTACCTCTGGAAGAGATGTTTTTTCATACATGTAATCAGGTTACTACTCATATGTGTTACTATTTGGGTAGTAGTATATATGTAGAGAAGAATTTACTGTCACATCACCTAAAGACAGTAATTTTTGCCTCTTAGTTGAAATATTTCACTTGCACCTTCTTCCAAAAAAGGAAACTGTTTTTAAAAGAAACTTTAAATGAGAACTTTTGCTCTAAGTTTACCCACTGAATTGAACTACTATGTAACTATTTTTCATGCATACAACATCAATTATATTTTCCTTCTATGCTACAAAGCATTGTTCTTTACAAAAGCCTTTTTTTTTCAACTCAGCAGCTGCTTCAGTCTGTTAAAATTTAGAATCCATTCTACAGTGTACGAAAGGATAAACTGGAATGGCGCATACCTTACATGAATGCCATATATAAACACACCAAAGAAAATACCTGAAGGACATTCGCGTTGCCAGTGCCAGTTTAAGTAATCAAATCTTGTTGATCCACCAAGAATGAAAAATATTGAGGGTTTGTGGTTTTGGTTTTGTTTTTGTTTGTTTCTTTGTTTGCTGTCAGATGTCTTGTTTTTAAATACTGTGACAATGCTGAAATCTCCATTCTTTCAGAAGCTGGCAGTTCTGAGTATGCTACATATTGTTGTATTGAAGTGACTGAAGCAAAGCCAAGAATCATATTTGTCATCATATTCATGCATTTCCATTTTTTCCCCTGGCCCATCATTGGAACAATTTGTCTTTGTCTTTTTCAGAAAATGCTCCCTTTCCAAATCACCCCTCAAAGAGAACAAGCTGCCAGGAAGACTGAAAGGCACATACAACATGGTCATGATAGGTTGTAATGAGTGCTGTGGGTGTTAGACATTACAATGGGTGTATTTGGTGTTCCAACTCAATGGTAATTTTTTTGAGATGATGTTTTTACACATGGTTACTTCCAGTCTGTATTGTACATCATAAATAAGGATTTTCTGGGAGGTATATTAGGCATACTGACCAAAGAGGCACAATATTGCCATATTAGCAGGCCTCTGTTATCATTCATTTCTGTAACATTTCACTACTGTTTTTTCCTGTATTTCATTCAGATTGCATTTATAGCTGAGGTGACATACTCAGTTCTATAGGTTACATATATCTACTGCACATAGTATGTACAGTGGCCAACAAGGCCACTCAGGTTTCTTTATGGCTGTTTTAGAAGGTTTTTAAAAGGATTTAATGTGTGTATCTGGATTTAGCTTTTCTAATGTAATTGGAGTAGTGGATTTACCCAAGTAACAAGCATTTTCATCACCCCAGAGTCTTTCTAGTTTGAGGGAGGCATTTAAGCTACATGTACACAGAGACTGCGCACTATAGTCATGTTAGTAATTAGATAAGTGCTGCTTTCCACATTTCCCATGTCTAAAAGAAAAAACACCTTTCACCATTCTGATGGCATGAGAGACTCACCTGCGACTGTCACCTGTGACCTCAGGAGGAGGTGCTCTCTGGGAGCGCCTCTGCTTGGTCAGAATCTGAGTCAGAAGCCCTTGAGGAGTACCTCAATAACAATTGCCTGTAGCGGGTCTGCTTCTCCTCTGACTCCCCTGTTGGGGGCTTCCATACGGCATTTTTTCACAAACAAACAAAGGAGGAGTCTGCCTCTGCATGGCTTACAGGAAGCAGAAGGACATCAGAGTGAAGAACCAGCACTCCTTGCCCCTTACTCTGAAGTGCTCTGAACATCTGCAGTGGGCTTTGCTGCCTTCTGTGGTGGATCTATAAGGGCTAAAACGAGCATCCTCTGAGGCCATTCAGTCTCTGCAAAATTCTAGTGTTCTGTAAATGCTGTTCTTAGGGACTTTCTTCATGGCTATGCTATGGTATACCCGTACGACATCCTGATGTTCTGCACCTCTTGAGAGGTGTTCATTAACCGCATTTTCAATGACTTGCAGCAGCGCTGGCTGTGCTGATCAGAAGAAATGCTGCTTTGACCAACAGGGCATGGAGCTCCTGGGGTAACTGGGGAACACTGAATTGCCCATAGATTCCAAGGAGGCTGATGACATCAGAAGTTGGCAGCACCTTCTAGCACAGGTGCAATGGTTTTCAGGATTTACCATGCTCTAAAGATAGTTCAGAAGGGGGACTTCTGGTTTGTGGCTGCTATAATGGCACTCACCCAAAAGAGGGCTTGACTTTTACAGGTGCCTGACGCACAACCAGCTTTTGAAAAATGGGTATTCACTGTAGCTTTTATCCTATACTCATTCATTTAATGTAGAACTTGTACCTGCTTCTCTGGTTAACTCACCCACTGAGAAGAATTATGCCTGAGATAATGAGCTCCTGTTAATCAAATCTAACTTTGAGGATTGACAGCACAACTGTGAGGGCGCAGAAGGACTGAAAATGGTGATGACCAGTCCCCCAGTCTGGAAGAGTATTGAGGGATGAATTGCATCTCTCTCTGCTTTGCCTCCTGGCCCTCATTCTTTTTTGTCCTTTCACTTTCTTTTGTCATCTAGGAAACAGAACTTCATGGCAGATGCCTTGTCATGGAAGAAGGACCAGATTTGGATGCACGTCTCATACATAGACCTTGTCTTCTTTTTCTCTGCTTCATTTCAGCTGAGGCAGAGGATGAGCTCATAGCCAGAATTCACCAGGTCACAGCAAACAACATGCTTATGGCTCAGCATTGCAGTGGCACAGCTTCAACCAACCTCTAAGCAGGCAGGGAGATAAGTGACAAGGACTGCTGAAAAGAAGGCTCTTCTACTGATGCCACAATGCATCTGAAGCTGGAAATGAGCTTCAGCACTTTTGTATCCAGTCCTGTGGGTAATGCATTGTATGGACATTGTGTGGTTGATTATATTTGAGTCTGTAACATCTGTAGTTGTACCAAAAGGCTTCTGCAGAGACCACAGGTAACTATGGTAAGAAAGGGGGGCTGTGTTCCCTCAGTGGTAACTTAAGATATGTCTATCTCAAATCAAGCTAAAGATGTGAACACCTTTATTAATCCTATAGCTCCCATTGGAGGAAGTGGGTAGGAAAGACAGATCAACATTTCCATGTCTGTCTCTCTCCCCATCCCGGATCATGGATACAAAGGAGAAGAAAAGAACTTTCATTCCCATGCTCCATGCCCCGGGTCAGAAAATGGCGTCTCTGCCATTTGACTGGTGCTTTGAGTAAATGATGCTAAAACGAGAAAAGAAAGCTGCCATGGAGCCCTTTGATGGATTTCCTCCAGCTGTGCGGGTTGCTGGCCAGAGATCTCCTTCTTAATTTTTACTGCAGTCTTAATTTTGAAATATCATTATCTCTCATTACTATTTCAGTGCACATAAGGTAGGCAGAAAGAAGAGTTATCAAAATATCTGTTGCATAATCACACACAATTTGATGGACAGTTTCTTCTTTCCTTTGTATGTGAGATGCTCTATTCAAGGCTAAATATTAAGCAGTATTATATTTACATAACCAAATAATCTCTACCAAATTATGACTTTTATATTATCCAGTATTAAACTTATAATTTAATTTAAAAATTAAATAATACATTTTCCATGGGACCTTCTTTGCTTTTCTTGATGTTATGACCTAATGTAAGAGAAAAATCTCTGTGCAACAGTTCCTATCAAAGCATAATAATTAGCAAAAAAGTATCTTAACAATCTTTATTCTTCATAACGAGCTTGTACCTTCTACCACTTTTCCTGGCTTGCTTACTTCCCTTCATTCCTCATCGCTCTTTCTGACTTGGTCAGATTATTTTTCTAATTGAAAAAATGCAAGCTGTCTAGTGCATACTCCATTAATTACTAGTTTTAGTCTACAATTTGCAACAAGTCTTGGCAAATTGTCAATACAGAAAAAAATGTCTATTGTAAAAAAAGAAAAAAAGTTTTCTGGTGAATTTTCTTTTGATCAGTCTGTGATGTTTTGGAATTTTGCACACTAGAATATCTCCTAAGAAAACATTAACCATTTTGATTGGATTATAATTTCTCTGGAAAGGTCATATACACTTAAAAAACAGCAAAAACTTCACAGTTGCACACAGAAAGTGTAGAAACATAGTATGGAAATGAAGTTATGGAAGAAATAAACTGGAGATGAATATACAAAATAACACAAATTTTAGTAGCACCAGCTTTCTCTAATACAAACTGTGAGGTGCTATCAGCAAAGTGAACAAAGATAAAAAGAACACTAATCTTGTAAACAGAGAGAAAAATTAGGAGATGATGTAAACAGAGTACTAAGAAAAGAACATTGTTTTGGTTTGTTTTTTTTTGTTTGTTTGTTTTGGAAGCTTGTGACTTTTCTAGGAATATTGGTACTGAATACTGTGGTTGTGCCTAGTCATGTGGAAATTTGATTACTGCAATGCCCATTTATGATTTCTGCCTTGCCACCTGACAGTATCAGCTGTTAAGTGGACAGGTCCCTGTATACAGCACTGAGATTTTGACCACACAGCTTTGTTGTTGCTGTTCTTATGCTGCCCAATGGCAACCTCCTGAGCTTTGGCTCTGCAGCATTTTGTACTGCAACATTTCAGGCTGACATTTCTGGTGTGACACCTGATTCACTGCTCCTGCAGACAGAGCACCTGAGCTTCCTCCATGGGCAGAATTTTCATGGTGCTGTTCCCCTCTATCAGCCTGCCATGGTTTAAGCCCAGCTGGAAAATAAGCACTTTACATTGCTCCCTCAACCCCCATCTCTCCCTTGCTGTTGTACCAATGCTCCCCTTATGCCCTTCTGACAGAGTAGGATGCTACGGATACCAGTCACTGTCAGCTGAACCACCACCAGACCTTATTCCAAATTCATAGAATATCAGATGAAATTGGAGAAAAGCTTTATATTTCTCTTAATGCACAGCTGTGACTTCACTCTGTCCTTAAAATGTCCTCACAGGCTTGAAAAAATCTGTAAGCCCTCCATTTCCCACATGTATCCAGATAATAGAAAATATTGTATTTTGGTATATAAGAATAATTTTCAATTTTTAGACAACTGGATTTATTAGATATGCATAGGAAGAAAGATACATGGCATGCACTGTCTGTGGCAATGTCTCACATAGGGCTCTCCTGGATTCTAACATACATACATTCCATCTTGCAAGTTACACAGCCCTGTTAGACTGAACTGAAAATATTTAGGTCTTGGAGTCAGGTTCAATCTAGACTTTGAGCTCTAGGTCAGAGAGCTTGCTTTAAGTACCATCTGTACCTCAGCTATCTCCAGACACAGCATAGGACATTTTCCCTTGTTTCTCCAAGGATTGAATGACCTTCTGCATGACAGTCATTCAACTGATTCTTTTAACGTTTTAGTTAAATGCAAAACATTTCTCAGAGTTATTTCCCACTTGATACTATCCACAAGGCTACATCTGTTATTCTTTCCTAGTATTGCCCTCTGGTACATGAAGGACAGATGATAAATCTGGGCTAGATTGCATCTGGCTTTGCATGGGCTTGCAGTGAATCAGACAAAAGGGTACAAGGAACTCCTTGCTTCCTTGAGCATTCAGTCAAGGGGCAGACACAAGGCACAATCTCGTCCCTGATTTAGTAGAACTCTGAATGTGCACAACTTTTGTATTTAATGCAAAATGATCTAAGGCCATGGTCAGCAGAGGAGTTAGGCAACTTTTTAAATGAATTTCACTCAGAAATACAATCCAGAAGAGACCAAAAATACTAGGTTTGGTAATTTGGATTTCTTGACTAGATTTACTCCACACTTCAAAACAAAAACAGCAAGTAAAAAATTTTCCTTCCCCCTCAAATAAGAACAATACAATAGCAATCAAATTAATTATTCTGTTTCAGTTGTCCTTGTGTCTTGATTTTTTTTTAATTTGACTAGCAAATTAAAAAACAAAACAAACCCACACAACTTTTATGCACAGTGCAGACAATGAGAAAGGTCAGTGTTTAAGGAACACAAATTGTACCCTTTAATAAGAACAAAGGAATACAGCACAGTAAAGGTCCATCACACCCCTGAATATGCCAATTTCATCCCTGTCATACACCAATACCACCAATCACACTATATATTAAATTCATTATACCGTCTTAGCTTCATTCTCTTAATAAGAGGCTAATCCAAAGCTTGCTTGCATAATAAATCAGAAACATTTTAATTTTAAGATCACAATTGTCCATGGATACTACTATTATCCAATTGATCTTGTACCAGTATTGTCTTTAAAACAACTCGTTCCCTTTGGTGTTTACTTTCTAGCCTGTCTATCATGTAATGATCTACCTTCGCAGGTTTGTTCTCTAGACAGGGCCACAAAGCACTAAGTCTTGCATTTTTGGGGTGGTTATTTTGTTGGTCTTTGTTTTGGGGTTTTGAATTTGTTTTCAGGGTTTTTTTTCAAAAAAGAAAAAAAAAATCAGCTTATTTTACAAAAGTGCTTTAATCTGATTATTATAGTAACCTTTTTCTTTACATGTTACACTTTGAAATAACCTTGAATGATGAGTATAACTAAACTTAGGATTCTATATGAAGTTTCATTTGTGTCTTGTGCAATGGCATTATTGCTTCTTTACTCCAGGATGTGATTCTTCTGGTGCTTCCAAGGGCCAGTAACACTTAAATTATCACAACAACTCATATTTGTTGGAAGGCCTGATGCAGAAGTGAAGGAGTTAATAATAAAAAAAATCTTCAGAACTGAGTGTACTCCTGAGGAGTTAGAGGAAACTATTATAATAAGATTATTAACTTTGGGTTAAAAGAAAAAGAAAATAAATGTTGTTGGTAAGGCTTTGGGTCAGATAAACTAGATTAAACAATATGTGTTTTAGCCTTGGGAAAAGAAAACTAGCAAACTGGGAAATAAGAGTTAATACAGTTAGAAATGGATAAATATAAAGAAGATTAGCTAAGTAGTTCAAACCAAATAATCAAGGATAGAAACATTTATGCATTGTGTTTATCAAGGCATAATTGAAAGCAGGAGTTAGACTCTTAAGTTATTTCCTTAGTCCTTTCAATACGCTCTTGGATTGATTAGCCACCAGGGATTCTAATAAGGATATAGTGCCCACTACAGTTTAACTTCATCTCTCAAACAGAATAATTTGAGCACATAAAGCTTTCTGTCTCAGCACTGAAACTTTGAGACATGTTACCATTGCTATTCAGCATTACTCGTACTGAAATAAAGACCAAAGTAATTTAATTTGAGGGCAAAAGTTATAGTACCTTGAATGTCCTTAGAAATGGGTTGTTTTTCACTTTTCCTTATTTAATTTTGAAATTGTATGGTCAATAAGCACATTGTCAAACTTAATGCCCCATTAACAGTTTGATTTCAGTTTGACTTCTGGAAATTTTTATTTTATTCTACAAGAAGTGAGGCTTTATATTCTTTGCAGTTTCTCTGTTTAATCTTAATGTCTCATTTGGATTTCTCATTTGGTTATTTATCCAGTTTTCAGCTTTTCTGCAATGTTTTCTTGTTCTCATACATGTTCAAGAACATTTCTGGACATGCAAGACAAATCACTTCCAGGCCTCTTTCACATCTATCAAATATTAATCTGAGTTCTTTTGCCTGTATGAGTAACTAATAAATTTTGTTTATCTTACCTTGCCTCTTCAAAACAGATACTCTTCATTACATGCCTCTATTTACTCTTCTACTTAAATGAAAGTCAACTGCATTATGATCATGCAATCCAAGTCTATTTTCTACAGCTGATATTTTGCATAACGTCCTCATTTCTTAAAAAATCCAATTTTATAGGCAAATCAGCTTTGTTGTTTTATTTGTGGAAGCAACAGGATTTCCATATTCTGAGAGAACACTTTCTTTATGAGTATCTTGTGGTCAGAAGCTCTAGCCAGGAAAACAAAACCTGCTGCACATGGTTTTCCCAAGGTACACACTGACAAGACTTTGCATATTTACTCTCAGGAGTGTGATGACATAAAACTCTTTCAGGACAGGTAAGTTCCTTTGAGGCATCTGCCTCACAGACAAGGTTCCAGAATACACCAGGGCCGCGGAGCATCCTAGGATGCTCAGAGCAGTATTGGAGGGACTTTACTTACACTATTCTCTCACAACCAGGAGCAGTTTCACATTTATTACACTTTGCTTCTTTATTTTTTTCACACTGCAAAGCAAGAACATGTTCCCAAAGCAGGTATGTCCTCCCCACTACTTTTCTCTTTTTTTTTTTTTTTCAGTTTTCTTTTTCTCTTTCAAACAATGAAAACTGATATGCTTAGATAAACTATAAAACATAAGCTTGAGTTCTAATTAATAAACACTACGGAAATAATCAACTAACATATAGGAATCATGAGCTTTTTACTAGCCATTCTTTAACAAAGTAATTTCAAAGATGTTCCCAGTTCCCTCACCTGCCAGATGAAGCTGGGTACTGAATAAAAGACAAGCGCCTGTGGGATGCAGAAGAAGCGGCAGCTATACATTTGACTCATTTATTTTCATACTAGGCTTACACAAAGGAGGTCCTCTAGAACTAATTTAACAAATGTTCTGCTCTTTTGCATTGCTTTGTAATCTAAAAGAAAAATTTCTATTATACTTTTTCTTGAGGTTTTTGTGGTTTCAGATAAATAATTTTTCTTTGGAAACCATGAGATTCAGGGAAGATCCCATTATTGTTATATGGACTGTGTGGCTTCACATATTGGTACTGAATGAAAGACTGAATGCACTTGGTCAATATGAGCACACGTGAGTGCTTTTTAGGACAACATTGGGAGATCATACCTTTGTAGGGGATGTTAGCAGAACACTAGTAATGTTAAGATGTATTCAAAATAGATTAAAACCTCATCTCCAAAGACTACGTTTTGCTCAGTGAAAACTCCCCCTTTCATTTTCATGGATTCCTTCATCCTGACTGAAAAAAGAGCATTTAAGCACATATTCAGTTTTCTGTCAATATGCATGTACCAGTCTGGAAGAGAATAGTGAATCACATTTCCCAGAATTAGTTAGAAGTGACGGTTATTTGGGGGCATTGTTTTACTGTAACTCCATTCCTTTTCACTTTATATGCGGGGTCCTGATTTAGATTTCTGCAATTCTAGTGTAGCACTCAGTCTTTCTAATGAGACTTCAGCTTAAGTAAAACCACTCACAAGCAGATTTTTATCTTCCTGTAAATTAACAATTCTGCAAGAAAGTCAAATGGTTCTGCTAAGCAGACAAAACTGGCCATGCCTGAAAATTAACTTTCTAGTCATTGCTCCAACCCACATGGCACTTGACAAGTGCTACAACACTCAGAAACCATGTTAATTATCACATGACTATTATTTATATCTCTATTTCTTGAAACACTATTCAGTTATTAAAGATAGTGAAAAATGGCACTATCCAGAATGAACATGAAATGAATATTCATAACACAGCTAATTGTCACTGACATCTCAAATTTCATTATAATTTCTGTTTTGCTTAGCAGTTTCTCACACTTTCAGTAAGTCCTTCACTGTGCTATTCAATTACTGACTATAACACAAGTCCAGACAAAATTACATATACTCAGTAGGACTCTACATTTCATAATCAGCAATATAGTTAGGATGTTTAGAGAAATGCTTCTTATATAGAAGCACTTACTTGTATAGATGCACTTATGTAGCATGCCAGATCTTAACTTGCTTAACAGAATCCCCTACCTTTTTTTTTTTTAACTAGGCATCATGTGTTTTAATTCACAGCAAATCTAACAATTCAAGAGTTTTTAAACTCGTTAGTGTAACTAAAATTATCTTTTCCCTTCTATTGGGACATTATAATAGGCTTTATTTATTTACTCAGTGCATTTCATCACTCCTTTGAATGTGCAAGTAGGAAAGTGCAACTAAACAAAAAGGCTTACAAGTGAGCCGTTCTAATGTTTATCGAGACCATTATTTTTCTTGCAGGCTTGTTAAGGTCTTAAATATGCATTTGTATCAAGCTAATGCAGCCCATGCTTTTCGTGTAATATCACCTACTTCACATACACATAGACAATAAGGGAGCTTAATTTAAAAATGACTATGCTTATAATGCTGGCTATACAAAGCCAAAGGGAGATTATTTTACCTTTAAAAAATGACTTGGGGAAAATTAACACAGTGAACAAGCATATTAAATACTAACTGCTTCAAACCATACTGATTTTTGCTGCTGCTAAAGAAAGCGTTATCTAATTTAAAATATCCCTCAGACTTTAACGAGCACTTCTCTTAGAAACATTTACCTTTACAATCACTATTATTTGAACTGCATTTAAAAAGGAGCTGTTTATTGTCAGCTGTTTAGAGCTGAAAGTTTTGACCTGGCCAGTGTGATGAGGAAGCCTGTCACAGGTGGGAAAGTAGTCATTTAGGGAGTGGAATGTTTGATGGTTTGATCATGACATATTTGCCCGAATTCCTGGGACTGTGGGTCAATAAATCCCCTTTTCTATAAAGGGGAAGAAGTCAGCTCCTAACTAGAGGGCAGTCAAGCCTCACAGAGCTGCAGCCCCAGCTGCAGAAATGCCCACTGACTTATGCTTGCCATAAATGCCAGCCTCTGAAGCAGTTATTTACAAGCTCTGTCCGTGGTAGCCCTGAGATTCCCAAGGCATGGTTGGCTACAGCATCATGCATAAGTTCTTTCAATCAGGGCAACCAAGGCAACAGAGACTGAAGCTGACAGGTCACAACCCCATTACACTTCATGGTGACTGACATTCTTTTTCGTTAATGGATACTTTTAAAAAATTTAAACCATTTTAAGAAACATTTTCTTAAGAAAATGTTTGCCTATATAAAAAAATAGCTTCTCTCAGCTTCTCTTGGGTGTGCTGTCATCATTTTTTTTATACTTTTCTGCTGCAGAAGATTCACAGAGGTATATAAGCAGGAAGGACAAAAAGAGCTGTGTGCATGAGAAAATTTTAGACTAACTGTACATTTTCATTCTCTATAAAGGGTAATAGGCAAAATTTTAAAAATTCTTTAATGGGAAAAATCAGTGCAGACAGTTTAAAATGGTTTTGCCTGTATGGTATTTACAGAAGCCATCCATGATTATCCTAACTTAGATAAATATTGAATAGAAAAAAAAAAAACAACTCAAACAAACGAAGAATCTTTGTTGAAAAAGAATTGTCTGGTGACACTCACAGGCCTAGCTAGCTGCCCTTCTCTGAAGAGGGGCTAACAGCTAATGACAGTCTGCCAAAGAAGTTCTGCTGGAGGTCATATTTGATACTTGTGACATTTAAAACAGAAATGTAGAAAAAAAAAAGGTGTTAATGCTGGGAAAAGAATCAGTGAACACAAACTGAAGCATGACTAAGTGGTTAATCTCTATGTCTATCTACTAACACAAGTATTTCCTTTATCCCATGATGCAGCTGGCTGTCTGATACATCCTTATGCTGTTTAAATATGCTAAGTATAAACACCTATTTTAAGTGAATTGAAGAATAAAACTGGAAACATGTGTTTAAATGACATTTTATACAAGATTTTAAATATGTGTTTCCTTGAACTCCATCTTTCATTATCAGTTAATCAGTTGGGACAGACTAGCTACACTGTGGGAGTGCAGAAGTGTATGAAACAGGGCATAAGATTCAATGCATGGCTAAAGTACTCCCAAAGATGCTGGAGTCACTGTTAATGGCCTGGATTCATAGGCAAAAAAAACCAGAGAAGATACCTTGAAAATTCAACTGAACCATGGAAATTAGAAAATGTTCTCCTGAGAGAACAATCAAGTTCTGTAGCACCACACATCCATTGAATTTTTCCTAATCTTTGTGGTTTGGAGATAACTTTTCACATGTGATCTAATAGCAAACTGGTGTTTTCTTCTTCAGTTTAAAGTCAGTCCAGGAGGAATGTGGAGATATTTTATAGAGCTTTTTAAGAAAAACCAAGAATTTTAATGGGAATCCCTAAATTTCCCTTTGGTGTGGCGAATACTGCTTTTCTGATTATAGCAAACATTGAGTGAAGCTGCTGTGAAGCTGCTTCTTTATGGGTCCAAACTGACATTACTGAACCCATTAGGGGAAAAAATGGTTGTCAGAAAAGAAATGGACAAATAAATAAATATACTGGTAGAACTCAGAGAAAAATAATTTGCAATACTGCTAATGGAATTGCTGTAAAAAGCATGGCTTTAGTGCACTAGAGAATCCCATTCAACGTGAGACATTATTTTGACAAGAACAAAGGGGGAACAATGGGACAGTAATTACATCCCAGTTTATGACAGATTATACTATTAAACTGGCACGGTAGTGATGTTTGACCTCCCCTGCAGAGTAGTTTTTTACAAAATAAGCAAGCAAGAGAACAAAACATAGAACCTGTAGTAATGACACAATGTACAAAATTGCTCTTTAATTGCAAATTTTGGTCATGGAAAACAAGGCAACAAAAAGTAAGTGAGGTGATAAATGATTCTCCTCTAAACATCCCTTGTTCTGCTTAAAATCTACTGTATACTTGAGTTCAGAAAGCAAAATATCACTTTATCTGGAGATGAGATTCTTCTCATTCAGATTTAGACATTGAGGTCAGTGAGATTTACCTCACATGTTTGAGACATCAAATTTATGGATCTACATGTGACACACATATCCAAGAGCTCAGTATAGTCGGTAAAAAACTGTAGTTTCAGTCAGCTGTCTAAACTCAATATTGCCTTCCCGTTGAAAATGCCCCTTCAGAGTATCTGAGGAAACCTCATGGGACTGGTAGATATCACAGAGGACTTCAAGGACACTCTTCTGAAGAAAAGGCTGGAGAGCAGGCATTGCTGAGACATTGCTCATAAATTCAACATCCGTGCATGGACAACTGAAGCAAAACCATTTAATCAATGGATCCAAAAAGCTATTTAAGCCTCTCCAAAATGGACATTCATTCAGCAGATGAACTGAGCTGATCCCTACATGCTCCTGCAGAGGACCAGGATAAACTCAGAACTATGAATTAAATAATGTGCATCTACTTTCTCTTATGCATACATATTACGTGGTTGGTTAAACATTATTCTGCAGTGCACATGTTCTACAAATGAACCAAGCCTTGGATTCATTATTAACCAAGTGAACTCCCACAGCACTAACTTTTAGCATCTAGAGGGTAAATCACTGGGAAGAAAGAGGATTACTGTCTTGTCATATGAAGCCACTTTATTTGGAACACTTCATTCAAATGAAGGAACTAATTCTTAGAAACAGATTGGCAAATAGGAAGGAGTTCTTCAGAGAACAAAAGAATTAGGAATAAATACTTTAATTTTTACTTATTAAATCACTTAAATATTCCAAAGAACTCAGTGCTCGAACAAGCATGGACAAGTGATGGAAAGGAAGAATATCAACTCGCAATAGTACAGCTCTTTAGAAAAGAAGGGGATTATAGTATGCAGTACTCTGGGGTGTAATTAGAAAACAAAGACAAGAAATAGAAACTTCACAGGCAGTGATATATTTTAGTTATTCAGTAACCTCTGAAATGTAGAAATCCCACTTCACAGGATACTGAAAACCAAAATCAAATTAGTTAGAGAAAATGTGCTTTAGAAGAGTGTCCTATATCAAGAGGGAGAAAGATGGGATAATCTGAAAAGCTCATCTATTAGCAACACCTATGAATTTTTCCACACACTACTAGTTGTCAGATATTTTGTCAGAAAAGCAACTATCCTGATAAAGAAACAAGATTTGTCAAGAGAATACCAAATAACTTACTCAGAATTCACACTGGTTGGCCCTTAGCAGTGCTGCCTTAAATCATATCTATTCACCAATATTTCTGTTTAGCACATGCTCCTTGGCTAGTACTTATTTCGAACTGGCTTTCAAGTAAAAGATTAAGGGCATTGAGTATTGATAACTAAATTAAAAGGGCTGGCTGCCAATAGCTATAACAGTAAGTAAAGAATAAAGAGCATTGCCTGCTCTGTGTCCTCTTGACCACACAGAACAATCATTAAGAATTAAGTGCTGTGATTCAGTCCCCCTCCTCCCTTTTCCCCAGGAGGCAATGCCTTACACATCACCAAGTATGCAGTACTCCGGGAACAAAGCCAAAAGGAGCAACTCGTTCTCTGAATGAGAACAGCTCAAAAATAGGTCTTACCCAAGACAGAGGGGCAGGGGGAGGGGAATGACAGGGTTTCCTGCTATTGCTTATAATGCAAGTTCTGTAAATGGAATGAAATTTTTATTAACCCATCTTTTACTGGCTTCCTTCAATGAAGTTCAGGATTTTAGCTAAGAGGCTACTACAAAAATCTGTAATAAAATTATAGTTTTAATTTTATTCTTTTACTTTTGCAATCATATATATGTATATAAAAGCTAGACTTCTGTCTAGCCAGATCATGTAAGTTACAGCAACTTATAATGTGTGAAGTTTTAAAGGAAATGCCTTCCATCATTCCATATCCCTACATCTCTTTTCTCACTAATATCTGCTCCTGGTAAACATAAACAAAAAAAAACCCACTAAAGAGCTGCATGATACATATTACAAATACATATGCTTGATACACATACACCAGCCCATATGTGTATATCTATGCATAGACTTGCATTAGCTCTTGTAGTTAAACTGAAGAGCTAGTAATAATTGCAGTAATGATTTGTAAAAAACTGTTTTACAAAAAACAGAAGTGCAACTAAAAATATTAGCTGAGAAACAGAGCCCCTTCTGTTGGCTTGAGCTTGCTGTCTGAGACCGGTTATACTAAAATAAGGGCACTCACTTCATTGTGGTTGAAAGCAGGAACAAACTACAATAAAACTTGTGTAATGTTTGCATCTCTTTAAGTTATTTAACTTATTCTTGGTAGAATAAATTAACAACTGTTGATTGTCTCAGCTACATTTTCAAAGGTTTTTCTCTCTTTTGATTACAATAAACACATTAATCATATCAAATACATGTTATTTTCCATTTGGAAAACAGATTGGGATTTGGATTTTTTTCTTTCTCTAGGCTTTCATTTCTAATGATGTACATTATCACCACTTTCCTATTTACTCTGCTTGCAGATCAACCTTGATTGTCAGAACAACAGTTTTGCTGGATGTGGTTTTTAAAATTAGTTCTCTTTAGAGGACTAATTGCTCTAGAGAGCAAAAAATGGGCATGATATCGGAATCACTCAAAAATCCTCCTGTGGCTCTTGTTTGGGAGTTTTTAGGCGTCTACATTGATGACTACAAGGCAGAATAGGCTAAACACAAATGGTACTGAATTCAGTGGTATTATACTAATGATTCATTTAATCAGGCATGTTTAGCATAAAAAAAAATATTAAATGGTCTCCAGGCTGTGGCTGACATATAAATGGCCAGATGACAGAAAAATCTACTCTTGCAGGTGAGAGCCGCAGGAATACTGGGGAGGGCAGTGGAGGTTAGCAGAACTGAGCCGAGCAGCGACAAACAAGCTCTGAATCATTTCAAACTGTGGCTGAACTCCTCCTCCAGCATCCCCTCTCCAGAGGTCTGGCACCCTCTGAAAAGGCTTCAGTATGTGACAGATGAATCAGAGAGTATTCCTTGAGGGATTTCCACTGTTGCATGGCTCCTCTTTGTCTCTTGTTCCCTCTAGCGTAACACAGTACATGCAGTTGTCACGTTCAAATATTCAGTCCCTGGATTTACACACAAATACAGATGTTTGCATCTGCATAATGAATACACCTCCAGTTTTAAGGGTATGCTCAGAATGACTCCAGTATTTAATGTCTGATTGAATTAGGAGGATGCACACTGTGACTTTATATAAACTTCATGGAACGGTTCTCAGATCAACAGTCTGTGAATTTTAACCACTAGATACCAATGGGTTTCAGCTGTTCCAATATTTTATCTTTATTCTTTTTTAATACTCTACATACCGGAATAGGGCATGTCTTAGATATCTTTTAGTATGAAGAAAGTATTACAGCAGATGCAAAACGGAATATTTGAACATTTTTTCTTGATTGAACAGTTTTCCTGATACCTGACTTTTAAATACCTCGGAACAAACTGGACACTAAGCTTGCATTGCAGTCACTGGAGGGGGAAAAAAACACCTCATCCAGACAGCAATCAGTATTATTTTACAATAAGCATCTGAGATAGGTTAGCACATCGGTAAGTGCTCATTTCTCTATGTAATTCACAGGTAGAAGCTAGGATAGATTCTGAAGCTTGTATATCTACATTTTTGATGTCTGTTGTCAGAGAAATCAGCACAAACCCAAACGAAAAATCCAAGTTAAAAAATGTACCTCTATGCTTGTCCTCTTCCCTTTTTCCCTAGACTTCATCAGGGAATCACAAAATCTCAGCGGCTCAGCTTGGTGTGGACCTCTGGAAATCTTTTAACACCTATGCTCAGAACAGCTAAAGCAGATCGCCCAGAGCTGTGTCCAGGTAGATTGTGAATATCTCAAAGAGTAGAGACTCCACAATCCCACTGTGCTTAACCACTCTCAAAGAAACAAAAAAAACCAAACCAAACCAAAACAAAACAAAAAAATCCTATGAAAATTTGAAATTTCCAGTATTTATATTTGTGCCTATTGTCTCTTGTCCTTTCACTGGGAACCACTGTGGCAAATCAGGCTCTCTCTTCTTTATAACCCTCCCATCCCAGAAATAGATAAGATCCACCTAAGCTTTTTTAATTCCAGGCTAAATAAGACAGATTCTGCAAGCCCTTAACAATCTTTGCAGTCCTTTGCTGGACTTGTCCGAGTAAGTCCATGTCTCCCTCAGAGTGGGGAGACCAGCACTGGACATTCAGCATTCCTGACGTGTCTTTCCAGGGCTCACCAGAGATGAAAGCAACTCCTCCTGCCCTGCAGAAGTCCAGAAGGCTCTTGGTCTTCACTGCAAGAGAGCTCAGGCACCATTTGCTGTCTATCAAGACTTTGTTATTTTGCAAGGCAGGCTTCCAGCCAGTCAGACCCCAGCCCGTAGAGATGTGTGGCGCTATTTTTCTTTGGCTGCTAAACTCTGTATTTTCCTTTGTTATACTTCACAAGATTAAGACTTCCATTCATTATAGCCATCAATAAGTCAACTTTTTTAAAGTCACCCCAATGAATTGAAATGGCAAAATTGCTTCAAAGGGCAATTCATCCATCTATTGCACCAAGTAATGTGTGGGAGAAAGGGACACATCTCTCCACATTTGTGGCCAGTCACAGACTGGAGAGTATTTGATGTTTTCTTTATGTTGAATATGTTTTCTTGCTTCACAAAAATTCACTCCTAATGCCTTATGCATTCTCATTTCAAGAAAATATGGATACTAAGCTTCTACTAAATATGGTTGGGATGGTGCTCAGCTCTTCTTTGATTCCTGGTATTCAAAATGCAAACGTTCATCCAATAGCAGCTTTCACCCAATCTGACGCATGACTTTTATTTGCTATTTTATTTTAGTCTTTAGTTACCTTATCCACTGTGTCAAAAAGTTTTATTTTTAGTTGCAATAATTTAAAGCGATTTCTGTAATATTTTATAAATATCGTGTGATAAATATTCACTATTCTTCATCCGGTCAAATTCATAATATGTCTTGATTTTTTCAACACACCCCCTATATTAGGCCTGATTTTAAAGTTTCCGTAATACAAACTACTTTTTCCATGATACTTTAATCAGTTTGAAGAGTTCATGTCATGGTAGCTTTCAGAAAAAAGAGAAAATAACTGAAGTCATTAAACTTAGATTTTTTCTATGGCAAATGCAGAAAAAGGGTTGTTTTTATAATTTGCACTAGTCATTGAATAATGTTTGTATTGCCATTGGCAGTTTAAAGTCCAATGAGAATTCATACATTAAAATCATCACATGAAACTCACTTGTAATTAAAGTATAGATTATGTTTTACAAAACTGTCTGGGGTCTTTAAAAAAAGAATTGAAGAATAAAGATATAGATATGTTAGTTAAAGAAACAACACAGTCAAGTGGAAATTTACATATAAAGGAAAAAAGAGGAAATAACTATTCTTTCACTCCACAGGTTCTTTAAACACTTATGGCTAAAATTATAAATCCCGTTAATCATGAAAAGAATCTCTGCTCCAAAGTACAATTTTATGATGGAATCATACCATACTAGACTCCTTCTGGAGTATTTTTTCCAAAAAATATTGTCTTAAGAGTAATTGTCAGACAAATCACTTTATTAATCCAGGTTCTGAAATTCCCATTCATTTTTCCATCTACTGAAGTGGCCTTCAATAACCTTCTCAAAAACTGGCAGAGGTCCCTCTCTGGCATGCCCTCTCCAGAGGTGTGACTCCTTTTGAAGAGAGGTCAGCTGCTGCAATATAGACCATAGAATGGCAAAAGCAGACTGTTGAGATAGGCATGGCAGTAGCACCAGTCATTTGAAGTCATGCATGCTTTTCTCCACCTTTTTGTCACCTTCTCTTCTTAATTTTTTAAGGCTGTTGGGAACCAAACTGGCCCCTGGCATTAGTAAGGCATTCTTAGCAGCCACTTTGCATGGCTTAATTATTGCAGTGGTGCAGAAGGGCTACATATTTTGTTTTGTGTTTTTACTGTCCTTGGTAGAATATCACTGAAGGACAAAGCAGACAATGTAATATATGTCACAACATATTACAGAACTTCTATGAGGCCATATATATCTTTTTTTTAAGTAACTTCAAAAAGAACTTTGCACTTGCACTTAAAAATGTAAATCTCTAAGAAAAAGATAAACCCAGCAAAACATAACTAGAAAAGAACAGTGTTTGAGGATCTTATTGTGTCTTCAACTTTATCCCTGATAAAGCATATTCTGCATTCTCAGAGAATGCAGAAAAACAAAACAAACCAACAACAACAACAAAACCCTCCCCAAAAAACAAAACAAAACAAAAACACTCACCTCAAACCTAAGAAAACCCAAACCAATACCCAAAACAAAAGCAAAGACAAACTGCTTCCAAAAATATTCCAAGTTAAAAAGCTTAGGCCCATAAGACATGGTATATACAGGTGTTTCCAATAACTCCTCAAATTTATCCTTGACTTGAAGACACTGCAAGGTTTTTTTAAAAAAACACCAATAACATTTTCACCAAATTACTTTCCCCTTGTTCATGTTTTCCTCATTGATGTAAACTCTACACTGTTTTCTTTCCAAGTCTGTCATCAAACAATGCAGGCAAACACTCGCCTGTCATTGTTTCCACCTGAGCAGCATCTTGTTAGCCTTTTATTTTTTTTTTATGTCATAGGAACATAAGTTGATGCCACAAAGAAAGTCTGTTGACATCTACAACTGCTACGTTCCTTTGCTGAGAGTGTACAGGACAGCACATTATTTTACTTGGACAAAAATGACTTGGTCAGACCAATCTAGAGTCAGATTAGGGATTGCACTTTTACTGCTGATCACAGGTGTTCCGTGGCATGATGAGCAGCTGCATGGCTGCATCCCAAGGCTGCTGCTCTCCTTGCAGCCACACGCACAGCAGGTCACAGTGCTGTGGGAAGTGGATGATTCTATTACTTCGAAATAACAATTCTTTTCTTGACACCCCTTTTTCTTTGAACTAGATATTACAGCATCAATAACAAAACACCTTTGAATTGTATCTGGAAACCTACAGCTTTCTATAAAGGCTGTCTTTTCCCCTGATTAATGCAGCTTTTCTTCAGCATTCCATCTCTGAACTATTTGTCTGCTGTGTGTTTTCCTTCTCTAAACCAAAGCTATTACTGCAAAATGCAAAAATTTTAAGAATGTGAGCAGGAAGATTTGACTAACTTTCATTTCTAACCTTCTAATTTCTGTCATGATCATGTATAGAGTTTAATGTTACCAACATGATTATAATGTATGTTTCTATTAGATTTCCTCTTAACAAGTCATCATTTAAAGGGATGACTCCAATGTAAATGTTCTGTATGGACTGTTTTTAGCTATTATTCTTGAAAAGAACATTTGAAATTACAATCTCAAAGAGAGGGAAAAAATTGTTCTGGATCTTCAGTCTTTATTTGATGCACAGAACAGCCTTCTTTTGCGTCGTCATTTTCAGTTTAAATAAAAGTGTGATTTGGCTCAACCCATAAGAAATGACAGTATAATAATTCATAGGAAAATCTATGTTAAATAATATTTTTTTGTTGACACTACTACTGTTAAGCTTAAACCAAATTCCTGTTTGTTACTCTAGCAGAAAAGCAGAAATTCTGCTTTACTGTCAGAACCGTTAATCATTAGTGAGGGCCAAAGAATCATGTCCTGTTTTAATCATGATGTCAAGAAAAATGTTTCCATTTATTTGAAAACGTCATAAGTGAAAAATTGCAGGATGCTTTGTTTGTCATTAAAGTTATTGACATTTTATCTCTGATTCTTCTCGAAGTAGCACCAGTTATTACATCCTTGTGCTCATCAGCATTGGAATCATTAAAGACAGTGAAAAGCAGTTAAACTTTCTAAGACCCGAATATTGACCTAATTAAAAAAATAAATCTTCCCAGGTTTATTTTTATTAGATTTCTTACTAAGAAAAAAAAGTGTGGGACCAGCACAGCAGTCATGCTGTTCTCTACTAAGACTACTACTTTTGTGGACATATCATTCAGGGATGTCAGATTCAGCCCTTTTGCCGATACAGACTCTGAATTGTAGACTTAATATACCTGTGCTGCGTCTTTTTCCATCTAAGATATTTTGGAAGGACTATGGTTGTCTTCTACATGACACATTTTATTATATTTTGCCTAACATTAGACTTCACATTATCTATGATCTATACTGTATTTCTAGTCTCCGATAGTCACACTCAGGCTCCCTTTGCAGCCAAAAACTTCCAGGAAAGTATTAACTTACGCACATACACTAGATACTTAAAGGATGAGAGAAATCACTCGCTGCTAGGGTCAAGTTTTCTCCATAGAATTTAAATGTGATTCTCGATATCTACACTTCAGTGAGTCTAAGTCCTTGTCTGTCTTTTTCATCCGCAACTTGCCTAATGTGCAATTAAACCATGTCTCTATCACTCTACAGGAGTCTAGTCAACAACTGAAAACTAAACCCGCTTATCATATTTAATTAGGCAATTTAACCATGCTGATTTCAGGATTGTACTTATTTCTGATTCACATTTGAAAACAAAACCCAGACTGTTTAGAAAGAAACTGTCACATTGAAAGGCAGCTGAAGGAGCTCTCCAAATCATAGTATCGCTTTTTTTCCTGGTATATCAGCTCTTGAGGAGATTTCTCCATCACTTTAGGAAGATAGGGACTGAGCAGATAAATAGTGATGTTGGAGTCCTAGAAAATGTGGAATTTGAATTATAGAGCAAGCCAACAGTACTGAGAATTTAAAATAGAATCTACTTCTGTTGCCTTTCCCAGATAAAGGTCTTCGGGCTTATCTTATGTTCAGTGTCAAGATATATTTTTGAAGAGCCATTAGTGAGGCAGTATAATTTTGGTATATACATCTTACACATGAGGTTAGTTTAGTTTGCAGTTTACAGAATTGAAAGAAGATCAGAGGTGGTTATAACCTTGCATTGCATGTGGATAACAACATGGCTCACCAATCTCATCAGAAAAAGTGTGAAATTCTATGATTGAACATTAGGCAATACTGTTCTTACTAATTTTTTCAAAATTTAAAGTACTATTTAAAGCTTAATGTATGGCACCTTCTAACCTCTCAAGCCTGCTCTTCCTATTCAAGAGGAACCAATGAAAAAACAAAAATTCATTTGAGCCAAGGTAGATTCCTTGGAAATAATTTACATTAGTCTGTATCTCAAATAAGATATTCCTGGGCAAATACTGATAAAGAAAACCTAGATATAATTTTAGGCAATTTCAAACAAGAAATGTAGTTGATTATCTAACACCAAACCTCCTTCTCATGAGTCAATCTGTGAAGTTACAAAGCATTATTAATGGTATATTTTTAGGTTAAAACATTAATACATGTTAGAAGAAATGTAGGAAGTTCATGGGTTTTTTTTCACCTTGGTTATGGAAACCATAATTTTTACTTTTGAAGAGTCATTTCAGTAAATTCAGTCACCAATTTTTTTTGTTTGCTTGTTTGTTTAGGAGCTGTATGATTGACTGATTCTTAATAAGTGCAAAAAATAGCTGTAGGCAAACAACAGTACTAAGCTTGCAGTGCACAGAAGTGAGCTGAAAAACAGATGTCAGCCCTCAGCTCTTCCTGTATAATTTGTACATGGCAACAATAGTAAAGTGATTCCTTAAGCGTATTTTCTAGCTTATTATTCACTATTATCTTATTTCATGTGGCACTTGAAAATGCTCTTTTATACCTAGGTTGCTAGAACAGGATATCAACAGCTTTTTCCAAGAGAATAGAATAGAAAAGCAATTATGGTATGCTGCTGTATTTAGAAGTTGGCAAGTCTTGATCTCTTAAGGGTGACTTCTGTTCATAATAAGAACAGAAACAGCATAAGTAGGTAAGGTAGAATAAAAATGTTATCAGGATTTAAGCTTCAACCAATAAATTACATTACATTTCAAAGGTAATTTCATTTTCTAAAACATATTTGTTGGTTCTCTTAATTTCGGAAATTAGTTTGGAATCATATCTCTTGGCTTCCCTTTTGTGGAAGCAACCCCAGTGTTTGACATGAAGTACTTAATCCCACTGTTCAGCTTTAAAATGAACACTGCTAACAATTTCTGACTATACAGTGCTCAAGGGGGATGAAAATCAAATGACTTAACATTCTAATTTTTTTCCAGAATACAATCCTGCTGCCCTAGGTGAAATCAAACTAAATTCCCAGTACGACAAAGAGTATGTGTGCTCTACTGTAAGATGTGTCCTAATGGTACTGCATACAGCACAGCATGTTGAGCATTTACTGCCTATCTTGTGCATTTTTTAAAACAGAAATATACCTGGCAGTTCTGAGGTAGACTCAAAAGATTAGCAGGATAAAATCATTAAGTGCTGCGCCTTTTGTCACTGAAGAAGGTCTTATATTTGAGGGGACTAGTGAGCTGACTAGATTCCTGGATTGTTGCACCTAAGCTGGATTTGCACTAACAATGCAGTACTGATTATATCTTAAACCAAGATTTACTTTCCTGTAGAAGATCATCCCTCTTTATTTACTGAGCTATGCACTTCACGGGCATTGCCTTGTCTAGCATGAAATAAAAGAGCTTGTATTGAAAAAGCTGATGATGAATGAAGAGATATATATGCTGCAATATATTTAAATTATTTACCATTTATGCATTTTAAATAGTTGTAAGAAACACACTTTTATGAAGAATTGATACTAATATTGTCAGTTGCTATATATAGCCTCTGGGAATGTAGTAACAAAGTTCTGTACTCCTGTGTCATCCCAAATTGGAGCATGGATGGATGTCAGCTTGATTAATCACAATCAAATGAGATTTTCATCCTAAAAGTTGAAATATCTGGGGTTTTCTTAATACTCAAAATATTCAAAAATCGTATTTTAATCTAAGTAAAGAATGTAATTCATAGAATCATAAAATCTTTGTTAATCCAAGGAATACATAATATTCTTTAAAAGCCACAGCAATTGGAAATGAAAGATAAAAATATTAACATTTTTTGTTTGCTAAAAATAAGAAAACTTACTTGGTGCTGTAACAGTGGGTCACTGGAGATTAACATCCTCATAAAATTCAAGGGTTTTAAAATATATTTTTTTCTTTTATTGCTACAGCATCCCCTCTGGTATTAAAATGCTAATCTATAACTCAAAAGATGTGCTATTAAAATAATGGTATTTATTTTACTTTGTCAATACAAGGTTTGTATTTGAAATGCAGCTAAAGAGAAATTGTTAAGACACAAAATTTTCAAGAACTCAGGAAAAGTGTCTCCACATTAGCCTGAACAGAGCTCATTCTATCCCTTTTTAAATGTAACTTCTGTTTCTAAGAATTTAAGATATAAAACTGGCATACAGAAATCCCACTAGCAGCACAGCTCTGGAGCTTGGGTACCTGAAAAATGACACAAATCATAAGAAAGAAAATCCAGTCTCATTCATTTGATTCAGTAGATGAAACAAGGAACAGATTCCTAAGAGAAAGCTCCAACCATATGAAGCTATGAAGCCCTCATTCAGGCCAGTTCTCATGAGCACTGGCATGAATTAAATCAAGACAAGATCTTAAAATTTGGCTTAGTAGGATTTTTAATTTTATGTGCCAAGTTCTGTCTCTGAAGAATATCAATCTTTCTACACGCTTTTGCATGTCGCTGTTTCTCTTCAGTACCAAATGTTTACAAATCTGTAGTAACATTCAGAATGTTACTCATTCTGCAAGCATACTTTGGACTTACCTGATGGCAGGAGTGGTTGCTATTTTGGATATTTTGGGTCATGGAAGAGAATAATGAATTTCAGTTTCATGAGTGACCTTGCATAGAAATTCCATAGAGCAGTTCTGTGCACATAAGTAGATGGAATAACAGTAATGATGTTTGTGACTCTGACCTTCATTGGTGTTAACCTGAAAGTCTGCATAGACAGGCATTTCAATAATTTGATGGAAATGGTTTTTGCAAGGTAAGAGAAATATTTCCTCTTCATGAAAGTGAGACTGATCCCCATGAAATGTTGAGCCCATTGAGGAGGTCTTTCAATTCCTTGTATCTTAACTGCAAGTTGAGTATTTCACACAGTCTTACTTTTGATCTGGTAGATTAATTTATATCTTTTATTGACTTTCTCACAGTCATGGGTAGCCATCTAGATATAGATTTTCTTATAATAAAATCACGATGGACAGGGTAGATGCCAATATTCCCTAAGCAGTCCTCAAGAATTTTGCATAGGTTTTTCCCTACTGCTACTGCAACACTAACCATGTAGAAAATATCTCACAGACTAATGCTCTGAATTTTTCTATTACTTCCCACCAAAAAAAACCAAGTGTGTGATAAGTTGTAAAATTATGCTGAAGTCATGAGATACTCCCGCTGCAAAACTAAAAGCTTAACTACTTTATTGATTTAAATGTAGAGGTCTAAAAATCTGTTCTTTATATTAAAAATAGGAAAATCTAAACTTAGAACCTTAGAAAGGAACACCATTTGTAGAACTAGACTCCTCTTACTTGTAATATGAAGCTTTTATACACATCAATGATACCTTGAAACCTCATGGAGAAAATACTATCAGCCTGCACCCAATCATAATTGTTCACTCACATTCTTAATTACTAAAAGTCACAGTAGTATTTTTAATTTTACAAAGGAAGACGTTTCTCCTACCAGCTTCTAAAAGGTAGAAGACATGATATTTTTAATGTAGCTGTGTTCCTACCCAGCTGACTGTTAAATCAGACCATAAAGAAATATACACTCCACGTGAACTTTTGTTTCATAGCATTTTCATTTCTTCCATGCATGCAAAGGAATTCCCAATCCAATCAAAATGCTGATAACCTTCAGTTTGGAGACTGGGTTTATTTGAAGGACATGTAGATTTTAAAAAGTAATAAAGGTTAAAAAAACAAAAAAGAAACTTATTAAAACTAGCTAGCTGGCTGCTCAAAAAATTGCAAATATAAACAGAGACGTTTCATCAACTATGCTTCTAGAAACCTCTAACTTTTTTTCTCTTGCAAATAGGTCACTTCTTGGCCACATGATTTTATCCAAAAATGTAAGTAACTTGCAACATAAGGACATCCAGCATCACCTCTGGTAAAATATATGGTAATGCAAAGAGTAAAGCCAGGTAAATGAGCAGGTCTGATCCCTGCTACAGAACAATTGTGACTGGTTGATTAACTGTGAATAGGAAAAAATTGAAGGGAAAAAAAAGGAAGAAAAATTAGTAGGGCCAAAATAAGACTATATCTATATGAATAAAGAATGAATTGCATTGATATGGGATCTTATACTAGATACTGGGGCACAAAACTCTGCTAAGTGTTGTGGGACTGAGACTGGGCTGAATATCACTTTCCTGTAAGAGATTTATCTAAAATACATACAAAGGGAGGATCTTCACTACGGAGTCAATAGAGCATTGCAGTCCAAGACACAGCTAATTTTGGAACAGTCTGTTCAGTTCTGCTAAAACTGTCATCTAGAAGATCACCAATACAATGGAGACATTTTGGAAGGTATTAGAGAAAATAATTAAAGGAACGAAAACAGACCTTCTGTGCAATTCAGAGAATCCAACTTGCCTCATCAAAGGAAAAGATTAATGGGAAAGAAGAGACTTAGTCATAGGCAGTAAAGGTCTATGCAGGTTTTTATCCTGCCTTTTCCTATCCAGGAAACAAAGGTATAATAAGATCTCATGGCTGGCAGTGATGGCATTGATGATAGACAAGTTTGCCTCAGGAGTGTAGTTAAATTTTCTAACCAATGTCTTTTAGAAGTATTTATGTAGTATTACTTTTAAGTCTCCCAACTTGATGATTTAAAATAATGCTTTTTAGAGCATTGTTTAATAACATGATGGTCTTTTCCAAACTAATAACTTACAGAACAACTTAACTGATAATTAGTGCTTCTAATATTAGAAGGTAAATTAATTCAGTGAACAAAAAGTGAAAGAAAATAAAAGGCTAATTCACCAACAACCTAAGTGAAAAAAAAAAAAAGAGCATCATAAACCCCTATTTCATGAACAGATCTGTGATTTAAACACATTTTTGCAAAAACTCCTAAATGAAGATAAATTTCTCTTTGGTCAAGAAGTATGTTTCTTTATTCATGAGTTCCCAGTTCTTTGACAACATACCATTCATTCTAATTTTGTGATTTGGGTAGGTAATATGCTGAGTTAAAATCTTGTTTATTCAGGCTTTTTATCTGTAGGATGGGGACTACAGAAAATTTGAACAGCAAAATCTTCTGTCTCTTGGGAAGTACTCATTTGCTTTTAAACTCCAGCACACTCATTGCAATCATGCACTAAAGCACCATATTGAAAACATGGAATGCTGGATATATTTAATGGGCTCAATTCTGTTTGCTGGTTAAAGATTAAGAAACCAAAAGATGGCATCTATTAACAATACTGTATGAAGAAAAGAATCACTGCAGACTGAAGTAAGTCCCACTGGGGGCCTAACAAGCACCTGCCATTTTCACGTGGTGAGAGATCAATCAGTCTCTGTATGCAGCAAGATGACCTGCCAAAAACTGAACCACGAGGGGGAGAGAAGAAAAATGATCAATTCCCCAAACTCTGTGCTCTGCAGTAATAAAACACTGTTCCCTAAACACTTACACTCTCTTTGCAATTGTGATATCTTGGTCAAAATCAAAATTTGCAGTGAAACCCCATGCAAATGTATTATAAAGTGAATCCTCTCTATTAATGTGTAAATTCTTCACATTATGAGAAAAATAAGTTTTAGGGTTTCCAAACTGACAGTTGTGGACTACAAATAACCAGGGGTTTTTCCTCATGTACAAGACTGCATTTCAGATTTTCCAGACTTCAGTTCATTCCTTATTTGATTTCTGGTTGCCACGGAGGACTGAGTTGGCCAATGGAATACTGAAACTTTCTAAATATGTATCAAAAACACAACAGTGACAACTGGACATAAAAACAAGAGAATTTGAACCCGATATTTGTCTACTGCTTGAAAGTGTTGTACCAACATCCCTAAAACTTCACTTATCAAGCAGAATAGCAAAAAAAATCACAGAATCTTGCAGATAATTCAAGGTCCTACCAGAAGTCCAGGCTGCTACCAGTTTGGGCTGGTGCCAGGGTGCATGGATATATTTACATGTTAAGGTAAGGAAAGCCAACCTCAATTTGAAAAGATGAGAAACCATGAACGAAATCTCTAGACATTACTAGTCTTTCCCAGGAAATCAAGTACTCAAACTCAACAGCTGACATGAGTAAACAAAATTGTCTGTAATTTTAGGGCAAGCACTTAGATCATGAACTTGTTATACGATTAGCCTGGATGTTTAAATATTTTCATGTTCTCTTTCAAGTGTTCTTAAAGCCACTCTCCCACAATATGAAGTGTGATTTTTCATCTCCTGTTATACAGAAGGCATCTGTAGAGCAGTAGTACAGTAGTAAATAATACAGGATGAGAATCTTTTTGGTATAGAGAAAAAAAAAAAAGAGGCTTATTAGAGGTATTTATTTGCATTTTCCCTTCACTGCTGTTATGAGCAATAATGGCTATACTAAACATTCTCAATTAGAAACATCCAAAGCTGTCTTTCAGTGTAACAAAAGAAGTCCAAACTAGCAAAAATGAACAATAAAGAAGACACTAAAAAAAAATCAAAATAGTGTATTATTCTTCATTATTTGATTAGAAAAATACTTCTGTTTGAAACAAAACTATGCAAATAGTCTGAGAAAAGAGTCTGCTTCTCATTCACTGGAGGTATTGTTCCAGAATTGTTCATCCTTGCACAAATATTATCTTTAAAATCTTATCAAGGTCATGGTCCACAGAGGGTATCTGCTGAGCAGTAATGTTAGCTGAAGAGAGATCCGAAGATGGCTATAACTGCTACATCAAACTTGCAAAAGAAAAAACATGAATTTCTTATAAACAGACAGGCTTTTAAATACCTAGTTCAGTTCTGCCAGTTCCTGTTTTGGCCAATTCTCTGTGACTGCAATTAGGTTTCAGCAAATTCACCTTCCCATTAGTTTTGCTCCTCAAACAACATTGTCAGTATATTTAAGTTTAATGCCACACCTTCAGTTGTCTCATGGAGACAAATGCCACATGACACTGGGTGGACTGTACTGCTCTTCAATCTGAGAAGATTCCCTTTCTAATGAAGGGAACAGGTAGACTTCCTCCGATTTCTGTGGTAGGATGGTTTAACTCAGACTCTGTAAATGAACACATCTCTAGGGTTCACACCATAAATCCTGTTATCACTTAGTGCCTTGACCAAGTTCCATACATTAACTCTCTATAAATTAACTTGTATGATTAATAAAACCCAAAAAACTTAATCAGTGACAGTTATGTAAATAATCTTTAAGAAAACACTTAAAATAAGCCCTTGATAAAGCCAACAAAGATAGAAAATAAACAAACAAAACCCGAAATCACAAAAAAAACCTTCCTACCCTCGAACAGAGTTGCACATATGAGGAGGTAAACTGAAAATAATTTCTTTCACACAAAACAGAATAGATTTCAAACTGCCATGTGTAAGATCCTTGCCTATTAAATGAGAAGAAATATATTTCTTTTTGGCCACAGACGTATAGCCTGTACTTCTGTTTGAGAGCTAAGTATAAAATGCTGAACAATGCTGAAGTCTTTGGTGGTTGCTTCTTTTTCAAATAACACTTCTAGGATGAAATAACTTACTAGCAAGTTCTGTGTATGAATTGTGCATCACTTAGGCTTACTGTGATGCAGTGGCTGTGGAAGAGATCCAAAGGTATAACTGTGCAATAATACTCAGAATAAAAAATGAAATGCTTTCTCTCTAGGAATAGTAGACTAAACTAAACGATGCCGGAAATGATATTTAGATATCTTACATGAAGACATCACCTAATATCCAGCTTTACCTAGTCATGAAAGCATTTCACTCTCTATCCAGTTCTTAGTTTGATCTCAACTTTCCCTGTGTTTTTCTATTAAATATCAATGTGTGTGCACTGACACTGTTACACTGGGAAGCATGTGCTCTGGGGAGAGCCCTGTCTTTCTTCTGCCTAAGCCTCTCTATGATCTACTGTGCCTAACAAAAATTCCACTTAACTCCCCAGAAAACTGCAAACATTTTTATGGTAGGTCTCAATCTAAAAAGCAATGGAAAACCCAGTGTTTAACTCCTAGGAAGAAACCTAATGGGTATCATCCATATTCCTTGCAGTATAAGCCATAAAAGTTTATATTCACAGCCTGAACTGTATTGAAAAGCTTCCAAGAGCTCAGCTTATAAGCTTGAATAAAAAATTGTAAATATTATCTCTCAGGTATTTTTAAAGAATGTCAGTATATTTTTCCTGGATCATTAGCAAGCACACTGACCAGTTTATGCTGAAAGGGACTTCTGTTATCATTGAAGAAGAAATATTTTAAAGTACTACTGTGTTAAACAAATTAGAAGGCCTCCTCTGAGTATCCATAATATATATTTAAGAACCACTTTAATTAAAACACATATCTCCGTACTTAACTTAAAGCCTGTATTTCCATCTGACTGCCTAATTATGATTTTTCAAGGTTCCTCTACCATATGCACATACATTTTGCAAAACAAATATAAATAAAATATGACAGAATAAACACTGTTTAGAACATTTTGTAACATCATTATCATACCAAATTTACATGGCACAAATCTGCTAACATCTGCAATGATATAGAATTCCTCAACATCTTTCACATCACAAAGAATAAAACAGCCTTTTTTGGTTTTTTGTGCTTCATTTGGTACAATAAATAAAACAGTGTGTTTCACTTATTTTGCATTCAACGAGAAGCCAATGAGTGTCATTACAGCATATTAGCATAGAACATGAAAAGGGTGAAGATGGAAATATGATGCTGAGCCATTCAAGTAATCTGTTAGCCCAGGACCTAGAACAAGAAATTGCCTCCATCAGACAGGAATTCATTGTTCTGGGAGGTTCCAAGATGAATAACCTAGACTACTACAGCATCACCTCCCCTGGGATTTTTCACATTTCTTCTTTTGATTCATCCATACAGAACAGTGGAATTTTAAACAAGGAACAATCTATTAGAGCTGATGAAAAATATACCCTTATCTACACTAACATGCAGAAAATTCTGAAACCATTACTGTTGACTAGTTATGAAAAATATTAAATCTCTGTTTATTTTTATGGACATTTTTGTTTGGCTTTTAACTGGCAAAATGTTTTCTTGACAAGAAAATAAAAATCTACCAAAAATGAAAATATATTCTGAAGGGTGCCAACTCTTCATGTAAAATGAAATTATATTACAACTATACCCATAATGTGCTTGCACAAAGATGCAATGAGCATCATCCATTCAGACCGTATGAAAGCAAGCTCAGATTAATACTCAACTATCAGATTTTTACTTCAGTTGAACTGTTTAACTCAATATCTATTTGTATTAATAATTAAATACTGAAGTCTTTATTCAGCTTGAAAAAGCAACCATAGGCTTTTTCTAATGAGAGTGGAGTGTACAGCTTACCTAACAGTAACAGATCTGTGATTTGATACTATATATAGTCTGTCCATCTGAACATTTTTAAAAGACAGTTCAGATCCATTTCAGCTCTGCAGAAGTTCAATTAACAAAATATTAACTTCTTAGAAACAACCCTCCTCTGTGAAGTCCTACACACAAATAACTGTTGACAGCCACTTTAATTTGCAGTTATTTCCACAGAGCCATGTGGCAGTAATCTAACAGCCACAAGGTTTCTCGTCTATTTGCTCTTTTCCTTTGTCCACATCCTTCGCTCCAGGCATCCTTCTGCTTCACAAAAGTGAACTGCTTGTATTTCAGAAAACCTGAATGCAAAATGTTATGTATTTGCACGCTTCCAAATCCAACAAAGCCACTGTGCCAAAAGTGAGCACTTAGATTCAGGAATCTGAAACCAAATAACTGAGATTTTCAGCCCTTAACCTTGGCAAATCAGTTTTGAGACAAAAAAAAAGCCAGAGACATCTTTTACCAAACCACTTTCCCATGGGCCACTGCAGTTGTCAGTATTGCAGTGGCAGCTAATGGACTGAGTATTGAATAGGTTGTTGAACAGATACTGATTTTTTCCACTTGTGTTGTTTGCCCACCTTCTCTTCCTCTCAGCTGAAAACATCTCAGAATGATCTTTTCCTAGCCATCTCCATATGTATATTCCACACCCTATCAGGTGTGGGATCCCACACCCTCTCCCACACACTTCCCAGGTGAAGAACTATTGCCATACATTAACATAACCTAAAAAGTTAGTATCTAATCATGCAAGCATTCTGAAAAACAGTTTATTACCATTACAGATTTTTTGACTACTTATCCTTTGTAACTCAGGGCTTTTTTATTTTTAAAAAGTATATTTCAGATATATCACATATTTCACAAATGAAATAATAATTTTAATGTGTATGTGTCATTCCTCACATAAATGAATTGAAGACCTAGTCCTTGGCTCAAAAATTCTTTCTTATTTACCTTTCTTACCATGCATTACCAATGACATGTTAGAAACATCCCTGTCTGCTATTTTAACAAGCACTTTTACTGAAATGATTGTAATTAATTATGGGCCTTTTATTACAGATTATTTTGAAATTTTTACTTCCAAAAATGCTATCAGCAGTAAAATCTCCATCACTAACAACAGACCACTCTGCACCACCAGGCAAGGGAAAGGTAGCTTCGATTGAACAAATAAAGCAGCAAAATTAACTTTTTTTTTTAATGAAAGGAACTATAGCTGCTGGATTTCTCATATTGGTTATATATTTCTTGTGCTTTTTACATTTTTCATGTTCACCCCAATTTTTAGAGGAAAGGGTTCCATAGGATTATAAAAGACATCTTTCTTTTCCTCCTAGACAGATCAAATTGCTCCTGTGATCAAGTCAAGTAGTTCAGCTTGCTCTGGCTCTATGGGAGGGAGAGAAATCAAAGAGCAGCAGTCCTTTAGATCACTGGGTCACTTCCTCTCTGTATGAAGATCTAATTCAAATGACCCAAATGACTAGGCACTCACTGTAGATGAAAACTCTCTGATTAACCCTCATCAGGTCTGTTATCTTCAGAGGACTCAGTTCATGAGATTTCTAACATTTAAGATGCAGTTCATGATTCAGCAGGAATGGAGATCTACAGCAAGACCTAACTGAGGCACCAGCCTGTCTGGGGCAATACTCATCTCACCTGAAACCTGCCTGAGTTGGCAGATGAAACTGCAGAGATAACAGTATAGGTAAGGAAATCTAAGACTTTGCAGGAAACTTTCATAAAATTTTTTCCAGAAAGTTTTTAGGAGGGCATTGGCACGTGTAGTTATATTAATAACTTTTGTATTGATGTATTAATACTTTTTGCCCCTTTCCAAACCCTCAGTTCACTTCTGACTATTGTCATCTACAGTATGGAGTCCCCTCTAGAGGTACTGGAATGTATATAATTTTATGATGGCAATTGTAAGAGCTATAGGAAGATTTCTGTTTTTAAGAGGCACAGTTGGACCAAAATATTCTACTGGAATGTGTACTGTCAACACTACAGAACCAGAAATGCATCCTATTTTACGGGGTTAATAATCTTTAGTGCAGTTATCTTATTCTTTCATCTTTTTATCATCTTGTAATGGAATACCATTTTTAAAGGATATTTGCTCCAGATAGTATCAGAGATTTAAGAAATACAACCTATTAGTTTCTTTCTGAACTTATATTAGGCCCCTTAAGAATAACTCACTTGGAAATAACTTGTGAGAAATACTATCTCTATCTTATGGGCTTTTACAGAACTCATCTTTATTTTTATGGATGTTGTTCATTTACTGAAAAGGTTAAAGATCTTTTAAAGCGTTTCATTACTCCCAGCAACAGAACTTTAAACACATTCTACGAACAAAAAATTACCCCCATACCACCTGCAATTTAATTGTTTCTGCCATTATATACTAGCAGTGAAAACCCTAGATTTTTCTTACATTGTACAATAAGTTATATTAGGGTGGAGTATGATGAAATATACATATGTAGCGCTGGTCAACAGAATATTACCAAATCCAGCTCAATAAATTCTGATTTTCTGTGTTTACCAGATCAGAACAAAACACCACCATCAGCAAATAATGTAAATGAATGGGGTTTCAGTCCTGCTATCGTGGAAAAAGAAAACAGGAGAATTTCCACTTGCTGAAGAAAAGTCATGCAAATCACTTCTGTTTCACTTGCTGCCTTTGCTGAAAGCACAGGCCACACATAAAGGTCAAGTCTTCTAGGGCTGGAACACACTGTAGGCCAGAGCCAGCTGTGAGGAGTGGAAGCTGGCTAATCCTGAGCCTTGCAGGTGCCCTCATGCACAGAAATATACAGTTAGAGAAAAAGGTCTGTACTAGACTGCAGAAGGGGGGCTGAGGAAAGACCTTATCACTCCTTGCAACTATCTGAAAGGAGACTGTATCCAGGTGGTGGGTGGTCTTTTTTGACCAGTCATAGGATAAAAGGAAAGGGCCTCAAGTTCCACTGCAGGGGCAGGGTGGTAGGGTGATGTGTTAGATTGAATGTTAGGTAAAGCTTCTTCACCAAAAGGGTTTTAAGCATTGGAACAGGCTACCCAGGTAGTCACCAGCCCCAGAGGCACTTATAATATGAGTAAATGTGGCACTTAGGGACATGGTTTAGAGGTGAACTTATTATAATAATGGGCTCAATGATCTCAAGGGTCTGTTCTAGTGAAGATGAATCTATGATTCTATGATTTTACCATTCCTGTCATGATGATTGTCTATCCCTGCATTTGTATGTAGGAACAAAACTATCTCTGAAAAAGAAATTAGAAAGTTTATTGGGGAGCATTCTTCTCTCTGAATATGAATTAGTTGACTATTCTTAAACTAACGAACAGAAAATTCAATGTAATTTTATTAATACAGTGTGCTGACAACTTAAAACATGTATCAAGAATTCATACTTTATGCTGTAGTCAATACAGTACAGTATGTCTTCAGTCTTGTGGATACTAGCAGCATTTTCACAACATATACCTTATTTGTGAGTAGAGCTGTGCCTGAATCAAGGCCTCATTAAAAACAAACAAAACAAAAAATAAGGAAAAGAAAAGGAAACCTCAAAAATAGAAGGAGTTTCTGAATTATTTATAGAACTCTTGAGAGCTGTCATATCTTTCCTGAGTATCATTTTGCAAGCAAAACTGTAACAACCTCAGACTTTAAAAACATGTGATATGTACAGAATCAATCAATAAAAAGCTATCTGAAAACATCAGCAATAGCACACTAACTTTATTACTACGCACTCCTAACTTGGTTTTTGATCATGAGGTTTACTAGTCTCTTCTCAAACTATTAGCTTTTCAGTCTGCGGGCAATAGAATTACAGAATGCTAAAGGGTAGAAACGGACCTTAAGGATGATCTACTCCCAACCGCCCCTGCCATATGGAGGGACCCCTCCCTAGAGGGGAGACCCTTGACCATGCTGATCAAGGCCTTTATCATTCTGGCCTTGAACACTGCCAGGGTTGGGGCATCCACAACCTCCCTGGGTAACCTGTTCCAGTGTCTTACAACCCTCACAGTACAAAATTTCTTCCTGATATCTAACCTAAATCTCCCCTCTTTCAATTTGTACCCATTATTCCTTGCCCTGTCATCCGAAGTTCCTGATGTAGAGTCCCTTTCTGGTTTCCTGGCAGGACCTTTCCTAATACTGGACAGAGCCTATGAGGTCTCCACATAATGTTTTCCAGCCTGAACAGCCTCAGCTGTCTCAGCCTGTCTTTGTAAGGGAGGTGCTCCTCTCCTCTTATCAGGTTTGTGCCTCTCCTCTGAACTTGCTCCAGTAGTTCTTATGTTGGGCACAGAGCTGCATGCAGTAATTCAGGTGGAGTTTCACAAGAGCAGGGCACGGGGGAAGAATCACCTCCCCTGACCTGCTGGACACGCTCCTTTTGATGCAGACCAGGCTGTCTTTCCAGGCTGCAAGCGTACATTCCTGGCTCATGTTGAGTTTCTCATCAACCAACACCCCCAGTTCTTTCTCTGCAGGGCTGCTCCCAGTCACTCCTTCACCCAGACTGTATTTGTACATAGGATTGCCACGACACATATGTAGGACCTTGCACTTTGCTGACTTTCATGATGTTTACACTTCTCAAGCCTGTCCAGGTTCCTCTAGGTGGCATAATCCCCTCCCTCCAGTGTGTTGATGGCCTCACAGAGCTTGGTGTCAGCAGCAAATTTGCTGAGGATACACTTGATCCCACTGTCCACATCACTAACAAAGATGCTGAACAGCATTGGCTGCAGTAGTGACCCCTGAGGGACACCACTCCACACGTGGACCATGAGCCCCTGAGCACAACTCTCTGTGTGCAGCCCTCCAGCCAGTTCTTTATCCACTGCATGGTCCATCCATCAAATCCATGTCTCTCCAGTTTGGAGACCAGGATGTCTCATGGGACTCTGTCAAATCCTTTGCATGCCCTGTTTTTCTGCCCCTATCCCCCAGTGCTGCAGCCCTGTCATAGAGGGTCACCAGGTTTGGCAGGCATGATTTCCCCTTTGTAAATCCACATTGGCTCTTACCAATCACCTCTTTATTTTCCATGTGCCTTGGCACGGTTTCCAGGAGAATCTGCTCCATGATCTTGCCTGGCAGAGAGGTGAGACTGACTGGTCTGTAGTTGCCCAGATCTTCTGCTTTTCCCATTTTAAAAATGGGGGTTATATTTCCATTTTTTGGTCATACTGAGCTTCACCTCACAGCCACAGTTTTATCAACAGTGATGGATAGCAGCCTAACAGCTTCATCTGCCAGCTCCCTCAGGACACATGGACAAATCTCATGAGGTCCCATGGACTTTTGCACATTCAGGTTCCTTAGATGCTATTAAACTTGACTCTTTCCTACAGAGGGCTGAGGATCTTTGTTTTCCCAGTCCTTGCATTTGCCTTTCTTATATTGGGGTACGTGGGCTGGAGCTCTTGCTGTTGAAGACTGAGATACAGAAGTCATTGAGAACCTTGGCACTCTCTTCTTCCAGGCTACTAAGGTCTCTCTTTTTCTTCTGGAGAGGGCCCACATTTATCCCTAGTATTTCTCTTGCTTGTAACATATCTATAGAAACCCTTTTATTATCCTTAATATCCCTGGCATGCAAATAATTGTGGCTTTGGTTTTTGTTTGGGTGGGGTTTTTTTTTTGGTTTTTTTTCAGATTTTGGTTAAGCTGAATAATACTGTAATGAAGATTTCCTTGAAAAGTCATATAAACCCCGTTGTACAGATACTTCACTCTTTACAACCTAGCTACAATACTCTTCTAAGCTACGGCGCCAAATTTTTATCTAATACTCAGTTTCATGGTGGAAGTCTTCGCATGCATACAGACATTTACATGGCAGATGTTTTGTGCATCATATTTTTTGTTTTCCTTTCAAAAAATGTGCTATTTCTATGCATATTGCCTGTACTTTTTTAATTTTGTGAAGAGGTGACAAATACACTCAGTACTGTACCTTCCAATTGGAATAATACTCAAATACAGACTGTTTTGTCAGCAACATCTGCAACACTAAGGAAGGGCTTCAAATTTTTTTTAAATTTTAAAGTTCACTAATTTCAGGCATTTAAAATAAAAATGTAGTGTAAAATCACGAATTCTGGCTTTCATTAAAATGCTTATATTGCAGAGATTCTAATTTCGTCAGCATCCTTTATTTCCTTCAAGTTCACCATTAAAAAGACAACTATTTTTTTGTTAGTGGTAGAGTTCTATTTCATATGTTGAATCAAAAACAAATAAAAGCTTGGCACAAAACACAGCATAAGAGGATGTTTGGACCCAGTTCAATTTTGATGCTCCTAAATGAAAAATAAAATATTACTTCTAGGGGATGGAATAGGAGTGGATTTCTGCATTACTAAGTATATACATTGCTCTCATAAAAGCCAGATGACAGCCCAATGACAATAGTGTGACTATTTCAGCAATGCAGGTAGAGACATTTTCATACTTCCTTGAGCAGAACAGCTGCATAGTATGCTACCAAAGAATTCTTGATTTGATCTTAAACATCTGCTAGTGGTCTTATATTTTTTATCATTTATTAAGAAGGTCTAAGAGATTACTGATGAAATACAGACATTTGAGAAAGCATTCATACTGTAATTAGGGGACGTTCTATCTAGCATTATTATATGACACTCATTTATTCTTCAAGTCATACCATGGATTTCAGTAGTTATTTACATCAAGAAGAAGATGAAAGAGAAAACAGCAGTTCACAAAGGAAAAACAAAGATGAAAGGTATGATATTTAACATAACAAAGCCTACAGAAAATCAGATGATTAAATGTATGTATGCACTTAAGGAAATGGAGGCAAAAGCAGTGCTGCTCTCCGTGTCAAATTGTCTTCTGGAATGAGAGTAACAGGAGATGATTTGACTTAAAAACAAAGACATAAAATGTGACTATAAAAATGAAGCTAGGCTTCAAACTTAAATGTTTGCAAGCTTCCTCCCTCAAATGCATCACTGCCCCAGCCTCCCCTGAACGTGTTTACTGCATAGCACCATATAGGTAAATCTGATCCTCTGGACTGCCTGCAATAGGAAGATATCTACAGCCTCTGTTCAGATTCCCTAATGGCTCAAAGTTCTTATTTTTCCACAAATAGCAACTTACTATGAAAAAATTTCAAAAGCCAGTAGAAAATTCTGCAATGATCACCACAATCACTTAGCAAGTTACATGAAGGGAAAAGGCAAGCCACCTCAAAGGTGGCGCGATAAACGTTTAAACCTTCCAAATTCAATCTTTTAATTTGCATCTCTTTAAGAATTTACATTTATTAGAGCTCTCTGAAGTTAGTATTAAATAAAAAATGTTCATTCATATTCTAAACTGAGGCCCCTTTACTATTTCATATGAGTGATGAATTAAATGCACTTTGTCTTTACTTCAGAGGCAACTTTGGAATTCTTTGGTAAGTGCAAATGGGGAAGAATAGCAGTGTTGGTCGAAAAAAGCTAACTAGGTATCCATCAGCAATTGTTGATGGCCCAAAGGCATTGGAACTATGTAATAAAGACAGACAGGTTCCATAGATTTTGGCCTAGCATTATTTAATCTGCAGCATTGCAATCAGAAGCTGATATGTCTGAAAACTAACCTGGCAAAAAGTGATGCTTATTTTGCATCCCAGACATTTCCACAAGCCCTTAGTGCCTGACCAAAACAGAGGTCAGACATACAAAGAAAATGAGATGGGAAAAATGGCTGGCTTTAGATTGGTTTAGAGTACCATAAAGCTGCACTGTCAGTTGAATGAAAAGGTCCTATTGTATACACTGCTGATTGATTTTCCCATCCCACCCTTTCCTGGCTTTAATTTGGATCAAGGTTCAGCCAGTTTTATTCACTTCCAACCTCTTGTCTCATCCATGTAATGAGACTGCTAAGATCTAATGAAAAACTGGAACAGCCTGTGCTTTGGGCCATCACTTTCCTATGACGATGCAAACTGAGTTGTCTTTCTGCATCCCCCTGTATGCTCATATACAAATGACCAGGAGGAATAGCTGAAAACAAAACCTCAGGAGTTAACTAGAACAAAAAGCTGGCAACTTTATCCTTAAGGTCCTCGCTCAAGGTAAAGAAACTTATGTGCATATAAGTATAATGTTACTGAGTATTTCTATTTCAAATGGTTAATGAAAATATAGCAGGGGAATACTGGAAAACAGAAATGTCTGCTATGTGTCTACCTTTCACAGATTTTCAATAACACTTAACAGCTTAATATCTTTTATGCTTTTGAAACCGTTCTTAATAAAATACTGTTAGACTTTTCACAAGTCTGTCACTTCTTGGGCCACCTCGACCTAGATCAATACACTCCTGTTAAGTGTTATTATGCGCTGTTCACAAGTCCTCCATCAGTATCTTGTTGAAATGACAGTTTTCAATATGACAGGCCTTTCTGAATTAATTTTCAAGTATGGTTTTAAGAAATAACGTGTCAAATGTTATTATAAAAATCCCTGAACTAAAACACTTTTTCCTTTTTCTTTATTCACTGCTTGTTTTTTTTTCAATCCTAGAATTCAAGCTTGCTTTGCATGATTTAACAGAAATCTTTGGGGACATTCTTAAAAATGGAAATGTTCCAAAATGGATATACATGTGCCAAAACTTCAGCTTCTCACACTTGTGTCATGAACATTTTCATTGTGCAAAATGGGTGTGTAAGAATTTTAGCATTTAAAATTCTTGGCATTGATATGATATACCAGTTTCCAGGCTTCATAAGTTAACATGACTTGCCCACAAAAAAATGTTTTAAGCTATATACCCGGTTCTGTATTAGTCTTCCCAGTTTTTTTCCTTGTTTGCATTATCAAATCTATTTTTCTTCTACACATACAAGGTATCCTGTAGTCTCCTTCAGTTCTACCAGTTCTCAGCATCTATCTAATCCCTTCTTACAGTGTATTGTGCTACTTAGCTTAAGAAATTTCACAAGTAATCTCCAGGTTTGTTTCCTCAGATAGTCTCTCTTTGTAGTCACTTATTAAATGAAAATTGATTTTCCCATATTCATGCAAGAAATCAGAACCTTCAGACAGTATCAATCTATCATGCAGCATATATGGTAGGAGCTCACAGCACTGTCTCCAACTGTCTGATTTAGCAGATGAGGAATGAGATTTAGTTGCTTAACACAGACAATAAGTGAACCAGCACCTTCTGCCTGGCTTTCAGCTGTCACCCCACAAGGGCACTGTTCTATAGGTTCTACGTTACAGACATTCACTCCATGCAAGATACCATCAATACCCTTAAGTACCTGAATGCACTAAAATGATAAGTTGAGGAAACTAAATCACATTTAGAATGTCTATCTGTTATGCTAAGAATTGTCAAAACACAAAACCCCCCCAATATTACCATTACTAATAGGAATTTGGTTTATCTGTTGCTTTTAGTTCCTCTCAGTACTAATTCTTAACATGCTCATTTTTTAGACCAGTTACCATGCTATTTCAGTATTTGGAAAGGCTTATTTAAATGCAGATGGTGACCAGGGTGTTAAACAATAATCAAAAAATCTAGTATATGGCTCTTCACATACACCTTTTGATGGGCCTGCAAATATTCCAGGCAGATACCTGGACCATCCAATATAGGTGTGAATTTTCTATCTCCCGAGCCTTGCATTTTTAAATTTAGGCTATTTTTTTGTTTTTGGGAAGATGAAAGAGAATCCTAGCCCCATATAAAAACTTATTTTTACTGGTGTCCTGGAAAATTATGCAATTTAGAAAGAATTTCAAATAAAAGCATTTTCTGTTGATCAGGACCAGCTTAACTATTTAGAGATTTCTTTAAAATGCAGCTTTTAAAATCTTTGAACACTTGAACATTCTTAGATATCCACAACTTATTGTGCGGGCTCTTCCTATGATATAGCAGTCAATGAACTTGCCAAGTTACAGATATGGTTTTATTTACATTTCAGAATTCTGGTTTCAAAGTTAAGGAGGAAAAAAAAAAAGAGGTTGCTTGTTTTTTGTTTTTTTTTTTCTTTTTACTGAAAACATAATTTATTCCACAAACCCATGAAATAGACGATTAAAAATTATTATTATTGCCTTGGGTAGAAAGATCTTTTGTTTACTTACTGAAAGTGACAGTTCAGACCCCAAACTGATTAAAATGTGGCTCATTTTACAGTGCAGTAACTGCTTTTAAATACAGATTAATCTATATAACAAAGAAAAGCCATAGTTCATAAGCATCAACCAGAAACCAGTTTTACCTCACTTAATGTAAAGCTGGCCAGTCTCTAAGTTAGCATGGTAAAATTGGACTGAATGCTAGAAAACCCAATATGAATAAGAGTTAAGTAATAGGAATTCTGAAAGAAAAAAATATCTCTAGAAGTCTTATCTATCTAAAAATCCTGTTTATTTATTTGCACAGTAATTGCAATACCTTTGCAGGAGTGGGCATTACTATTTTCTGTAACTTAAGAGCGACAAAAGAAATTAGTAATTACACCTCATTATAATCTGAAAATACATGTTCTAAAAGTGAAGAACAAAACTGAAGTTTACCTACGTTCTTCCAAAGATCTATTTAGATGTGAAGAAATTATGATTTCACTTAGCATGCCATTTTACTACAAGGGGTTTTTTGGCATAAATTTTGGTCTCTTTTCAGGCAGGGTGGATCACTGAGTATCAAGAGAACCAGTATTCAGCATTCATGACAGAGTGAGAAGGCTAATCTCTTTAAGGTGATTCTTTAAATATCTGACAACTCCTTTCAACCTGAAGTCTACAAAAATCACAAAATCCTTGCTAGCATTTTGGCTCAGAACTTGAAGCTCTGTTATTTGACGTGAAGAAGTGTATTTTGATAAGGATAATGGAAAATAGAATGTACAGGTTTCAACACATTGGTGTGACAAAGAAGTGCACAGCTTTGAAAAGACTGTACTAGCTGAAGCATTATTAATATGCAAGAGAACCTGTGTATTTTGAAGGAACAGTGTGGCCCCTTCATGAGATGCTTCAGCTTCATGAGGATTTTATTTCTATTTAGATTTCTCTGTGCATGTAGTCCTTATGACATGGAGTCACAAAGGTCATCCTACCACTCTGCTTGTAAACTGTAAAGGGAATATTCTAAAGGGAATATTCTTCTCTAACAGAAGAATTAGGAACATGATATTTAACTTTTCTGAGAATTACGACATCCAACACCCATACGACCTTGCTTTGAAATTAACAGAAAAGAATCTAGTTCCAACACTGTCGATGAAGACACATTTGTAGATTAGGATACCTTTTGTAAACAATGAGAGTAATGGAAACTGCTCAAAGCATTAAAATATCTTGTTAGCCATGGAAATAGATTGAATCTAGGCCTTGTGGTACACATCTCTAGAGTGGCCATTGAAGCCCGTGACTATAGCACGTAAAGAGCTGGTGTTTTCTCTCATAATTTATGTTAGTACTACTGAGAGGAACATCAAATTAACACAAAACTATTAAAAGATTCAGTCAAAGCAGGGTACAATGCTGAGGACTGATTCAATAGATATTCAGTTACATTAGAATGAGATGTTAATTAAAAGTAACCTAGTTCTGGCAGTTCATACGTACAGTCACAGATGCAGATATCATAACTTTTTGTTCTCAAGAATATCTGCCAAAGATATTCTGCAGAAAGTGTTCATGTTCTACCCTTTCTCAGTTTGGTGTGTATGTATGAAAGGTAGAACACATCAGTGTTTTAATATATGAAAGTAATTTCACGTTAACTTCCAGTTACGTGTTGTGGTCTCGGAAAATCCTAATCAAACATCAATTTCAGAAGCACACTACTGAGACCCGAGTTAGTTTTAAAGGATTTTGTGATGCATACTGCTTGGTGAAGGAATGGTCTCAGAGCCCATAAAACTGGCTGTCAGAAGGACTTAAGAATGCAAATGATTCCTAATGGCAATAAAGATAGAGGTTTTATTTTTAAAAAAACAGATTTCTAGACAACCAACTAGATATTAAGAGTGAGTATATCTGAAAGAGTTAATGATCTATTTCACCACAAAAGTGTATTTGTGAGAGCCCTTTCAGCTGCTGTTAAGATCTTTCACAAGACAGTGGCAGGTGTGCCATCATGAGGAGGGACACACAGAAAAAAAAAAAGGCAGAGAAGACATAGGGACTTAAATGGTGTAAGCTCATGGGCTTCAAAGCAAAGATAGTCCCATAGGTTAAATATAGCTAAAGATCCCGATTCTCCAACGTTTGACTATAAACAATGAAAAATTCAGGATCCTGATTTCCTTCTTGTTTCTTAGAGCTAATACTTGGATTGGAGCAAGGGGATACACCAGCCTGCCGAAAAGTCTCCTCCGTAATCTTGGTCCATATTTAGTGTTCCTGTTACAATTCAGACAGTGAAGGAACTTAGTAGATGAATTGCTGACAGATCTATAGAGTGGACACTGAAGCACATGGCTAGGACATGTAAAGAATTGGCATTATGGTATCTGTTTCATAAGTTGACCACTGCTGCCAAAGGGGAAGGGTGAAAACAAATTTGGTATGGCATGCATGCAACATTTCACTGCTCTAATCTGGTGGTGCCTGAAAGCTTGTTTTGGTAGGTATTGTATCCTGGAATGACACAGAACTAGAACTGGCAGGATGTCAAAATACTTCCAAAACCAACTTAACCAAATGAAATCAGTTGAGCTGCAGAGATGGGAAATGCACATTTAGAAACACTCAGTGCTGGAATGTAGGTGAGGCTAAATACAGGAATACCAGTGTTATGTGAATACCTAACCACAGGAATATTACCAATAAGGACATTTATACATAGCAGTATTTTCATTTCTGAATTGCTAAACCTCTTAAAATGTTAAGTTAGGACTCCCAAATTCACTGACGTATGGAGTTAAGTATTGTTAATCTTACTTTTACTGCAGGGGAAACTGAGGCAGGGAGGTTCAGTGACTTACCCAAGGCCACAGAGGGAGTCACTGTCAGAGCCAGGATTAGAGCTCAGGAGTTTCTGGCTCCCAGTTCCCAAGCTCAGACCACTAGACCATGGCCTCAGGATATTTCCAGCTGATCTTCAGTCTAAAAAAAAGTAAATTCTCAAGTACGTTACAAATCTGTAACATATATATATATATATATATATGTATCTTTATATGTGTATACATACATATATATATATATATATTTCTTTTTTACCTGAATGTAATGGTATGAGTGAAAACAGGTTGCTCATAAATCAGTGCTGAAAATCAAACCAGTATATTTTATCTGAGTTACCCTAATCATACATATATGTATGATAAAGATCTGCTGAAAAATTATGATTTAAATTACAGCAAATACAAATACGTATTGTATTTTTCAGGGTAAGGAACAAATTGCCTTTCCAACCCAGCCAGCATGTCATTTGTATTAATGGTGAGGAATGATAAGTTGCTCTGTGTGTAAGTAAACTCTATTAAGAAAGTCAGGTCCCTTGGTAAAGCTAGATCCTCAGTAAATTTTACTAGCTAAGCACTGAGCTCCATGTCAGAGTAATTACACCTTTTATCCACTGTGAGCTCACTCTTAGCTTCTCCATATTCCTTAATTTCCCACTTCAGCTAATTTAGCAGTAAAATCGCAAAGGTTTAAAAGGTTAGGTACCGAGGAACTGGCGCATGAATGTTCTGTTAAGCTCCGTGCATTGAAATTGCATTATGTAGAAGCAGGAATTAATTAAGTAACAATTAGGTAGTGATGGATCATTGACAACATATATACACTTGGGTGCTAAAAATTAATCTCCCCTGTAAAAACAACACATTGTGCATATTCTCATCTATACACAAGCAAGTTTTACACTTGAAATATAAAATGGAAAGGCCCTTCAGCAACTTCTTTAAAAAAATAGGCATATCTTCTGGCACTACTAAAACTACAAAATATTTTTTTTAAATCATATAGCTTATTTTTAAATAATTAATTGAAAAAGCAATGAGAATAGCAAAAGGAGAAGAAATTTTTAAAGGCAGAAGATTTTAAAGTGACTTGTAAGGACATTTGTTATATGAAAGTACTTAGTATGTTAAAATTGCTAACAACTGCGTAGTATTCTCTTGCTATATTCTTTTACAAGTTGCCATATTGTTCCCTTGTATTGACAGTCAGCCTCTTAATACATAGATTGGCAGTTTGCCCAGCCGGTCTTCAATTCTAAAAGCCTCTTAGCAGATGAAAAATCTTTGGTTCATTCACACCTTGTAGAAAGAACAACAGGGCAGAAGTGACATCCAGATCCATTTAGAGTATACTTTGAGTCTGATTTTCCTTCGCCTTGTACCTTGTGTAGTCATTTACAGCTTTGCAAAGTGAGCACAAAATGGATATAAAACACTACTACTCATCTGAGGAGAGAATTCTAATTTCATTGCATTATTTCCAGAGGTGATCACAAAAAGTGCCAGCCAGTTGAAAAATCTGGCTCTGCATAGCATGTGTAAACAATTTTGACACAAAATATAAAGTAAAAAGCAGCAGTCCTTTCCAAACATTTTACAGAAAGTGCACTTTCGTTTTGCAGCAATGGACATTTTCACTTGCTGTTTGCTTGGAATTTTCACAGAAAAAATACTAAACGCTTAACTCATCTACAGAAAAGAAATTCTATTTCTTCCTTTCTTTTTAAGAACCATATTTAACTATAAGTCCTAAAGCATATTCTTGCTTAAAAGGGAGCTCATGTCATCTATAGGACCTCTACAACCCCTAACTTTCCCCATGCTGCTTCTAAACCCAGCACTTAAAAAGTTGCATTTCCACCAAACCTCCTGGAATCAATGTGAAAAGCTGGTATTATCACAACAGCTGGTCCCAGTCCATCAGAGTTCAACACTGTTCTGACTTTAGTATGGGTGACAAATTATTGTCAGCCTTTACCAAACAGTGATATCTCTTGCCATATGATCTACTTTCTGTGTGATAACTCAAGACCTACTGCCAAAATTATCTTTAAGATGTAAGCTATATCAGCAGGAAAGGGCTGCTGATATGAGATTAATGAGTGTGTTTTAATAGAACTGACAGTTAAAAAATGAAGGACCTAATCTGGCAGTTGCTGGAGATGTGGTCAAAAGTTATTTCTACCAAAGAACCGAAGAAAGGGAAGCGGTAACTAATTCAGTATGTCTGGACATTTTCTTCCCCATACTACCTGTTGGTCACTTTTCTGGCCTTTCCCAGCCAGAAGTCATTCCTAGTACACTTAAATACCACGATGGCATGATAGTGTGTGGCAACCCGTGTGTTGATTAGGAGCAGAACTAGCAGTTACTGCATTATCAGCTGTCGATCTGAGAGTGTTGCTACAGTAAATAATGCCTCTTAGTGTTTCTGTTGGAATTTGTTTTTGACTTTTAATCACAGTCATGCATTCCATGGAGTCATCTTACAACACAGTTTCCAAATCTACTACCATAGTCCAAAGTTTACTTTTCAACCAAGTACCTAAAAAACATTTTTAAAAAATTCCTAATTTGTTACTTATACTGAATTATAGGTTAGAGTTTATTGCAGGGTTTTTTTATCTGTTTTTCTTCTTGTCTTTTTTCCCTCTCCCCCTTCTGCATTCAGAGCTTCTGTAAGCATTCTGAGTTGCTAGTCTGGCTTGACTGGAAAGTACTGCATGTTTGTTGTGTGTCTGCATGTGTGATACCAACTGTTGAAGGCTGCTCGATGTTAGATGAGGGCTTATGCTCAGAGTTGTTCTACAGTTGTCTCTCTGGCAAAATCTTTCCTTACCAATGACAATGATGAATCTGTGTGGAGAAAGTCTGTTTTACAATATTACACTTGCCATGGCCTTAATTTTACTGATGGGGTGTGATTATGATTTCATTTACATTAATCAAATTCATGAGTCATTCCATTCATGTCAATAGCATTAAAGAGCTATAGATACAAGTAAGAGTTCAGAATCAGGCTTCTGGTGTTTAATCTGAAAGCATATCTGAATCACTTCACTAAAGACAGAAACTAAAGGATAGATCCTTTGCTTACTTTGCATTACTCAGTCATGCCATTAGCATTAAACATCAAATAAAGAGCTAAAATGACAGCTGGCAATGTGTCACAGTGCACGGGTTTTCCGTTTACCTCAGACACAGAAAATACTCCTAAATTAACAAGATTTAAGACTATATTTCAAGTTTGACAAAGTTATGGTATTAGATCTCCTTGCCCTTGAATGTTGACATTAATGTTTAAAAAACTCTTTTCGTTCCCTTGTTTTTTTTTAATGTCACTATTACATAACTTGAATGCAAAAGATTTACATAACTTGAATGCTAAAGATCTAAAGGCAAACTATATTTAAGTAAGACTTCAGAGACGAGTTAAGTTTTATAGCCCTGTCCATAAGGAATTTTATATCTGGTAAATACAGAAGGACAAACACAATTCATAGAATTAGTTTAGTAGGTATCTTACTGAAAGCATTACTGAATCTTCCTTTTTAAAAAAGTTAAAATCATGTTAATTTTCTAAATACAGGCATTCTAAAACAATAGAAGGTTTTATATGGCTGGCTGTCTCCTGCTCAGACAGAAAAATTGTGCAGGGGATGATGGGCATTAATTTAGTCCTCACTGATAAGTACTTTTAAGAATAGATATTCTTGAAATTGCACTTATTCAAATTACACTCAAGCTCCCTGTAAATCTAAAAAAAGATTGTAAGGAGGGGAAATAATTTCAAGAGGCCTAGCAAGTTATCAGAAAATTGCTCTATTATATCTCTTCATATTTTTTCCATTTTTTAAGTCAAAGAATTGCTGGCATTTGAGAACATTTTCCAGAAATCTGTTTGATACATTATAGGCCCTAGGAAGTATTACTGTCGTATATACTTTCAGCTTCACTACAAGCACAAGCCCCAAGACACCTAAGCAGAGAATTGAGGGATTTATCAACAAACCAGGGCCAAAGGAAGCTGGGAAAAGGGATCTTTTGCTATATTTTATGTAGATCTCATTGAAAACTAAAGATCTATCTGTGCAACTTGCTTTTCCAGTACAGCTGGAATTGCAAAAATATTTCTTTGGAACTCGCAGTGAAAGCTTTCTTTTCACCCTCTTAGACCACACATTGGGTTTGACACCCTATACTACCACAGCATAAGAAAGTTTGTGAATGTTGAAACAATGAAATACTGTCTTCAAGCTGGATACGAATGTCAGTTAAGCCACTGGTACCTTATAAGAAAACCTTGATACAATATCTACTCTTAGGAACCACGGAAATTACACATTTTCCTTTGTTATATTTTACAATGCTGTACTTTGTGATAATACTGCTGTGTATTTCAGCATGCACACTTGGGCACACAGATTAATTACAAGGCAATAAACTTTACATAAAAATGTTGAAAAACAATTAAAAATCTCACTTGTTTTTCAACAAACTGAAGTGGTTGAGTAAGAAATTGAAGAAGTAGAGAACAGAAGAGTGACCTACCGTGGTTGTCTTTATCCGTCCTCCTGGTTGTGTACAGGTCCAGCCTGATTTATTGATTAGCAAATCACAGCCTTCTCCTTCTAAACACGGAAGCATTTCACACCACTGTTTTGTTTTGATAATTCGTGCTATGAAACAGAAAAGGAAGAAGAAAAAACAAAACCAAAAACAATTGGCAGGAGAATTCACATTTCACTTATCTCTAAACACATTCTCATTTGAGTTGTCTATTTTCATTATTTGATAATTCAGCAATAGTTTATGATGTAGATAGCCCTAGGCAATTTACAAAATTATTTACAACACCTGCCGTGCCAACAAATTTAATTTCAAATTTAAAAAAACAACAAAAAACCCCAAAAGATAGCTTTATTATAAATCAAAAGAACAGAGAAACTAGCTATTTTTCTAATTCCATGCTCCTTCCAAGCAAGGAAACATTGTTGGGAACAGGGCTAACAATTGAAGACTTACTATCCTAACTAATGATTTTGGTGTCCTACTACCGGGATCCATCGTGCTGGACTCTCTACAAATCTGAGCAGACAGTCCTTATCCTGAAGTGCTTACAATGTAAATACACATGAGATATGTAGGGGAAAGAGAAAAGCTATATTAAGCAGTTAGAGGGGTCAGTATAATGGCAGCTATTGTGAAACTCTGTGATACCTGTAATGGTAGGGGTATAGTCAGGGGCAGAAACTAGGAACATAGGAAGGACAGGTGTTGAGTGAAGCAAAGGTTGAGAAATCATGGAGGAGACAATAAGCTGAGGGAAAAGGTGGGAACAAACCGCACAAAGGAGAAGAAGTCTAGTTAGGAAGGTTTTGAACAGAAAGCTGGTGTCGTATGTGTTTTGTGTCTACTCTTAATACTTGTGTCTCTGGCAAGCCAGCTCTGCAAAATTTCCACAAGGTCATACACAGCATGTAGTCTTGGAACAACAGAGCCCTGAGTGCAATAAAGTAAAAGCAAAGGAGTTGTAAGGAGAAATTTTTCCTCAAGGTAGGGAGAGAAGGGGCTTTAATACCAGCAGACTTCTTTCGGACTATGATGCTATTTCTTTTGAGTTCACCTTTGTAGGATCTGGGTTCCTTCCCATAGAATAGCAAACAATATTACTGATATCTGGTATTCCATTATTCTTTCACTCATCACGGAAAACACCGTTTTAGAGTGAAGTGTTTAGGATTCTTCTCATAAAATACATATACCAAGAGACACTCATTTGCATGGTGCCACATATTCATGCTAAACAAGATAAGGTCTCCCAAACTAAATTTTGCTCAAACTGTTAGGCTTGCAGTCTGCAGAAATGGTCCTCAGTTCCTCCATGCATCAATTTTCCATTTCTTGGCTGGACTCTAAGAAAGCTTCACCACTTCAATTTATGCATAAGTGTCCTAGGATTCAAGGCCAGAACTTGCTCCATATAGAGGGACACGGATCATGCCTTCCTCTGTGTTGATGTGTGACAGCAACACACATAACACACCTTCAGTAAACGTAAGTCCAGCAAAAAGAGAACTAAAGGAGAAATACTTATTGAAATAAGAGTACAAGAAGCTTATGCTGTACCAAATAATTTGGGCTCCAAGGAGACTAAAAACAGGCATTCATGCCAGCAGCAGCTGCAGCTTTATGCTCACCTGAATGTGTGATTCAGCCTGACTTCTTCTGTCTGGAACTACTTAAGAATACAATTCCCAATGCCACTGGATCATGGCAAGAAATAGAAGTGCAATTTAAAGGTTTTTAATAAAACCCTTTCCAATATTTTGACACAAAATAACTTGTGTCCTCGGCTCTGGTATAATTGTTGGCAAGCTCCATCAATATAACAAAACCTTATTTCTTTCAGTGGAAGCTCAATCTGTGACTCATATTAATATTTTAATTATAAAACCTTTTTAGTACCTAAATATCTACACAGGAATTTGCACTGTTCATTAGGCAATATATAAATCAATGGTGAAATGATTCATAACTACGACTTTTTGAAGCAACTCTCTTAGGTTTTTATAGCACATAATACACAGAAATGTCTATTCTACTCGGACACCAGAGGTACTGCTCTACAGATAACTGGATTGTATCAGTTTTTAAGACTAACCTCCCCTCTTTAACGGATAATAGCACCTTCTTTTTCAGTAAAGGCATGCATCCAGTTACAGGCTTAACAGGAAACGCACAATGTTAACATCAAATCTGACCTACTTGCATGTATATCTTTCTTGATTCACAGTATCAACATCAAATGTTTCAGCAATATGAAGGATCACCGAAAGACTAAATAGTAAACATAACTCAGAAATATCCACTAGATTGCCTTTATTATCTCAGCTAGGAGGTTTTCCTGGAAATATGACTTGAAGTAAGTAATCTTATTTTTAAAAAAATATCTCTGAAACAGTCTCAGTGTTTGCTTGGTTGCTCTTGGTATTATCACAAATCCATCAGGTCCTTGCTCTGGATATGGCTATATCCACACAAATTTGAAACACACCAAGGGTATTCTACAAAACATAAAGTCTAAAATATTTCTGTGCCATGTATAGACCAGCTCACGCATTTAGGCCTTGAGAATCAAAACTTCTGTAGGGAAAATCTAGCCAGTTCACATGGTTTAAAGCTATTCAGTATCAAAACTCTGCCTCCTCAGCCCCCATGCCCTCTTCCAACCCTGCTTCCCACCGGGATCTCTTCCCCATAACTGGTTTAATCCCTTTAATTCTGCTTCTCCACCCACTCATCACTTTGCTTCAGGACCCTCACCAACACATAGGCCCTCACACACAGAGCCACGAGGGAGGGCCTGTTCTTGTCTGCAGGACTACATCTATTTTTGCATTTTCACTTTTCGGTTTGCACGTTATATCACAGTATGAGAGTGAAGCTCAATATGTAATATAGGAAGGGATCAAAATGTACAACAATTTTTATCAGCATAATATCAAAGAATTTTCATCAGTAATTGAAACTGAGTTATACTAGTCAAAGCAAAGGAATATAGTGTATTTCCCGAGGCAGTGTAGTTGTCTTTTTACTGTGTATATTCACCAGGGGTGTAATTCAGCCCTCTGCAGACAAGAGAGCAAAAAGCCTATCAGCTTCCTCAAATACACTCCGAGCTCCATTATGAAGAATTAAGTGGCACTTAAATGATACACAGGCTTTGTGCAGAGCTTCCGCAAGGAACTGCATTTCAGCTTTAGAATCTGTGCTGACACTACCTTGCCTCTCCTAAGAAGGGCTGTGTCTCTTCACTTAAACTGGAGGTAATGGGAACTGACATTGCTCAGCACATGGTGGAATTGCTTTCCCAGGTAGTGCCATTTGACCTGGAGAACAAATGGACTCTGTCCAAGGGGTTTTCATGCAAACAGTTTTGAGGCATTGGGTGCAAGCAGATGTTGTATCAACATAATGACAAACTACCCACCTATGTTATCTTAACTGTTCTGTAAGACAGAGAAATTTGCAATCAATTTCCAGTTATTAGTAGAAAAACTCTCCATACATGATCAGCATAGTCTAATTTAAGACTGCACAACTGAGTAGTTTCAGAACACCACAGATTGTTTTCTGCTAAATACTGCTTTGTCAATAAGCCTCTCATCTGGTTTAACATTTTATATATATATTTCCTATGGAAAATCAGGGTTGTTTTCTAGGTTTTCTTTTCAGAAATTCAGGGAATTATCAATCCCTGCATCTCTAGTCAATCTTTTAAGTTAAAATCTTCAACTGTTTGTGATAGCAAAAAACTGAGATAAGTCTTGCTCAGCAGCAGTAAATGCAAAAATTTAGAGCCATCTAAATTATGATAAATTAAAACACTCAGATTGTTACAGCTTGTTGTCTCTTTTTTTTAACATTGGAAAATGAACTGGCAAATAAAAGTAAAAATGTACTTTATTTTCACTGAATAAGAATATTGATTCAGCATTTGGATACTGACACATGATTTCAGAATAAATTATGCTTCTGTGCATAAAAGGTGATGTGTAAAGTGAATATTTATAATTTTTTTTTATATATTTATAAAGTATAATCTAAATCATGATGCATGAGCCTAAATAAAATAATAAAAAAGAAAGCAGTACAGAAGATACATTGAAGTAGGGACTAGAGAAAATTTCTCCCAAGTAGAACACAACATTTTGAAACATACTTTTTAAATGAGAATTTAGTTCACCTATACTTTTTACAGAATGATGTTTTTCTTCACATTATATTTTTTCAATGGTGATTTTTAGCGTTTAATGCAAGCTGTGACAGACTCATTGGAGAAAATATTTCCTCTTTGACTTTCATGTATTATTTCACTGTGGTCGTCCTTGAACTTTGAAGAAAACTCATCAGCATAGCAGATTCCCAAGGTTCAGAAGCGCCTTTGGCTTCACCACTTTAGAAGTACATTGACAAACACATTAATCTTAGTGTATTTCACTTGCCCTATTAACACTGAATAGGACCACATCTTTTATAATTATTCACCTCGAAATGATCCCAAATGGTTTCATTATCCCACTCATCTCCCAGCCTTTTTTTAACTTTATCTGATATTTTTGCTTTTTCCATTTTTTTCAACTCTAGTTTTTTGCTCCAACCATTTCCCTCTCCTCTACCTGATTCAGTACATATACACTACCTACCTGCCAAAGATCCTCAAACATCTTGCAGAACTTGCTATGTTTAGCAAGTTTTACCAATGACTGGTAAGTGCTGTTCATTGTCCCCATTGTGCACTGAGGTTAATCATCTTGACCAAAGTCACACAAGGATTTGTTGCACAGCTGGAAACAAAACCTCTGAATTCTTAGTAATCACTAGACTGGAGACCTTTCTGTGTCCCTTCTGCCATCAGAGAGAGAGTGTACTTTAATATGTATACATTAAAAGATTAAACAACAATAAAAATATGCAAAGTAATGAGCTTTCAAAAACATATATCAGTTAAATCGTAGTGGCAGGAAAGAGGCCATCAGAAAGACAAACTGAATCACACCACTCTAAGAAACTGCAATCATGAACTGTCTTTAGAGCAGCAATTTGACTGTAATAATGTAAAAGCCCCAAATGTCAATCTATTTTACAACAAGGAAATATCACAAAGCTTGGATACCTTTTACAGCAGTCATTCTGCTTTCCTAAAAAGAATTGAAGCACTGCTAATTCACAAAGGGTTAGATTGTCTCAATTATTTATAGGGCATCTAGACCAAAGACTATTTAGTTCTAAGAACAGCAATAAAACAATGTCTAGACACCTATTTTATCATTTAGGTCTTGCTGTCAAGATTGGGAGGGATGCTTGAGCTGAGGTTTAGAAATATATAGGAAAAAGTGATCTCCTGTGGGCTACAGAGAAGCTACAAATTGAGACCAGGTAACTAGATCATGAGTAAAAGATTGAATGAGAGGGCAGAGGCTTTTCCTGCAGCTCATCCAATCATAGTTCCACTGAGGTATAAATCTTATTGCAACTCCTGGATTGCGAAAATACCATCAATGTTCACCTGTACCCCAAAAAAGAGTGAAAATCTAGCTTTATCAGAAATTATGCAGATTGCACCTTGTACAACATGTATTTAGGAGGAGCAGCATAATACCTAGGAGACAATCTCCAAATTATGCAGTCATTTATATGATCCCAAACAAAGACTCCCTAAGGGACACCATTGCCAGTTACGGGTGGTCCCTAGGAATTTAGCTGAATTATCTGGCATTAGAAGTTGTTGGATTAAACTGAGTGAATGCAGAAAGCTTAGTAAACCACTCATGCAAAAACTACTTCAAAATACTTTGAAAAAGTAAAACCAAATTTAAACAACTGCACTTAGAAAGACATCCATGTGTTTGTTCAATTTTATGACATACCTAATGTTTTGCTGTATCTTCATAAGACTCTGAAATAAATATATACTGACAGTTTAGAAATAATTGCACAAACAAAAACTGAAGTATAATACAGATTCTAGGAGCACTCTCATGCAATTCAACAGCTATTATCTTTTTTCCTGTTTGTGTCTCCAAATAGAAGAATTTCCTCATTATGATATCCCAAACAATAAATGAATAAACAATGAAAAACATATGAGGCTAAACGAAAAGGAACATGATACCTGAATTTTTGTAGTGTAGAAATTAGAATGTATTTTTCTGGCCTCTCTCGTTTTAATTCTTTGAAAACTTTAATACTATGTGACTCACTGATATAGTGATAGGTACCTTACATTAGGTAAGATGTTCAAATTACATTACCCAGATGTGCAAATATTTGCATGACAGAAGCATTATCCTAACATGAAAAATTGTTACAAATCAGCTTCATCATCAACTCATGTCTGTTTCCATTTACTTTTCAAGGGCTGGTATTCCTCTGTTTCTAATTGCTCTCATTTGAGATTGTAATATATCTCTGCATTTGTTCTCAACTCCTCAGCCTCTCACTGGCAAATAGTATTCTCACTGGCAAAACTGCTTACTCAGAAAAGTAATGCAGTGAATATAACACATATTTTACAACTACCTACAAAGCAGTCAAACAGAAACAGAAAAAAAATCATTTATTATCATTTACTAAATTTCACAGGGCCACAACAAGTATCCTGACAGTTATAATAAATGATGAATACTGATAAAATTTACATGTTGAATTTTATTTAAGGACAATACATGTGCTTCTAGTCTCCTCAAAACTAGCATTTTGTAACTAAGCATTAAAATGTCAGTGCTTTGAATAGGCAACCTGGCCTACAACTTTGCCCAGGATTTCAGCACTTGTCTGAATATCCATAGATGTACATATTCAATTGTTTTCAATCTATGAATGATCTTACTGCTTCGTTGTCAGTGGGTAGTTTGCATTTGCTCTGTAAGAGATGCTAATGAAACACGTACCCCTAGAGAAAGCCTTTGTCAGGACTCAGTGTTTTCTGTTTCTGTCCCCTGCTGTTCTGCTCTGCTGTATTCAATTAGTGTGCTGTAAGCAAAGTAAAAATTACTAAAAATCTGATCAGTGATATGCCAGCAAAGAACTCTTTAGAGATCAGGTTTTCATCACATTTCACTTTGCTGCCAGCACACTGAGAACAGCAAATTTCACTCGAGAGGGACAGTAATTTCAGATGCAAAGAAGAGAATTTGGAGATCATGGCAAATAATAAACAAGAAGGGTAAAAATGGGAAGCAGTGGGAAAACAGTTACTAGGGAAAAAAAAGCCAAGAAATGAAGGGAAAAGAGGACAAATCCCAGCTATATCTAGTAGCTACTGAAGCTAATGGGCAAGGTCAAAAACTTGAGCAACTTGTTCAATGCAGTCAGTATGAAAATGTAGGTAAGTGAAGGCAAAAGACCAGAACATATTGGGTTTTCTTCTCTTAAGTACACTGGTTTCAGTCCTCCTGATGACATGAGCAGAGAAATGCAGTGGAAGAGCAGGTTCACTATGGTTAAAAGTCAAATGAGAACTGACCAGACACTCATTGCCATCCCTATGATATGCAGAGAAGGCTGCGGAAGGCTGTGGAAGAGGGAGAAGGACCCTGAGAATTCTCCTAGCTATGAAACATGTGAACATACAAAAGTAACCACCAAATACACAGTGAAGCAAGAATTTTAAGGAAGACACCTCAGTAATAATTAAATTTGCTATAGGTGACATGGTCAGACTTTTTAGTGCCATGGAAAGAAGCTGTGAATAAAAGATTATGAGGCTGGACTGAAGGAAGGGTGGTGGGAAGGTTGTAAATCAACCTCACAAAAAGCATTTAAACACGGACTGAACCTCAGAGCATAAATACTCATGGACGGGGGTAACAAAGAATAACTGGACACTCCACCTGTCTGCAGCTTCACATTTGACTGCATAGTATCTGATTCTGTGCTCACAAAACACATACTAAAATTATAGCCAAGGATCAAGGTCCTTCTTGGGACTCTAGCTGTAGAGAGTTCATGTACCCAGTCTTACTGGCCAACTTTAATGAACTCTGCACATGTCTAGTAAGAGAAATATAAAAAAAGAAAGAAAAAGAAAACAAGAAAAAGAAAACAAGAAGCACTCTCCATTTGACGATTGCTTTTGCATGGGCAAAGCAATGAGAATCAGAATGTGAGGTTTCATGTGCCTGAGGACAGAAATCTGTTTGTCTTTAATCTTTTGAGAGATATTTCTAGGAATTTTAGCTAATGTTCTTCACGTGTATTCAAAGGGCAGGCATTTATCTGAGTGGTTCTGCTGCGGCCTTCATTGCTTTTAGTACTTTCCAAGTCTGGTGTCAGCATGTGTCTTGCTGCTGTGACATGGTGGTGACATTTTATTGTGCATTGAAAGAGACAATAATTCAGCTGTTCTCAAGTACAATGGGCTTCCTTTGTCAACAACCAGAGCAATGGGAAACTTCGCCCTCCTTTTGTCACATATGTATGAACAGAACATGGAAGCAAATTGAGTTGAAATGAGCTCGATAGTAGCATGGAAACAGACTAAGCTGTCACTCTGAGAACAATTAAAAGTTTTAGAAAAAGGAACTCAGCAACGAAGCTGTATTTATCTCCTACCCAAAGTGCTTTCCCCCGATTCCACATGACTAGATGCTGTATTACAGTAAACAGTATGCTTTTTGGGGTAAGCCTGTGGCTTTTTGTTCCATCAAATATTAAAAATAAACTACAACTATACTGGGGATTTTGACATAAATCAATGCTTCAAGAATGAAGATTAAGAAAAAAAAAACCTAATAAGTCTAGTGAAACAGGTGAAAAACAAAGAAAAAAAGGGAGCCATTTTTATGGTATCACTTGACATAGTGAGAATACAATTAATATAAGCACTTAGGATTCTTTTGAAACTTGTGTCAGTGACCCAGAAAACTTGCAATAGGGAACTGTGATGTTGAGCATTAGAGCTTGGAAACTGGCATCTCCTTATGATTTCTGCTTTCACTAGCCAGTGTTTGACCAACAGAGGAACAAAAGAGTTAAAAGATGTTAGTTTATATAATATGCATTGTATTAGTACACTGTCCATGGGGAAACCCTGTTACAGGCAGATGTGTTATATCTCAACTGCACAGTCAATCACACATCTTGTCAGACAGCAGTTTGCTATTATGGCTGTGCAGAGTATGATTTCTGACTGACAAGTTAGGTCATGTGATTTTTTTTTAAGGTAGCTTTTCATCTATACAAAAATATTACTGTTCCTTACCCCAAAATGTTATGATCTTACACAATTTTCCTAAGTTTATACTTAATGTGGGCAATTGTTTGTCTCGTTACTTAGTCAAGCTTTCTCTGTAGGTACATCAGTATTTTGTAAGAATAAACAAAAAATACAAATCATTAGCCTTCTATTGACATTAGGTTCCTATTTTTCAATTTATTTCTATAATGCATATAAAATTGGGAGACAGATACCTTAAAAAACAATGCATCTCTAAAACTCAGCTCATGCACGAACATTTTTACTTTGTGTACCTAATGCAACAAAAAATTGATTTTCAAAGATCCTCTAGATTCTACTACATAAAAATTATTAACACTACATTTCAAAGGGAGCTCTATAACAGAAATAGTCACTGATTAGAAGGAATAGTCTTTCTTGACCTAAGAGGCAATATTTGATGTATCAGAACACGTCCAGCAAGTCTATGAACAGCCACATCTTGATATTGCTACTTTTTTTCACCATTGGAAAACCTAACTTTAATTTTTCAAAATGGAAATGCTGCCTCTCTCCCAGGGCAGGCAATGTATGTGCTCCCATGCTACAGCCACTCTGTTTGCAAGCAGGAGGCCTGTCCCCTGTCAGAACCTGCATGGCGGAGGCTGGTTGGGCCACAGGACACAGTAATACCACAGACAATATACTCTGACTTATTTTTCTAAACAATGAATTCTTAAAATTAGCTGCTGTAAGCATTTGTGGCTCTGCAGCAACTGCACCAATTGCTAAAAATCAGACCACCAGGCACAAAGCAGTTGATCAGGTAAGTACATTGAGACTTAAAACTACTTTTCTGCATTGTACACATTTACAGGAAATATGATAGAGTTTTTTGAAGGCCAGAAAATTTAATCCAGAAATTTCTATAATAATTTCAAAAATTTCTTGTTGACATAAAACATAACTTAGAAAGACATACAGTGCTAATTTTCAGAGAATGTTCACATTTCTAAAAACTCTTAAGGCAGCTTATACAGTTCAATAGGAAAGGCAAAACTTCTCAGTTCTATAGATTTTAGTATTATTTCAATAGGACTCACTTAACTCTCATAGATGTATACTCTTCTTCCTTTACTAAACTCCAAATGATTGAGTGGTCTACTGTCAGCTGTAATTAAGTCACATCTCTAACAAAACATTCTGTGTTCCTAAAGTTTAATTATCTAAATTTTAAATCTCCTGCCTTTTTTTTTTTTTTTTTTTACATTCAGAGGTATCTTAAGGAAAATAAAACAAACTAAACATCAATGCTGGACACAAACAGGAGATAATAACCCACCAAATTAACTGGAATAAAGGCAAGTGTACTCCATTTGAAGGAATGTAATTGTTTCTTTGAACAGTAACTGTCCAAAAAAGCGCTTTCTCAAGTGATTCTTACTTTAGAAAAGCAGTGGAGAAACCTCATCGGAAATTTCTACAATTTGTAACAAAGCAGACAGTACAAGTTCACCCTCCTGACTCAGGCAAAACCTGCAATGAGTTTCTCGAGGGTTCCTCTGAATAAAGCGCTGCTTGACTGAGTCTGCAGCTTGGAAATAGCCCCTTGCAGATTAAGAAATAACAACTGCTACTTCTCTATGCTTCTCCTAAGTACAATAGTGAACTATTTAAGTGTTCATTTAGACTTAAGACTTTAAACATACAAAAAAAAATCTTAAAGAAATTGCCCCAGGGAAACTCCGCAAGTTTTTCATATTTTCACATAGCAAAATGACCCTTCAAATTATCCTAGTATGCCTAATTATGCTATTAAGCATAAATGTATGTATTTATGCATCTATGAAATTAAGAATAAAGTTGCGGTTACTACATCACTGCAGTGTTTTACTCTGGTCAGCAGGATACCCTGTTTAACCACTTTAGTTGTATTGAAATAACAGAATAATTTTTGTTAAAGTGTAGAATAACGTGTACATTTGCTGCTGTGGAACTGACAAATCACTTTGAATATTCCATAAATGTAGTGCCTATTTACATTTTTCTTTAATTCCTTTATGTTCAAGAATGGAAATATGCATATATTAGTATATATTATACTCCTTCCTAATCATATTAGTAAAAATAAAATTATTCAGATATCTTATGCCATTATCAGCATATTGTGAATTCTAAAGTAATCTTCAAAATCCTAAATTTTGGCTGGTGAAAAGGTAGATATTTTTAGTCACCTGTTACAAAGATTTCTCATCAACTTAGAAATATTCACCAGATATTCAAAATATGGGAGAGGAATTTCATGAAAACAGATACATAGTCCAATAGTATGGAGACTCACAATTTCTACCATGTGCACAAGCAGGCACTTCAGTTTTCTGAAAATCAACACCTCAGAGCATATGTCACAGTGCTATGCATAACACACACAGATACAAATTTGTTAGCAAATTCTTCAGCACCTTTGCTGTAATATAAATCTGGGGGGGGGTGGTTTGTTAGTTTGTTTGTTTTTTTTGTTTGGTTGGTTGGTTTGGGTTTTTTGTTTGTTTGTTGGTTTTTGGGGGGTTTTTTGAAACAAATTTGTAGTGGATGCTACCGCTTCAGCGCCCTGTTTATTACATGTATGGTCTTGACTACTTGAATCTGTGCAACCCATTCAAAAACAGCCTGCAAAACGCCAAAGACTTTCTTTCACTTACAGCCCTGATCAAGTTTTCTTTGAGGCAGTGCTCATCTGAATCATTGCCTGTTTCTTGCTTACAAAACATTCATATTCAAAGCACCATTAGCACAATAGCGATTAACAAAGAGCCTTTTATGCCAACGTGCTACAACTTCATCTCACACACCCTTTACAGGAAAAAGGTCTTTTCTTTCCAGTATCAGTGAAGCACTCATGCCATGTGAAAAGAATGCTCCCTTTCAGTGCAGAGAGGACATGACTTGCCTTATGCGAATCTACTCTATGTACAACTGCGGGGAAGACAAGGTGACCTAAAAGATCTTTCTCATTTCTAATCTCTAAAAGATCTTTCTCATTTCTAACCTCTATGAATGTTCACGGTATTGGGAATTGCATATTAACAACCAGATGCATTTTAGGGTGGAAATGGCACAGCGCTTCCACAGGATGGTTTTTTTTTCAATCTGCTGTAAAGGATAGGAAAAACACTTTTAGGTTTGTCACAAGTATGATCAACAAGAACAAGAAAGGAAGGAATTAGCCTTGAGTCATTCCCAAAATATTTCTAACACTGAGCAGTAAATGGGAAGCAGGAAGAATCTGCAGCTATATCATACTAGGAATTGGTGGGGTTTGTTGCCAATATTACATCAAATTGTCACATTGGCACTACGACAAAAACTGAGGTTTCCCATGAAGTAAGACTGTTTCTTTATGGTATGCTGCAGATGCAATGATCATATTAATTAGAGAAGAACAAGAGAAAGTGGAAATGTTTTATAATTCCTCCTAGTAATAATTCTAATTTATAGGCAATTTCACAAGACAAAAGAGTGAGTAGAACAGGGTTGGTCAGAAAAACACAGATCACAAATACATTTGCAGTAACGGCATATAAGCAATATCAAAGCATTTTACAGTAATGTAAAGATAGATATGCGAATCTGACTGCCCCAGAACATCTTCAATATCAGTCACAGTATTTCCAGTACCTGAACTACACAACTCTGCAACATGTGAATAAACTCAATCATTCAGGAACAGCTGTAACATTTTCTAGAATGTGTTACCCTGAGTTTCCATTAGCACAACAGACACTCGTAAAACAAGAAACAAAAAAGAAACGACCCCTCAAAGGCTCTTGTGTGCCTTTATTTCACACTGAATAAGCAGGCACAGTACAGCCTGCTGCTAAGCTTTTCCTTACCAGTTGGTCAAAACATGGATAGACTCTTGGTTACAGCTCCTAATGTGTTGATCAACTGACCCAGAATAACAAAGGCTAAGGGTAAGCAACACAGAAATTACTATACTGGATCAGACCTGAATCAGTCTAGTCGAGCATCCTGCCTCTGCAAGTGGCCAGAGGGATGTGTAAGAACCAGCACCAGCCAGCTGCCCCTATTTCTGTATGTTCTAGCAAGAACTGCTCTGAGAAGAAATAACTTAATACACTCCGATTTGTTTCTCAATTACTGCTTTGCAAGCTGTTGATTGAGGGGCAAAGGGTAGAAATTGTACATCTCAGAGGAACAATTAGCTTTGTTCTTGATTCCCTGAGGTGTACACTAAGGCATATTACCATAAATAAATCTGAGGAGAATTTGCCATAATAGACCTAAATTGATAGCATTAAAATGTTCATACATTTGTGTTTAAAAATGCCTCTTTTTTATTTTGTTTTGGGGTGGTTTTTGGTTTTTTGGGTGTTTTTTTTGTTTTTTTTTTTTTTTTTTTTGGTTTTGAAGGATTTTTCATTGCCAGTTTGAGGGAAAAATTCCACTAGATTTTTTTTCCATTAAAATACAGAAAGCATTACACATACATAACACATTAATCACAGAAAAAAATAAGGAAACAGAAAAACAAATACGATAAATCACACATCCTTTTGCCTGAGATATAATACAGCATCAGGCCTCTGTGCCTCATTAACTCCTGCATTTGCCATTAACACGTCACAAAAATGTGTGAACATATAGCTGCATCATGAAGTTGTAAAAAAGGAAACAGTCTGATTTTTCTGCTTTGTCTTCCTCTAAAAATTAGGTGAAAATCACCCATACTGAATATATTTCCTGTCTTAAAATATAAAAATTTCCTTCACAATATAATCTGCAAGATATTCCATTCACTGTAATACCTACATCATATTATTTCCCCCTGGCTCCAATACGAAATCTTTCCTAAGTAAGCATGACCTGCTACTACACTGTTCTGTTCCATTCAGCTTCTCACACAGCATGCAGCTGTGTTGGACCCAAGAGCCTCTTGGTAGGACATGGGCAATGTGGCTCTCATTTACCTTGTGAACTCTCACTCGCAGGACAAGAGGTGTATGTGGTGAATGTTTTGTCCAACATTTCGTTGCTTCTATTTTTCTTATTGCAAATATATATATATATATATATATGTATACATATAAAGTTAAGGAAAACAAGTCGATTAAACAAATCCCAGACTTAGAGTGGAAAGTGCTGAATCTTATCCTTGCCTCTTTGAAAAATGTATTTCAGCTGAAGTTAGGCTATGGACTGCTTTCCCTGTGCCAAGGGAGGCTGCTGAATGCATTCTCATTTCTGCCCTCTCTTGTCAATAAATATATGTTTAATTATATTAACTTCAAGACACTTCTTTGTAAAATCTATCCTCTCTTCCATAGTAGCTCTCAAAATCACTCTCAAATAAAGAAATTACATTTCCTGAAATTCCTAAATATACCCAATGTTTCAGATATCAGAACAACTATTCTATTTAGATTCAGTGCTTCAGGAGAAATGACAACTGCTTTCATCCGGCTCTCTGGCACCCACCCTTAATACTGGACAATTTTAAACACAAAACCACATTTATTAAAAAGCCAAGTGTTAACATTTGGAACATGAAAAGAGAATATTAAAAAAATTCTGAATGCTAACATCCAGCTTCGTATTGGATGTTACTCCAGTATCTTACCCACTTGGGGTGCTAGTGGTCTACCCTATTATTTAATAGAGAAGAACTTACTGGAGTTAAGGAACTTTATTTTTTTCTGATTGTATAGACTAAAGTCTATAAAAATGAGAAATTGTTTCTCCTTAGCAGAATTGCTGGTAATCATACTCTTTAGTATATTCTTTCACTCTTACTGTTATAGTTTCATACATTTTTTGTGCAGTTCATGCATAAATCATGACAAATATTCATACATGCAAGTACATGAGCATTATATTTATACTAAAAAGCATGTAGCCACTACCTTGTCCCACCAGCTTGACAGGGACAATACATGTTGCATTAATGACACGGTAGCAGCTCTGGCATTCAGAACACTCACGAGCCTGCACTCCTTCATTTACCTTTTGTGAACATGGAGAGCTCCTGCTTTCACAGCTTTTTGTGACGATGAAGTCTGGAACTGAGAACCTGCTCTAGGTACTCTGACTATACTGGCTACATGACTCAGTTCCTTTAAGCTACGGTGTAAAATGTAAATAAGATTTAACACCTTCCAGAGATGTAGGCACTAGCAAACAAATCAGCTTGTTTGTCTTGCAGTGATGTACGTTGCCAAAGACACATTTCACTTGAAGATTTTTTCAAAGGCTTCAGGATTACGCTTCAGTCAAAAATGGTAAAACTAGTGGCCTTAACTCACACAGTCAAGTACATAAGTAACCTGTCATTATGAAACTGATTCATTAAAACAAAGGGCCAGGAGCAACCTTGAAAAACTATTTTTAAAGATTATTGTTAAAATAATGTAAAGGGAAATGCCTCAATATAGCACTGGATAAAAATAAACCCTGGTTAGGAAAAATTGCATATTTTTATCAACTCTGATTTAACATCAAAGGCTTAGCAGAAATGCAATTCTCAGTGACTATTCCACAATAAGAATCACTGAAGTATAATTCCAAACTTTCCAAGAAATGTTTTTAAGATCTCTGCTTTTATATCCCTTTTGTATTTATTTTAGCAAATTACTAGAGCATGATGCAAATTAAATAGCTATTATTACCAATATAAAGGGTATTTGTGTCTTTTTTTTCAAGTGGTATAAACCAGAATACTACCACTAAACAAAAGAAATCCATTTACATTAATGCTAAATCTAGAACTGCTTGTGTATATTAAGCATTGGGATTTTTTCACTGAAATTTTCTGTTTTTAAATACATGTGAGCATATCTTACAACTGACAAAATTGTAGTTACTCTTGGAAACAAGAAAATTCAAGATCTGTGTTACAGTAAGCCTGTACTTTATATTTTAGCTGCAACGGTTGTTCCTAATATAGCAAATAAAAGCAGAAATCAACTTTGTGCAAAACTGTAAATTATTTCAATCATTAAAATGTGTGAATTTAACTAGGTTAAGAAAGAAAATATTAAAAAAAATACATATTTGGAAATATAGAAGCAATGCAAGTTGTGTAAAAAATTCTGAAACTGGAAAACACAAGAGCTGTTAATTTACTTTATAGATGACAGACTGTAAGACCAGCAAGAATCACTGTAATTCTATATTCTCTCCTCCTGTACAATGTTACCCAGAGGAATTCTCTGCATTTATCACTCTACTCACCACATCAAGCAGTAGGTCTCATAGAACTAGACAACTGTTTTGGAAAACAAACAGAAAATCCTGAGTTTAAAATTTTCAAACCTCAACTTCAGTGGCATATTCCAAAGGACAATGGCAATTGCTTGTAGAAAAGTATTGTGCATGTTACGCATTTTTTAAAGTCAAAGTTACAACACTGGTGCCTAAAACTCTACTCCTGAGTTAGGAATGGAAGAGGCCTCAGGAGATTCCTAATTCTCTTAACTCTTAATCAATATCTTGAGTAGCACAAACTTCATACAGTAAAGCATGTTATTTTCATCATCACCAAGACTGCTCTCTGAACTCTCTTAAATTTTTTAGTATCTTTATTGAGTTGTGAACATAAGAACTGAGTATCCTAATATATTAAAATCTGTCATATGTCTTGAAAGTGCAACAATGGGTTTTCCTGTATTCACCCAAGCTTTTCCAGACTTTTCTCTGTAAGATATTCACCTTTATGAGCATTTTCCTTCTTCGAAATCTTTTATAGAAGTGTATATACCAGATCTGGCTGGGCTGGAGGTAATTTTCATCATAGCAGCTGGCATGGTCCTTTAGACTTGTTATGACAAATGTCTTAGTAACACACTAGTGATTTAGTTATTCCTGAGCAGTGCTGCACAGCACCAAGGCTTCCTCTGCTTTTCATTCTGCCTTCCCACAGAGAGCAGGCTGGGGTGCTGCCTGAGAGCAGCAAGAGGTGGGAGGAGAGACCCTTCCAACACAGCAGATTCTGTGATTCTGTGATTCTGTGACAGATGATCCAAACTGACCAAACGGATATTGCATGTCAATTAATGCCATTCCCATCAATAAAAAGCATTGGGTAGTTTTTCCAAGGTAGACATGGTGGCTGGGCTTTGGTCTGCTTGGGGGAGGTGGTGTGCAATTGCCTTTGCATTGCTCCCTCCCCCTCTTCCTATCACTTCAACTGTCGTTATCTTGACTCTCAGTATTTTCTTACTTTTTTTCTTACTTTTTCTCTTCTCTCCCCTATTCTGTTGCAGGGACTGAGAGTGGGGGTCAGTAAGCAAGCAGATGGTGAGTTAAGTTACTGGCTGTGATTAACCCAATACAGCCTATTAAAAAGTACAATTCACATAGTTACACGCACTGTACCATCTGACTATGACCCTGAAGCTTTAGTGGATAATTCTCAGTCTTGGCCTTTGTTACATTTTGGAAAAAAACTGATCTGAGTAGTCGAGTAGATCTGGTAGTAGGCAGAAATCTATGCTGCCTACTTTTTGGATCACCCTATGGACAGAAGTGACTTCCTAGAGCTTCTTGAGTCCATGGAGGCATAATCCTCCAGTGCAATGCAGCAGATCCCACACAATTTTCTTTCTATATTATTCTTCCATCTCTTTATGGCTTCACATATGGTTTATCTTTTCAGGGGCAAGATGTAGTAAAAATTTTACTTGTAAGAGCCCAACACTGCAGGATACTGCACAGGAAAAGCACTCCATGTGTGGCCACAATTAGAGACACAGCTATAAGAAGTGCTGGTGATGATCACTAAGAATAGAGCAACCTCACACCTTCCAGCTCTTAGGTTCTACAAATGCTTCGCTTAGCTTCTATAAATGCTAGTCTTGGGCTCTTGCCTTGACACTGTAGGTTGAGAGCTTAAGTGGGGGTTTCCCAGGCAACTCAAATCTGTCTAGCAACCACCCATGTAAGCACTTGTTACAAGGTCATCACAGTGTGTTTGCTATTTCCCGTGCCATCATCTTGTTCCTTGGCAGCTACAGAAGACAGATGCACATGGTGCCTGCTCAACCTTGGCTCCTGGTGCCAGCAACCAGAAGCCAGCTGGACCTGCAATCCAACTTTTGACAGCCGGCAGCACTGTCCAATGCTGATACAACATGCAGTAGAGAAAAAGCAAACAGAAAAGGTCCCTATTTGGTCCATACATTAGATGCCCTATGGACCCACTGCCCAGTGCTGCCTGCTCCGACCTGTCTGGGTCTGTCAGCAGACACAGGCAAACTACAGCACAAATCAGGTATCCACTAAGGCAGGTCAGACAGAGCTTGATGCATCCAGGGGATATAGTGGAGGGGAAAGTTCCAGAAAGACTGTGCTGAAATGGCAGCAATGGCATTTGGGACATCTTTCACTCTTAAATGCTTTCTTTTGCAGAATTCAGTAACTGGGGTCACCTTAAGGGCTTGCAGTAGGAATGTAAATAGCTACTTTAGCACGAAGTGCTACCACAGGGGTTACATAAAGTTTTCTAACACAGCAGGATGGGTAAAGCCATTAGAACTACTGTAGCCATTGATGCTTTTTTTACCTCCATTTAGTTTGTGAATCATTCACAAACACCAAAAGTGACCTTACATTTTCTCCCAAGTTAAGAGCAAAGATTAGACACTACAGATTAAAAGAGCCACTAAAAATACAGCTGTTTGATGAGATATTCTATTTACATTTACTTATTGATCTGTTAATAACTTTTTTCACTTATTATATGGCATGATTATTTTTAATTGTACATTGTTTTTGCTTACCTCCAATTTTCAATCTATAGAGGAAGTACATTATATGAGCACTAGTACCATTATTACATAATGTAATTGATTTTGGAAAAAAAAGATAGATGGGGAACAGTATACTAGTTGAAAATATGCAATTCAAACCAGCCCAAGAGATCTGCAAATTGAATTCACCTCATTATCTTATTTTTGGTATGTGGATTGAAGTAAAGATGTTTCCCCACATCTTTACAGAATAATTTTCATGTTAAAGACTAAAGAATTTCAGAAACACTGCATAAGAGCCTCTCAGAATAATCACTGACATGAATGGTCTTTTGCCATGTTAGAGATACAGGCATTGTTTCACCTGGGATTACCTTTTCACCTATTGGAATTAAGTATCTACATTTCTACTAGACATTCAAATGTTTGTCCCAAGCTGCAACTAGATTATCAAAGTAAAAACAACCTAAAATAGCTCAACCTCCACTCCCATGAATTCTCTTGACCTGTCCCTGGTCGTTTTCCATACTTTCTAGACTTCCTAAAATACATACTCAGAGAAGAGTCTTTACCTGAGGATTCTTTAAGAAAGAAGGTATTTACTACTACTACTTCCAAATTAAACTACTCTGTTTCTGCTGAAACAGAGTATTTCATTGCTATCATCTTCATCTAATACAATGTTTTCTTTTTACATAATTCTAAACATAAAAAAGTTGTTGAATGTAAAGGACTGCCATAATTCTAAGAGATGCACTGAGAGAGACATAGAATTTATTCACAAGCTGAGACAGCATTTATGGTGAAAGTGTAATTTGTTAAGGAAAAAAATAACAAAACCCAAAGTAAATATTGTTTGATCAGATTAAGTAGCCAAATACCATTGTTTACATACCCGCAAAGGAAACTATTTTATCTGTCATTCATTGCTTGATATATGCAAGCAATATAATTCAAAGCAACAAACAAAACACATAAAAATGCTTTCCATCTCACTTAGCATGTGCCTTAAATAGCAGATTTTTTAAACAAAAAAAAACTTTGTCTTACATAGGCTCAAACAGACCAGTCTCTGCAATTTTCTTAAGCAGCCTCTGAAAAGATACCTTTGAGAAAATCTCAGATACCAAAAGTATTTGCTTTTATTATTATTCAATATAATTTTACTTTCAAATTAGGGAACACAGTCCCCTTTAAAAATAGTGAAGTAGTAATTTATTTCATCACCTGACATGAAAACAAAGCTCTGGGGAAGCTTTTAAGAAAAGATACATAATCTTTAGCATAGCAGGCTCATACCATTTTGGAAAATAAAGCTCTAATAAAAAAAACAAAGGAAAAAGGCCAAAACTCAGGTTCAGGTGTAGAAAAATCTACTTTTAATTGAATATTTTTTTTTATTTATTTGGATTAAAAAATGAATGAAAAGTTTAAAATTGTTCTAATAATTTGGAATATCTTAGAAATTAAAACCATTAACCTACTGCATGGGACGCGAGTATTGATGAAAAATTGATGCCGATTCAGATAAAAAAGAATGTGCTTCTACATTTAAGGCCACTATCAAGATCCTCTTCCCACTGACTGCTGAAGACTGTTTACCAGTTATGAATTATACTGGCATGCCAGCAGTTTTATTTCACTCACAGCTCCTTTAAGAGGATTGAACAGTAAATTAATATTCTAGAATGCACGTCAGTATTTGTCTTTACTGTTCTAGGACTTCATACCCACATAGCCTCAGCTACTTACACTCAAATCAATGCTTTGACTTTTGATCAATTTAGAAAGTAAATCAGGGTAAAAAAGTGCCATTTGACTTGGGTAACAGTTTTGTACAGTCACAGTGTGACTCCAGGATTTCATGACCTGCACAGCTTCCACTTCGGTTTTAACTTAAAGAGAGCTTTGATACAAAAAAGCTCCAGATGTGCTCTGTTCCACCTGCTTGAAGTGATACCACAGCTAGTATCAACAGAGAAGCTTAACCTAAATTCCCCCCAGTTTAAAGAAATCTGAGTGTCAATACATTGCTTTTAATGGGAACTTTCTGCTCTATGGGACCCAAATCAACCAGATCCTAGAAGTAGAATTACATTTGCCTCCCTTGCCTTCTTGAAGTGAATCCATCAAATGATACTTTATTTTATTCGCTACAGGTATGCATTACTAGAATAATAAAAACCCCAGGAAAACCAAACCAAAACAAAACAAGCCCCGAAATCACAAAACCAACCAAAAACCTCTTAAAACACAAAAGTCTGAATGGCTGGGTGAAACTTGAGATGCTCGTAAATAAATCTATCCTTATTCATTGTTCTTAGGCTAAAGTGACCTTTTTTCTAGCTCTCCTTTTCAGTGTAACAATTTTAGTGAGTTTTTACCTTGACAGGCTGGAGAGATGGGCTGGCAGGAGCCTCATGCAGCTTAACAAAAGGGAAGTGCAAAGCTCTGCACCTGGGGAGAAACAAACCCATCCCAAATAAATGCTGGGGGGTACCCAGATGGAGAACAGCTTGGTAGAAAAGAATCTGAAGGTGCTAGTGGATAACAATCTGATCATGAGCCAGCAATGTGTCCTTGTAGCCAAGAGGGCTAATGGTATCCTGGGCTGCCTTAGGATGAGTATATTTTCTGCCAACCACGTCTGAACCTGGGAATGGAAACAGCAGATTCTTTTCGCTGTATATTTACATGTCAGTAACACAGATAAAATCATTAAAAATTTTCAGAGAACGTAGAACTAGCATGATTATCATCACCTCATTGCAACAGTACAAATTACATGACCACAATAAACCAATATTTACAGTATTTCAGTGCAGTATGAGCCAAAGGAAACCTCACTTCCAGCAGCGGGAGATGCAGATTTAATATTTAGTCTTTTTTCTCCCAAGGGAAATGTCAACTTTCCTGCTATAATTCTCTTTGGCACCAAACATTCACTGGAAATACACCTGGTTCAACAGAGAATGTTACAATTAAATACTGAATTCTGCTCTAAAATAAGCAGCTCAATTTAAATACCTAATGTCTCTTCATATTTTTTGTATCATTTTTAATTATAATAATACAAGCAACTGCTAGTATGCAGTACTTTTCAGCTTCAGAATTCCATAGCCAAAATTAGATCATAATAAAATATTTCTTTGGAACTTTTTTTAATTTCAATAAAAGGTTCTCTTTCACTCCTTTTTAATGTGAATGTTCATTTTAAATGCATCCAATTTAAACACTATAGCACTTTGACAGTGCATTACAATAAAACATAAAACTGACAGAATTAATTAATGAACAGTAATTACTGTAATTTACAGTAATTCTGTCTGACAGCATCTAATTACCAACAGAGCATCCCTATGACTATAAAGGTAAGCATTTTATTGCTTCTCATTTTTTAATGGGGAAATTGAGGCAAAAATGTTAATTGAGCCCAGAATACTGAAAAATTAGATGCCCAGAATTTAGTCTGGTATATAACTGTGCTAGATTTAAAGCTTCTTTTTTTTAATCAGAATGGCTCATTAGTCTCTAGATTCTCCTGTTGCTTCAACATACTTTCAGAAAGCAAACAGTCTGATTGAGAGTAGGAAAATTTTCCAAATTATATATTTTGCCAGGGTTTTAATTTTTCACAAGGGGCCAAATCCCAAATATCTAAGTGGAACAATTAGATTTTACATTAGCTTGGACAGATTATTTATCAGGAATTCAACTATCATAGGTTTCAGGCTTTTAAAAGAGATTTTTCCTCTTCTCAAAAACACCCCAGGTCCCTTTCCTGTGGCACCTTTCTCCAGCATCTCATTCCCCATTCTGTATGGAAACCAGGATTACCTTTTTCCAGTCGCAGAACCTAGCACTTGCCTTTGCTAAACTTCATCTGTTTGGTGACTGCACAACCCTCTAACTTGTCAAGGTCTCTCTGCAGGGCCTCTCTGCCTTTGTGGGAGTCAATAGCTCCTCTCGATTTACTGTCTTCAGCAAACTTACTTGATATACCCTTGAATTCGCCATCCAATTTGTTTATGGAGATTTTGGAAAGCACAGGTATGAGGATGGAGCCCTACAGAACCCCAGTGGTGACAGTTCCCCAGTCTGATGTCCCCACATTCCCTAGAACCCTTTATGTACAACCCATGAAGTAATTGCTCACCCACCACATCATGTGTTTATCCAGCTGTTGTGTACTGGACATTTTGTTCAGAAGGACCCTCTGACAGCATGGAAAGCTTTACTGAAATAAAAAAAAAAAAGCTGCTTGAAAGTCCTACCTTATATCTCATGTTTTGCATTGTAAAAGTGTCGCTTTGATTTTTTCAACTTTTTATTCTGTTTTACAGTTTCATGTTTTAGGTTCTTTCTCACGTTCTGGTCTGTAAACACAGGCAAATGTTTATCATAATTTCAAGGTAGTTTACATTCATAGAGATATGGACAGCTGATGGACAGTTGTCTTGACCAATGGGATGGGGAGAGGTGTCAACCTTCTCCCCCAACACCTGGCTTTTTGTAGATATACTATACATGGCGTTGGACTTTCAAATGAAGTAGAGTTTTAGTTCATGCCTTCTGATCAAAGTGTGAGTGTGTGTTTTGTGTGTGTGTGTGACGAACTGCGTCATAAAAGTATATCAACAAATAAAACAACCTTGAACTAATCCAAAATGCTTAACTGAATATAGAAAACGGCAACAGAATAACCTTCCTGATCCCATTTTCCCAGACCATGGGGATGTTTCCATTGTATTCAGGAACAAAATATACAAGTATATGAGAGTGGGTGAGACTCAAGATCAGGTAGTTTATGATCATGTGTTCTTTGTCTGCCCATTTGTTGCAATTTCTGGGAAAAAAAAAACAAAACAGTGCAACTGAACAAGATAATCAGGCTACTGTACTATTTGTATTATCACCTCTAATCTTCTCTTTGTATTAGCTTATTAGAATATTAGCTTATCCTTTCCTGTCACTAGTTCATCTTTCTGTCCCACAACCATTTCCCACTATAATGGGAGCTTTTCCCATATAATACAACATTATCCCATACTTCTATCAATACTTCAATCAATGCCCTGCCACTGAGTTATTTGTGATATGAAGTATATTACATTAGCAGAAAATTGAATTAGTACATGTCCATAAACTTACATATATGTTTTCCAACATGTATGTGACAAAATATGCTTCTCACAGATATATTCTGTGGACACAGAAATGTCAGAGAGAAGGAATTCTAAGGTTTGCATCTCCCCACTGAGGAAGTTTTACTGTCTGTGATGGTACGCATTCCCACACCACAGGCCAAGGCTGCAACTGGGCTTCTCCTCAGGTCTCTGTTTACAGAAGAGCTATGCCTTTCTCTGTTCTTTAACATTATCAGAATGCAATGCAGTAAAAGTGCATTAAACAAACATGTTGGAAATATAGTAAAGACATAAATACTTCTGAACTGGAAAATGAATGGTTTTCAAAGCAACACTACATTTCATCATGGTATGCAAATTGAACCTGTCCCCTTGGAGTTTGCTGTTTCTTGGTTTCTGTTAACACATGAATCTGCTTAATTTAACCAACAGCTGGAAAAAATGAATCACCTGTAACAAGACTTGTGAGACCGCACTAAAGTCCTGCATGTACCATTGCACGCTGCTTAATTCATACATGCCATAAATAGCAAAACTGCCAGTATTTTTCATAAAGCTATGGAAAATTTGTATGCATTGTTAGAAGTTCAAGAGTACAAATATTTCTTCTAACATTGCCAAATAGTAGAGCCTATAAAGTCACCTTGCTATTTTTTCCCCTTTTCCTCAGAAATATAGAAAGCTCACTTTCCATTTTCCAGTACATGGGTAGTGCACAGACCCACAGCGCCAGCCCCAAGTTCTCTCTGGCATTGAAGAGAGAAAACTGAGACAGCACAAGATAGCAGTTTCAATGGTGTCTGGGTTTGGGTATAAAAGACATTTGCCAAGCTTTCTCACTGGCTTTGTAACATCTACAGTTATAATCAGAGGTAATTAATAGACTACTTATAGTCTCTCCTGCATCTTCTTCCCCTTTTGGTTCACTAAGAGATGTATCACTTACATATGCTCATATTCACACAGGCCTGTAAGTCTAGGAAACTGCTGACATTCTTACTAGTCACACTGTTTGTACTGTGATAATGTAGCTGAACATGTAAATAAAACAATGATAAAAAATGACGCCAAGATTTGGTGTGAATTATCCACTCACCTGCATGCACCTTTAGTGCAACCTCTTTCTTAGTGAAGTGCAAATTCGGTCGGATCTCCTTTTCATTTGAAAAAGAAGCAACCATTCTGGACCTCTTTTGTAGCACCAGCCACCCAAACGTGAACAGAGTGCAAATGGATATTGCTGTGACTCTGTAATGCTCACAAGAGACAGCTCTAGAGCCTCTGCCACTATTGCTACCTTCACCAAGCTGCAGAAGAATAAAACCTGACTTGAATTTTATCACATTTATTTGAAGATACTGTTGGCATTGTGGACAATACAGTCACCTAAGAAAAGATTGATAAAGTAATCTGAAAGTCATGATTAGGCTACTTACACACCACAGGTATAATATTTTGTGAAATAGGTACTTGACTGTCAGCAGTCTAACTACTTAACAGAGGAGCCCCATCAGACCCTGTACAAATAGACAGCAACAAAAGAAGAAACCTTTGAAAAGTTTAACAGCTGCTACAAAATACAGTGCTCTCTTGAATTACAATATTATTCCCTGTTTTATCTATGCAGAAGGTTGCTCCATGTCATGGGGGAATCTAATAGTCCAAAATCTAATTTCAATCTGATTAAAAACAAGAAAATTCAAATATTGAAAAATGTTCATTTAAAAGGGACAAATTTATTGGATGTGAAAGCCCTGGAGCAGTTTGCATAGAAGTTCCAGGTTAAAAGGTCAGCTTCTGAAATGCTGTAGCCTCACAAACTCAGATTTCCATATATGTAAATTATAGTACCAGTATAATTTATAAGAGACATTTTGGGCAAATTGGACAATTTCTATGAAGAATTCCTGTTTAAATATACACTATATTCCAAGGAAATAGAGAGATTTTTTTCTTTTTCTTTTGACTTTTCTCTGCATTCCTGAGCTCTTCAGTTTCTTTGAACTATGCTTCCCTCACTCAGGAACCACTTCACTGCTTAAGGACAAAGCAGGCTGCCTGGAATGCCATAGAACGTTTAAACAAAGCAAGCTTGGTAGTGAGAAGCAGTATATTCTATTAGCCCTGTTGATCAAATTCATCTAGACAAGTTAGCAGACTCAAACCCTTTTCTTTCGGACAATACAGGACCACAAGAAAATACTCATTTGAATTCAACTTGGATTTACAGTAGAACTTTACTGTACCATTCTGCAAGGAGGCAGCAGCCCTGGAGTGCAGTTCATGCAGACTTGCATTAGCTTCATACTGTGGCAGCTGCAAAAGAGCTGCAGTGCAAATAAAACTCAGGGTTTTCTTTTTCTCACAATTGCAAGGATCGATTTCAGATCAAGACTACCTGTAAAATCAAGAACTTGAAAGCAAAGCAGCAATGTAAAGTGAATTCTAAGGCTTTCAGAAATCAACATTTTTCTTTTTATGTGCTTTTATAGGTTTTATAGAATAACACAGCATAAAGCTTTAAGGAATTTTGTGAAAATGTATTTCACAGTGATACAAAAGAGCAGCATGACAAAATACAACACACTCTTTCCTCAGAAATAATAGACATTTCCTCCAGTGATGGGTAGATATAATGTGGGGCAGCCCATGACTTTCATCTGGTAGCTGTCAATTTAAGCAAAAAACATAAGCAATAAAGCAAAAAAAAAAAAAAAGAAAAAACAAAACAAACAAAAAACCCCCTTGGTTTGCAAGCAACTTGCTAAAGCACAATGCTTCAAACCTGCATTTTAGATGCCATTCACTAACTTTTTTATCACCTGTAATCCATCAATATGACAGTTCAAAGCTAGACTCTAATCTTTCAAATTAATATTATAAAAAGATTCCAAGTGTTTTTGTTTGGCTCCTTGGAAATGCTGTTTATTTTAATGAATAGAAGGCAGACCTCATGATGTGTGTTCATAATTTTATTGGTGCACTGCTGATACTTCTTTCTGGACTTTAACTGCAATTGTAGTATCTTGGTTTTCTTATGTCTCTTATCACATACTGCCTATTAATAAATTTCAGATACGGTTTCTCTGGATTAAAATCTACCACTAGTCATGTCTCAATAGCAGTGTTCATAAGAATTTGTTTCATTAAATTATCATTCAGTTGGGAGAATTCTTAGGAGCATAATCAACCTCTGGGATAGAAAACATAAAATACAACAGTGTTGACAAAACAGGCCAGAGAAATTTTACCATTTTCAGATTTATGCTTGCTACATATTTTGAAATAAGGAAATATATATTTGTTAGAAAATAATTAACATGGAACATTAAAAAATCTTTATTCTGTGTTTTGTGGCAAGATTTGTACTTCGGTGAATTTTGCCAAGACTAGAATTTCAAACTCCCCAGTTAAAAGAAGGAAATATTTGAATCCAGCTAAAGCAGCATCCTTGGGAGCACACAGAGGCTGTGCCTAAATAAAAAAGCCAGAAAGACTCAAAGGATTAAGGTTTCAGAGTGAGACAGTGCTGAGGACCCAGTGTTAACCAAATATGGATTTGTGGGGTTTACCCTGGACTAGATCTATCCTGCCTCAACATTCATAACAATTACTCTAAATTCCATCGGACAAAATATCTTCCGAGTTTCATCCAAAAAGTCTTTAGCTTGCAAGCTCTCAGAGAAGTCTGCAGTGTAATGTAAAACATTCTAAAAATAGCGATCACTGGGATATTTGCTCTGAAAATGCTTTAATCCACTAGGCATCTCATGTGTGATTTTTGGATGCAAAACCTGAAGAATATCTTGATCCTATGACCCTTGTCTGTATTCAGTGATAGGAGGAACAATACATGGGTGGTGTAAGTCTTCTAGACACACTGGAAGACTTCAAAATGCCTTTTAATTCCAGTCAGTGAGAATTAGAGGCCTCATCTGTCCCTATCAGCTTCCCTCTGGCATTTTGGATAGCAAGGTAGCTAAGTCTCATACAATAAAATTGGTAGACGTTTTTATGATACCACAGCATCCTAAAAACTAGGGAGTAGTGCTTTTTGTTTTGTTATAAATGCAAAACATGTGAAGAAGACTCTGAATCTGTCTTACTTAGAACTCTGCTGCAATTGCTGTTAGGTGAAAGGTGGGTGAGGACTGCCACTGCTTTATTTTGCAGTCCTGATAGTTGGGCTCATTCAGTATTGAGATGAGATTATTGTGTAGCTCGGAAATGTTATAGTTCAAAAAACCTGATCATGATTAATTTCTTTTCTGCTCTTGGTTCATTAGTTGCAGCCATATCTTTTCCCACTAAAAGTCCCTTTAAATGTTTTCTAATTTGATGGTACAGTTTCACCACTAACTGTGAGGGAAAGAGGAAAGATTTTCACACCTCCAATTGAGTGCTACATCAGCTTGTCTTAGCAAATGGACAAAAATAAATCAATTGTAGTTTGCTCTACCTAAAGAGACAAATCATTCTAATCAAAGTGGTGATTTAACAGACTACAAGCTAGTGAGTTGCTTGGTTTGTTTTTTTCTTTCATTAGACAAACTAAAGATTTTGTTCCTTTAATCTTTATTCATCATGGGACAGAATCCTATGTGACACTAGTCTAAATACCAATTTACTCCTTACTTGTTCAGTAGGTTCTTGTTTAACAAAAACTAGAATAGTGCCCATTGGTCTCATAAGCCTCCTAATCGATGCAACAATTTACTGTAAAAAAAAACCCCAAACCTATCATGCTCTTTTATTTTGAAATAAAGAAAGATAGAATAGACACGACCTCTCTAAAGAAGTGATATTTAGTGATGTTCCACAGTAGTTCTACAAAATCCCCAAACACATGCATTTGTTTTTCTATTGACACTGAAATAAAATAAATAGGTAGCAAACATTTTTTGATTAAAAAAATATTCAGAACCATTTTCACTCACCAAAGTCACTACTTTTCAATTTTTATGTTATCATTTAAGTTAAATTAAAGTATTGAGAAATTTCCAGTACAAATTTATATGACAGAAAGGTCATTGTGAAGGAGATGATGCTTTCCTATTGGAAATGAGTTTATGTATATGCTAGCTATTGTATGGACTACCATTATTTGACTAGGATTAGATTATACTTGACTGCACTATTTAGAATGTTCTTACCAAAAATTGCTTCTTTGCAATTTTTAAATATGTTTTTTGCATCTTAATTGTATTTGTAAGAGCTTAAAGAATAACTAAGATTATATCATTTTAGAAGTAAATAGATGATACAGCCTCAATAGCTTTCAAAGAGAATTCATTTCAAAGTTGGAAGAATTCTTCTTCACACAGCTGATGTTGCTGGATAATTTATGATCTTTTGTGAAAACTAGGCACACTTTCATCTGAAAATGAAGATATTCTAGTGTGGATAACAGAGAAATATACAAAGACATTTACTAATCACCTTTAGTTTTTTGTGATAGCTATTTAAGATAAAAGTTCATAACAAATTTTTAATTAAATAGTAATAAAAGCATAATGAGATGCCAAGCTTACTATTAATGCTATAAGGATCTGTCACAAACATATTTTAACTCCTTTTTCCTGGAATTTATTAGCATTTTCCAAAGTAGAAAGCAGAAGTATTCCTCCTTTTTTGGTCTGTTTTTGATAGAGCCTAATCTCTTTAAAGACAACACCAAAATATCTGATTACTTAAGTAAGAAAGAAATCAAGAAAGTAAATAACAAAAAAATCCGCAATGTCTTAAAATTTCACACTTAAAATGAGATTAACTCCTGTCTCATCCCAGTTTTCAGTATGAGAGTATGCTATTGTTAGATACAAGCAAACTCCTATTTCAAGCTATTGTCTGTTACATCATTTAGACAAGGTATGCTTAAAAAATAAAGACAAAAAGTAATTCATCTTCTGAAACCAAAAACCCTAAAGGAAAAAAAGTTCAAAGAGACAGCAATAATGTGAAAATTTAATAGGTCACATTGCCTGAAAACACCACTCTAGGGCAGTTTTCTACAAAAATGAATTCAGCCCATTTCTTTGTGTTTCACGACTTCTTTTGAAACATGATAAGAATGGCAAAGAAGTAAAAACCTCAGTATCCCAAATATCAGATAGACAACACTAACAAGGAGATTTTAGACTGCATTTATGTACAAGTAACAAATGTTTTAACTTGAGCCTCCATCCTGCAAAATTTGTTTGTCCACCCTGGTAGTTTCACTAAAGCCAGTGAGATCACAAATGTTTTCAAAACTACAGACTGGAACCTTGTCTATACCAGAAGATATTTTTGCTTATAAATATACTTGTATATTGAAAACAATCATTTTTTTATCAGTGTTCCCATTATAGCGTGCTTTTATCTATCCAGCACCCAGTACAAGTTAGAGACTGCTCTGACTGGCATAAATTGCATCAGTGAAAACCAGACATGTACACATACAACATTGTCTGCAGTATCAGCTGAAAAATAGAAAGCGTATCCCTAACTAACTCAATTATGCTGGGAAAATCACTGGTACATTTGGACTTATTTCTACTTGTTTACAACTTATTTCTACTTGTTTACATCACACCAATATTTACAAATGACAATATATATCCCCCGGAGGGGGGGAGGGAAGAGAGAGAGAGAAATATTTTTGAATGCAAATTGAAAACTAGCAAATCAGCTGAATAATTCTGGCATCTCACTGTGTCTAACTATAACACTGAAGAAACTGCTAATAGTTCAAGAACAGACAACTGAGGCGGTAAAGAGGTAGCAGCAGGAGGTGTCTGTAGTAGAAGCAGCATTCATTAGTTTCAGTGATAATCTAGACTTTCCAGCTTCACAATATATCCTAAACCCTTTATCTGATTATATAATCCAGAAAGATAAGAAAAATGGAGTTCTTCAAGCAAGAAAGTAGAATTGCTCTGTAAGTAATTCCAATGAGCAGTGAACAGACATTTAGGATATATTTCAAATTTTCCTCTGTATCATGACTTTTAAAAGGTAAACAAATCTCAGCCTGTTCCAGCCTCCTCCCCAAGTTTTCCTCCCTCAATGTGGAATCCTTTCTGACATGTTATCTGAGAATATCTAAGCTATTTGAGAATGAGAAATAATTACGTCTGAACAACTAATTTCCTCTCCCTTCAAAATATCCTTACTTCTGTTCTATTGTTCTGGTGGTACTAATAAATGGATCGTGAAATTGGTCCAGAAAATAATACCTTGCAGTTCAAAGCAAATTTGAATATCTCAAATTACAATGACCTAGTATAAGAGCTCTGGATATTTATGAAATATTCCATAATTTACTATCTTGATAAAATATTTTATTATAACAAATACTTTATTATAAAATATTCAACATTATTGCTTAACTGCCTAGGGCTGATGGGGTCAGGAAAGTTTTAAAAGACTATTTAAAATGTATCTAAGACTGAAACAATGAAAATTTAAAAAAAAAAAAAGAAAGAAAAAAAAAAGGTCTGTATTAAGAAAGAAAAATGTATTCAGTTTGTTTCTGGGCAATTTCTAATATTTCTGTGCTCCTCAACAGGCAGCTGATAATGGGTTCAGATGTTACAACTTTCTGAGATGTTGTGCAGGGGGAAAAAACAAATAAGCAAACAAAGAAACAAACAAACAAACAAAAACCCTACACAAATATTTGGCAAAGTAAAGCGTTTGGCAGCAAAATTCTCTAAAGTTACCAAACATGCTTCCTTTCCTTCATGATCTCCCTACATATTAATGATCTCTGAGTAGAGCTCTTTTATGACACTGTATAGATGCTTTATTACAAAGGAGAATTTTCCTCACAGATTGCTGTTATTATTGATATCTAAAAGAGAGAAAACTGGCACAAGGTAATGGAATAAATCAGAATAGGAAGGATTGAGACGGGCAGCAGAGACCAGGCGGATATGTAACCACAGCAGGATACTGCCTCATAAAACTCAAGAACTCTTCTACTGGCAGATAATCTGAAACAACTGAAAATTTTGTCATGTATTTCTACGGGCTGATACAAATAACTGAAGACTGTCACCAGTCACTTTGTATCAAAGATTGATTAAATGATTTGAAATATCTAGGAAACTTGTAGCACTAGCAGGAAAATCATCCAGAATCCTTTTTTACTGCCTTTGCCTTGAGGGTACTCTCCCCCACCCCTTCCCCCCCGCAACCCACCTGAAACCCCTTGCTTTTCATCAACTCCCTAACACAGAAAAAGTGTGGCATAGACCCCGTGGGTTTTTCCATAATTTTTAACTCATGTGAAGACCACATTTTTTTACGGACCCTGCCTTTTATAGAGAGCAGGGAACAGGTTTGTGCGAAAGGTAATGTGTTGTGGCAGCCATCATCACTTAAAGGATGTGCTCATTACCTCTCTTGACATTAGAATATTTGATTCATAACCCTGGCATTTCATATTGTTTTAGGTTCTCCTCAAATCATTAATGAAAACGAGATTTGGGCATTTTTAGTAGCTTACCTTCATTCAGAATAGAAAGGCCTCAGTTGCCTTCTGTAGTCATGCATTCTGAAATGCACTATGCGTTTGGGAACTCCACATAGTTAGTATCAAAGCATAACAGTGATTATGAAAATTATTTTAGAGCTTTGCTTTTGGTCTCTGAAAGAATCCTAATCAAGTAAACATAATTACTAACTATTTAAAATACTGATTTTTTCCCAAAAATAGTACTATTACTCATATTATTAATTAGAAATAATAAATCACCTATTGTTTTTCTCCAGTTTTTGCAAGTAATCCTAAATCTGAATGTCATCTTAATTAAACTGGTCCACCTGTGGCTTTCACTCAAGTAAAAACTATAACCTGACCTGCTTTTGGTCTAGTTTAAAAACACATTAATTCGTCTCAAAATAAGGCATGTTCTTCGTTCCAATAGCAAAACATCAGTTGTGGACGATGCTTAGAAATGATGGAAAGATCTGCCTGAGTGAATATGCATGCCAGTAGACTCAGGCAGGCCATTCCTAATACCTTGGGAAGACACATAAGCATCATGCCGGTGATGTGAACATCTCTTCACAGTGAATTAGCAGCCACAACAAGGCTCCAGGTACACACCACAGCAAGGCTCCCTCCACAGCTGATGACCAAGTGGCTATGGGCAGGAAATCAGTGCTTATTACAGACCAAAATGAGTAGGACATCAAGGAAAATAATCACAGTCTTAGAGCGTTACAAAATAAGTGCAAATTTGATGGAACAGGTAATTTTTCTCACCATGCCCTTCAAAAATAAGAGAAGCAAAAAAATTACAAATAGAGGCAAACTTTGGATCAGGTGCAGAGGACCTGGGGAGAGTCACCAAAGAAGAAGGGAGAGAGAAGCAAGAAGTGCCAAGGAAAAAAGAGAGGAATAAGAGCTGTGGCTGCTGGGGAGTGACCATATGGACATCATTCAAATTCATGTATGGGTGACTCAAGGGAGGGAGAACAACACTTCCCATACACCAGAGGTTCATGATAAGAAAATGCAGGGAAGAGAACAGAGGGCACCGTGTACCCTCTTTGTAACACATAGCACCTTAACACTACAGATGGGCATGGACTCTGGGAGCAATCAAAGAGGGAGTAAAGATCTACCCTATTTAAACTGCTCTAGAGCTGTTCTATGTGAGTTGTGGTAAAATTAAACTGCTTCTTTCTCAAAGTAAAGAGCAAGTGAAAGAACTGACCTATGTTAGGTAAATAATTTCAGCAAGAAGAAGGTTATCTTTTACAACCCTACTTTTTCTCTACAGAAAAAGAAATAGTTTACTTTCAAAACTACTGGTTACTGGGTGAACTGACAACTCAGTCTTTGACTAGATTATGAATATACAAAGACACCTATTAAACATGGTGGGTTTCCCATACTGTAAGTCAGAGTTCACATCCATTCACATTCAGTAAGACAGAGTATCTTCATATGTATATGTAAACACGGAGGGATATTAACTCTGCCTTAGCTTCTGAATTTTAATATATGTGAAATTTGGTCCATAATCTTTGCAACTAACCAAAAGATGAGTTTAACTTTTTGTACACTCCAATCAGATCATTAATTCTCCTTTATCTGAATTGGAAGGTTTGGTCCATCCTCTCAGGGACATGAGACTTTTCAGTGGATGAAATTAGATGATGTAGCTATTGTGAACCATGACTGTCAACATACAATTTCAGAGAGGTAGAAAACCAGAGCATATACGGCGAATCCTAACAGTGTCACAATGTGGCAATGAAAAAACACTCTGTTGCTGTGAATAAAGAAGGCAAGGCCTATCCTTACACTGAGGTGAGTATGGAGTCTTTTTCCAAGTTGCACTTTGTTTCATAATGAATACAAAACTCACTTCTCATTATATCTTATTATCACATCGGACCTTGACTAAAAACCAGACAGCAATTGCCATTAGTAACAGCAATCCTTGCAGGAGTATAATCCTCATCAGTGAAAAGATACAATTCACTCCTGTCAGATGCAGGGAAATGAGAAATGCCCATCCTTCCCCTTTCACCAGGCTTGGGACAAGCATTCCGCTCCCATGGAGCAACAGTGCCACAAAGATTTTTTTTTTGTTGTTGTTGCTTTTTTGGGGTTTTTTGGTTGATTTTTTTTGACAAATTTCTCCATGCCATTCTACAAACGACTTCTTAACTGATGATGTTGTTTTCAAACCATGTTAGTTTTCCAATTCCTAGATTAAAATGGCCATTTACAGTCAGCATCACTTTGCCTGAAACAAGCTACAAAGGTGGTGTAATAATTAGGCTGTGTTTCCAAAACAATTTAATGTAAAAGTAGATTTATTTAGATAGGCCTATTTGAGTCTTTTGCCATAAAATACCATGTGCTAGTCAGGCTGCATTCAAAACTGAAATAATTGTATGGGATTTCAAATAAGAATGTTTTTTTAAAAAAAATAAAGAAAGGAAATGCATTGTGTACAGCTGTAGATATAGCCACTTTTAATTTTATTTTTAAGGCAAATTGAATTATTTTATATACTCTGGTATAAATTGTTAGTATAAGAAATTAATCTGTATAATCTCATTGTAAGAGATTAGAATGCTCTGTGATTCATGTACTATCTGATATGGGTTTGCATGAATACATACTTAAGGTAGAGAAGCTTCTCTGGCAATATTTTTTCAGTAATATTTTATGTATACCAAAGTTCCTTTATGTTTCTTATTATAATATATATATATATATTTCCAAGCTAGGGATTATCAGATTCTCATTATCCTGATATGAAATAAATAAAAACTTGTCCAGATTAGAAATATTTTAAAATAAATAAGTCACTAATTAATTTAAAGGCCTCCTTTAAACAGACACGTGAAATTCAGTTTTTTCTTTATACTGAACTGATCACTTATTATTTCTTTTTAAATCACATGTATGCAAATATTGATTCTTTCCAATTTTTATTGTAATTTTATAGAACATTCTAGGGGAAAACTAATCTTGGAGGATTTTTTCATTGATAGCCTTTACAATAATAATTCTATATACAAGTGACTCATTTAGAACATGAACTGGTTGATGGCACAAGAAAATTCTTACCTTTTCATGACAAATATATCACTTAGGAAAATCAGTCCAGTAAATATACAAAGTTTTTATATTACATATTTTAAAACTGAGCCAAATACTGAGCCAGAGAATGCTCCTGAACAAAAGGAAGCACGTATTGCTGAATGTTGAGGTATTTAAAAGATAAATAGGTGTGGCACTTGGGGACATCGTTTAGTGGTAGACTTGGCAGTGCTCAGTTAATGGTTGGACTTGATGATCTTAAAGGTCTTTCCAACAAACTTGATTCTATGATTCTGATTCTATAAACTATTCCTATGTGAATTAGACTCATTACCCAGCAAAAGAGATGTGACCACTGACAAACTTCTTTATAATATTTACTAACGTATCTGAACATTTATCTGGATTGAAGAGAGTAGAATTTTTTTTTTTTTCAGTTTAATCCCTTGCAAAAAATCCCTGTGCTAAAACTTTATAGCTAGCCTTTGCCTCTCTGCTGAAACAGACAAAAGAAGTTCAAATGTGCATTATCAGAAATGGTGTCTTATGTGTCTTCTGCCGTAAGATCCAGTGTCCCCAGTATAATCAGTGGAAATGTAATCACTTCAGCCAGATAGTTCAAGGCAGTTCAGCTCACCCTAAAGCAGACAGTTAACCCTAGCTAAAACTTTCTCCTTGTACTGACTGGATTAGGGTTTGCTTTCACACAAAATCATCCTGTGCTTTCTGAAACAGCACAGGGATTTCTGCTCTCTGACCCTCTCAAAGGGCAAAAGTCTTGCACATTTTTTCTCATATCAGCCACAGGAACTCCACTATTTTGAACATTTGGGTATTGTGGCAAGAAATTTCCATGAGTGGATAACTAAGTCAAATGCTAGATCTCTGTCAAAGATAATTGAAAGTTAGACACCTGCTGACACGTAGATACTTGAATTTAAATACTTTGGTACAGATATTTTTCAAGTGAGACCTGGGACCTACCCTTATTTGCTCTAGCCATTGAACTGTCCTTTCATTCTTTCGTATCATTTCATGTGGATGCATTTTGAGACTTACACGACACCTTGTATTTGAACAGAAGCTGACAATTTACAAGAAGATCCATGAGTGGTAATGATCTTTTAAAGTCAGAAACTTTAGGCGCTACATTACTTTTTAGAACCATTGAAGGATCTTTTTGAAGAGTAGTAAAATTATATAGAAATGCATGGAATCAGCAAGCCTAAAAACACAAAATAAAACCAGACAGACAATACACATAGAAGGAAAATATCACTTCAAGTATTCTGAACCAATCAACAGAAACACAGTTCACTGTCATATGAAATAAAATGAAGGTTCATACTTACCAAAAACAAATTTGCTGGTCAAATGAGATGGTGATAATTTCTGATAAGAAAAAAAGTGAAAGCCATTTTCCTAAAAGGCTTTTCTAACTGACTGTTGGGGCTGTGAAACTAGGAAAGTATAAAAATAAACTCATGCCTTGAAATATTGCAAAATGTTGGAGAGCGAGGGGTAGAAGGGATATGTTCATTACACATATTCCTACATGGTATTTGGGAAACTATAGAGCACTGGTATTTTCCTTTTTTTTTTTTTTTTTCTTTAAATCTTCAGCACTGAATGCTGAAAGTGACCTACATCACTCTCCATACAGTACATCAAATAACCCATTACTTTACAAATCAGTGAAGCACCTCTACTAAATGAAAGGGACCTATAGCTTTAATCCCACTTCGATTAACTTTGTTCTTCTCAGAAAGCAGACCTTAATTTATATCAATTTGCAGTAATCTTTACAAGAAAATTCTACTTCACTTACACATGCTGTTTGACAGAAAAATGAATTTCTCAGGCATGTGGATACCCTATGATGGTTCAAATAAAAACTGCCCCTAGTAACAATGAGAAAAGCTGAACACTTTCTGTCTGCTTAAATGATTTTTTTCGTTAGATAGATGATGAGGTTTAATGACATATGTTGTGAATTCTCTCCGCTAACAAATACAAGTAGCACTTTGATCAGCAGAAAACCTCAAGGACATTTGATACAGTCATTTAAACTTTCCTCTACATCTCTGTAGAAAGGTATTTTGTTACTGTATTTAGTTATATAGAGAGTTTCAGTTTTACTCTGTAAAATAAGTTAAATATTTCTAAAGGTCATCAAACCAGGATGTTATTTTACTAATGGGGAAATAAACAAAAGGAATCTTTCAGGATAATGTTCCACAGGTGGAACAAACTATAGGTAATCACTTAATTGCATAATTAGACACTATATTTATTTCAGGTGCCCCAATATTTTGAGAACCCACACTTCTCAAGCTAATGGATTTTTTTCAGAAGTCTTGTATTTGAGCGCAGCTTCTCGATGTCTTCAAAGACCAGGCCTGTAAAGTCAAATATGTATCTCTTATGCATTTCCTTAAGTGGGATTTAGAAGACGAAGCAGAAATAGAAGGTATTATTTGAGTGTGCACTTACTTTTGCAGAGTTAAGTCTAAATCCATAACAGGAAGATGACAATGGGATGCTCAGAAGTCCTGTTAAATTATTCCCTAATCCCTTAATGATCTGAAGCCACAGAGAAGTCACATTTTTGCTGCATAACAAGCATGCAACAAATTCTTGATATTCTAAAAATGTCTGGTGCTCAGATGCCAGGAGATCAGCCAGTTCATTTCTTTTGCACCTCAAAAGTTATCACACTCGAGGAAGTATATGTAAAAATAGATGCTGGAATAGTTTTGGCAGCAGGAACAGACTACCTGTGAACTTGTTTGTTAGCACATACTCAACAGCCAATGACTCCACAAGAGGAAGAGTCAAAAAAAAAAAGGTAGGATGCCTGTTTTCAAGTTCATCTGCTTACATGAAGCAGAGCCTGAATCTAGACTGTGAATGCCTTAGCATTCAAGCTGTAAGACACACATCATCTCTGTAGCCTATTAAAAACCTGATTACCAAATGAAATATCTGCAGCAGAAAGGAGTGAGACAGCCTTTCAGCAAAACAAATGCTTTCTGAAAATGGAGAAATTCCCTGGAGCCTCAGAGATTGAGGTTTGAAATGCTACTTCACCTCTGGCAGAACAGTATTACAAAAATGTATGTTTGGCCATCAGTAGGATGTTAAAGTAACCACAGGGCTTCAATACATTATGCAGGTGAGACAATGGTTATTTTCAAATTACCAGGACTAATGACTGAACTGTCTTAAAAAACAACAGACATCATGCATCCCAACAAGTATGAGCAGAACTAGACACCTCACAACAACCGACATTTTGGCAGAGTTAGATCTGACCTTAACTCCAGGCTAAATTTTGATACCTGAGTCCAGACTCCTGTTCAGTAGGTCACTCACAAGTATCTAGTGTTTTCTGAAGTGCGATTAGATTCCCTAACCTCTACCTGGTGATTAAAAAAGGCAAGTTTTCTGTCAAAACTGCAGGCTTCAGGTTGATACTTTTGACATTGTAGATCAACACAGGTATGTTAAGTGGTTATTTGGAGATAACCCAGTAGAACTTTTTGTTCATGCAATACAAAGAGTTTAGGGAGTTATTTACCTGACCAAATAAAAGCATTTATTTTGTGCTGAATGGCTCTCTAGATTTTCTTGACTACAGAATAGGCATTATTATACCAACATTTAGATAAGTTTATGAGAATATTGAACATTGCAAGATCTAGTTTCTGTGGCATATTTATCCATGATATTATCTGCCTCACCATAAAATGATTTAAAAAAAAAAAAAAAAAAAAAACAAAAAAAAAAAGAAAGAAATTGTTTTACAGCTCTAGAAAATCTCACTTCTGGTTTGCAATTCAGTGGTTGACATAAACTCTTAGAGACATTAATGAAAGCAATGGTAGGGAAGGGTTTTCTGAATGGTCTTTCTCACAAACAGTTAAGCAAAAGATGCTCTCATAAAAGTCAGCTTAGAATTTAGGACTTCTAACTAAAGAAAGAGATGCCAGTCCTGAAATTCTTTTTCAATACAATTTTAGATTATTTCCCACTGTGTCACACTGTGGGCACATGAATATTTAATGTGGCAGCAACAAACCCAAACATATGGATTTGTATGTTTTGTGTTGGTCTTTGTTAAAAGGATAACATTCAGTACAAACACAAACAAACCCTGTTGCCCTTCATTCTTCCGTCCCTCTGGGATTAGCATTGTACCAAGAGTAAAGGTAGAGAGTTTACAAAGCTTTTTGCCGTTTAAATACATTGATGTCTAAGTAAATGCTATAATTTTTCAGTAAAGTTTTATTTATACAAAACCTTTTTATTAATTTGTGGTCAATTAATTAAGCAGTGGGTATCTGACCTAAGTTTAGATAGCACAAATATGGGTTTTGATGTGGATGTAGTTTTTTGGTGGGTCTTTTTGTTCTTTTTTTAATCCCTCTGTTTCATATATAGTTAAAGAAAAGACATGTCACTGAGTCTATATCAGTTCAAGAAATAGAAATTCATTGCATTTCTAATATGTTGTTCAAGCAATTATTAATTCAACTTTGAGATAAATTTCTAAGAAAGATAGTAGGTATCATAATACTCATACTAAAGCGATGATATTTTATCAAGGCAATTAATTAAAAAAAAGTATAAATTGGCTTGGGTGATACTCAGGATCCAGGAAGAAGAAATTTTAAAATTAAGAAGAAAAAATGAGTAATCATAAACAAAAAAGGAAGTACAGTTACAAGAAAAGTAACAGTTTTTGAGCACAGTTTTCGTGTGTGAAGTCCAGTCAGGGGCTCAAATGTATTTGTAGTTAAAACAGAGATGCACCCAAGCAAGTTATAGCTTTCCTGAGGACAAAAAGAGGGGGTGGAGGAAGTACCATGTGTATAAAATTAGAAACTCTTCTCAAAGCTGATGATTACAGTTAAATATAAATGAGGGATTCCAGCCCATGACTGTCAAACAGAAACAGCTTCATGGCCCTAAGGGACTTTCTAAAAACCATCTGAGTTCTAGTCTGCTACGAGAAAGGTGATCAGTCACGCATCCCACAGTCGTATAGGGGAAAGATACTTAATAAGAGTCATGAGATATTTGACCCAAAAGATTTGATCTAATATTCTTTATATAATATAAAATTATCTTGCATGACTTCATCAGAAGTCCCTGAGGACCTATTGCATAGTCACTGCTACTCTGTTTTGTTAACTGCCCATTTTTTCCTCAAATGAACCTTGTTAAAGATGCCTACTCATTTCAGCTTTCAGAAGGTCATTTCTGATTTTAAAATCATGGATGAAATAAAAAAAAAAAACAAACTGACATTGTTTGTCGATGATTTACTCATTTCCCTTTTCACTAGTTCTTTTTCTTCCCTTTACTCACCCTCTTTTCCTTTTTGGCTTATACTCATTCTGTGCATGGATGCATGAGGTGAAAAAACCCCCACTCATAGATGCTTTTTCGCTCTTAACAAGTTAATGAAGAAATAATAGTCCAGGATGAAGCTGTATTGGAAACACAGAGTCTTTTTCTTTTTCTGACAGATACACTCAGCCTGTCTTCTAATCAACAGCAAGATATCTGGCTAGAAATTCTGCCAATAATATTACTTTTATTCTATGGGTAGTCATTCAACTGATATGAAATGCATTTCAGATGAGAAGGGAGCTAAAATTATTTATCAGTCTTAAGTGATCTGAAAAAAACTGGGCAAACAATAGGAAAAAAACCCAGGAAGTATATAGGCTTGTTTCCTTCCCCTGCTTGTTTGCATGTTTTTCCTCTGGTAATATATTCTCCCATATAAATGAGTCATGACCAGTACCTGAGATTCAAATTTATTCTTCTAAAAACCTTCAGGAAATCACAAGTTATTCCTTTTGCAACTAAAACATCTGCACTGCAATGGGTTTATTTCATATTACACTCTTAATTAACTCATATGTGCATAAAATTTGAAGATGAAAAATGTATTCCCTAGTACAAGCAGAAATGGTTTTCAATGTCTCAGATACTATTTATTTTTCTCTCAGATATGTTACAGAACATAAAAAATCTGAGGGCTGCCTGAAAGATTATGTAAACTAAAAACAAGTGTTTCTACAAGTAAGATTTAAAGTCATGAAGTAATAATAAAATCTCTGTTGTGCAATTATTTATCTTCAAGAACTCTTACTGGAAGTGACAAACTAAAGAATGGTTTAAAAAAAAAAGTAGATATTCATTGCTTCTACCAAGTCTGCTGGCACATGATGTCTGGCATTATTTTGTGTGTGGTTTTTTTGGTTGGCTTTGTTTTGGTTGGTTGGTTTGGGTTTTTTTGTTTGTTTTCCTAAAGATTGGACCCCTAAGAAAGCAGGGAAAGTCTGTTTATATGATATACCATGAAGTTTCTGAAAGACAAGAAACTGAGAAGGGCCTTTTTTCCCTCAGATCTTCTGCANTCCCACCCCCCCATCAACCTGTTACAAACAAGAGACATGAACTCGATACTCCGCTTGGCTGACAGGGGAAGAACTTATTTCATCCATCGGTAGAGACTAGAATGCAGGAAATAAAAAAACATGTGATGCAAAAAAATAAAATAAAAAACATGTGATGCAAAACNTCCAGGATGAAGCTGTATTGGAAACACAGAGTCTTTTTCTTTTTCTGACAGATACACTCAGCCTGTCTTCTAATCAACAGCAAGATATCTGGCTAGAAATTCTGCCAATAATATTACTTTTATTCTATGGGTAGTCATTCAACTGATATGAAATGCATTTCAGATGAGAAGGGAGCTAAAATTATTTATCAGTCTTAAGTGATCTGAAAAAAACTGGGCAAACAATAGGAAAAAAACCCAGGAAGTATATAGGCTTGTTTCCTTCCCCTGCTTGTTTGCATGTTTTTCCTCTGGTAATATATTCTCCCATATAAATGAGTCATGACCAGTACCTGAGATTCAAATTTATTCTTCTAAAAACCTTCAGGAAATCACAAGTTATTCCTTTTGCAACTAAAACATCTGCACTGCAATGGGTTTATTTCATATTACACTCTTAATTAACTCATATGTGCATAAAATTTGAAGATGAAAGATGTATTCCCTAGTACAAGCAGAAATGGTTTTCAATGTCTCAGATACTATTTATTTTTCTCTCAGATATGTTACAGAACATAAAAAATCTGAGGGCTGCCTGAAAGATTATGTAAACTAAAAACAAGTGTTTCTACAAGTAAGATTTAAAGTCATGAAGTAATAATAAAATCTCTGTTGTGCAATTATTTATCTTCAAGAACTCTTACTGGAAGTGACAAACTAAAGAATGGTTTAAAAAAAAAAGTAGATATTCATTGCTTCTACCAAGTCTGCTGGCACATGATGTCTGGCATTATTTTGTGTGTGGTTTTTTTGGTTGGCTTTGTTTTGGTTGGTTGGTTTGGGTTTTTTTGTTTGTTTTCCTAAAGATTGGACCCCTAAGAAAGCAGGGAAAGTCTGTTTATATGATATACCATGAAGTTTCTGAAAGACAAGAAACTGAGAAGGGCCTTTTTTCCCTCAGATCTTCTGCAGTCATCATAATCATAGTTGATCTTTAGGTACTTATTTTTCAGGCAGAATTGATTTTTTTAAAATCTATCACTGGCCCTTTAAAATTGCTAAAATGTTTCCCCTTATTTCCAGATTTTAATGGTTTTTAAAAATTTAGCTTAATTTTAAACAGTCAGAGCTCATTCTTAGCCCAAAAGTAATTTAAAAAAACCCCAGTGTCTTCCTCACACTCGCTAATTTGACATGACAAGAGACAGTGATTGGGAGGGGTGAAAACACATAATTAGCATAGCTTTGTAATGAAGAAACCACAGCACATTATGTGCAAATCACTGTATACCATACAGAATCTCCTGCAACCCCTTAGTATCAGCCTGGCTAATAGGAGACTCTATCCTGATTTAAAAACACAAATGCAATGCATCTACCCTAATTTCTTTACAGAAAAAAAAAAAAATCCACAAAAAAACCCCAACGAAACAAAATACCAACACC
>WBMY01013243.1:97519-118918 GCA_013397315.1 Donacobius atricapilla | reverse complement strand
CCGCGGGAGCTGCGCTGCGATCCTGGAGCATCCCTGGATGCTCAGAGAGCCTGAGAGCCGGGCTGGAGCCTCTGTGCTCCGCTCAGGCTGCGCCAAGGGGCTGCTGGAGGTGGCGGGGCTGCAGCAGGGCCGTCCCTGTCGGCCTGGGAACCACGGGCTCCTCTCTCAGGAGGTGCCGAGCAACCCCTGCTAATGGCCGGGGACGGCGCTGGGAGCAGCTCCCTCGTGCCTCCCGCAGAATTCCAGCCGCTGCTGCTCTCCCCCGGGCAGCGGCAGCTCTGGGGGTTCATCCCCGGGGCAGGAGCAGCCCGAGGTTGGGCACCAGCACGTTTGGGGCTTGCAGGGCTGGGGCAAAGCTTCGGGAGGTTTCTCTCGGCGTCCCCGTGCCCATTTCCAGGTGAATGTTGTCATCTGGCACCGGCTGGGGACGCCCCAGCAGGCCAGGAGATTTTTCTCCCAATTCCCTCCCTTTTTTCCCCTCTCTCCTATCCCACCCAGCCTCCATCCCTCCCTCGCCATCTCCTTGTCCCATCCCCATCTCCCCTTGCTCTGGGAATTCCCTTCTTCGGGCACCTCCCCTGCGGAATCTGGGCACGGCACCTCCAAACTCTGCTGCTGGGGGAGCCTGCCCGTGGATTTGGGCCATCCAGGTGCTCACCCACCCCTGTGTCCCCTCGCCAGCTGCCGGTGCCCATCGCCGTGTTCTTCCTGCTCTACAAGGAGCGGATGGTGCCGTGCCTCAACGGCAGCAGCCACCCGCTGCTGTCGGCCGACGAGCTGGCCCTGGAGACGCGTCCTGGGGACAAGGACGAGCTCACCTCCGCTGCCCAGAGACCCCCCCCGGCTGCAGGTGAGCTGGGGACGCCTCTCGTGGGGATTTTGGGGGGAGAAAAATACACATCTGAGCGTGTGTGAGTGGAATGAGAGACCCGGTGCTGCCGTCTGAGGAGGAAATGTGGCGGAGCGCGCGCGGGGATCTAATCCAGGAATACCCAAACAATCCATTTGGTGCCCGGCTGACCTCAAATTAGCAGGAATCTTGAACAGAGATTGGTATCCTAATGCTAATGAGGTCTCCAGGCTGCGTTTCTCCATTCTGTGCTCCTCTGAGCCATCCTAAAGCCAACCCTGGGCCCCCCAAACCCTTTAGGGGCACACGGCAGTTGTGCCCCTTCATTCCCTCCTGGCTTTGGGTCACATTTCTTAGTGATTATTCCATTTAAATGTGGCCATTGTGCTGCAGACGCTGATTTTTATAGGAAAGGAATAAGAAATAATAGATTTCCCCTCCCTTGTCNCCGCGGGAGCTGCGCTGCGATCCTGGAGCATCCCTGGATGCTCAGAGAGCCTGAGAGCCGGGCTGGAGCCTCTGTGCTCCGCTCAGGCTGCGCCAAGGGGCTGCTGGAGGTGGCGGGGCTGCAGCAGGGCCGTCCCTGTCGGCCTGGGAACCACGGGCTCCTCTCTCAGGAGGTGCCGAGCAACCCCTGCTAATGGCCGGGGACGGCGCTGGGAGCAGCTCCCTCGTGCCTCCCGCAGAATTCCAGCCGCTGCTGCTCTCCCCCGGGCAGCGGCAGCTCTGGGGGTTCATCCCCGGGGCAGGAGCAGCCCGAGGTTGGGCACCAGCACGTTTGGGGCTTGCAGGGCTGGGGCAAAGCTTCGGGAGGTTTCTCTCGGCGTCCCCGTGCCCATTTCCAGGTGAATGTTGTCATCTGGCACCGGCTGGGGACGCCCCAGCAGGCCAGGAGATTTTTCTCCCAATTCCCTCCCTTTTTTCCCCTCTCTCCTATCCCACCCAGCCTCCATCCCTCCCTCGCCATCTCCTTGTCCCATCCCCATCTCCCCTTGCTCTGGGAATTCCCTTCTTCGGGCACCTCCCCTGCGGAATCTGGGCACGGCACCTCCAAACTCTGCTGCTGGGGGAGCCTGCCCGTGGATTTGGGCCATCCAGGTGCTCACCCACCCCTGTGTCCCCTCGCCAGCTGCCGGTGCCCATCGCCGTGTTCTTCCTGCTCTACAAGGAGCGGATGGTGCCGTGCCTCAACGGCAGCAGCCACCCGCTGCTGTCGGCCGACGAGCTGGCCCTGGAGACGCGTCCTGGGGACAAGGACGAGCTCACCTCCGCTGCCCAGAGACCCCCCCCGGCTGCAGGTGAGCTGGGGACGCCTCTCGTGGGGATTTCGGGGGGAGAAAAAGACACATCCCAGCGTGTGTGAGTGGAATGAGAGAGCCAGCGCTGCCGTCTGAGGAGGAAATGTGGCGGAGCGCGCGCGGGGATCTAATCCAGGAATACCCGAACAATCCATTTGGTGCCCGGCTGACCTCAAATTAGCAGGAATCTTGAACAGAGATTGGTATCCTAATGCTAATGAGGTCTCCAGGCTGCGTTTCTCCATTCTGTGCTCCTCTGAGCCATCCTAAAGCCAACCCTGGGCCCCCCAAACCCTTTAGGGGCACATGGCAGTTGTGCCCCTTCATTCCCTCCTGGTTTTGGGTCACATTTCTTAGTGATTATTCCATTTAAATGTGGCCATTGTGCTGCAGACGCTGATTTTTATAGGAAAGGAATAAGAAATAATAGATTTCTCCTCCCTTGTCTGAGGGGAAAAGTGAAATCCAGCAATAGTTTGCTCTTGAGCTCATGGCTGCGCCCTGGCTGGGGGACAATGGTGACATTGTTCTTTCCTACCCAGGAGAGACGTGTCAGAGTCAATAATTTGGGTAAACAGCGAATCTCGGAAGTAAATATGGTTTAGGGCTATGGAGAGTGTTCCGTGTTATTCCTGGAAAGATGGCATTGCCCCGGGGCAACAAAAGGGAATTCCAGGGAGTTCTTGAAGGTGGGGGGGAGCTGGGATGTGGGGAGGTGCTGGCGGGGAGGCTCAGGGGGGATGCCAAGCTCTGCGCCTGTGTCCCCCTTTCCCAAAGGTGCCTTCTTGGGTGCAGTCTCCGTTATCCAAGGAATGGGAGCTCTCCTGGGCAAGGCTGTCCTGTGGGGTGGCTCCAGGGATGAGGGGATTTGGGCCATGAGTGCCGCGGTCGAGTTTTTATTGCCTGGGAGAGCGGGGTGTGGAGCCCCGAAATGGGAAGAGGAGCAGGAGCAGCTGCAGTGAGAGAAGGGGCAGGAGAGCCCGGGATTTGGGGTGTGGAGATCCAGGATTTTGGGGTGTGGAGAGCCAGGATTTGGAGTGTGGAGAGCCAGGATTTTGGGGTGTGGAGAGGCAGGATTTGGAGTGTGAAAAGCCAGGATTTTGGGGTGGGGAGAGGCAGGATTTGGGGTGTGGAGAGCCAGGATTTGGAGTGTGGAGAGCCAGGATTTTGGGGTGTGGAGAGGCAGGATTTGGAGTGTGAAAAGCCAGGATTTTGGGGTGGGGAGAGGCAGGATTTGGGGTGTGAAGAGCCAGGATTTGGGGGTGTGGAAAGCCAGGATTTTGGGGTGTGGAGAGGCAGGATTTGGAGTGTGAAAAGCCAGGATTTTGGGGTGGGGAGAGGCAGGATTTGGGGTGTGAAGAGCCAGGATTTGGGGGTGTGGAAAGCCAGGATTTTGGGGTGTGGAGAGGCAGGATTTGGAGTGTGAAAAGCCAGGATTTTGGGGTGGGGAGAGGCAGGATTTGGGGTGTGAAGAGCCAGGATTTGGGGGTGTGGAAAGCCAGGATTTTGGGGTGTGGAGAGGCAGGATTTGGAGNCTGTAGTGTGGAGGGCCCAGGATTTTGGGGTGTGGAGAGCCCAGGATTTTGGAGTGTGAAGAGCCCAGGATTTTGGGGTGTGGAGAGCCCAGAATTTGGGGTGCAGAGATCCAGGATTTGGGGAGCAGATCCCACACCCATTCCCATTTCCTTCTGGAAGCTTAGAGGAAGGTAAAGGCGAGGGGGAGCCCCCTGAGCTCAGCAATGCCCCACATTCAGGGTCCTGGCTGGGTCTGTCCTGCAGCTGTCCCACAAACCAAACCCCACTGAGGGCTGGCAGCCACCCAGCCCCGGGGGGACGTTCTGGTCAAGTTTGCTTTGCATTGTTCTCCGCCAGGTCATGAGGATTTGTTCAGCTGCTGCCAAAGCAAAAACTTCCGAGGGGCTTCCTTCACTTATTTCGCCGTGCACATCACCGGGGCTCTGGTTCTCTTCATGACTGACGGGATCGTGGTGAGTTCAGTTGCCCAAATCTCTGGAGTTTTTCCTTCCAAACCCCCGTGACACCCTCAGGGGTTAATGGTGAGAGGGGTTACGCAGGTAGGGGAATGTCCCAGGCTCTCCATCTCCAAGGATAACTAACCCTGAGACCTAAATGTGATGTTTGGAGAGTGTGGAACTCCAGCAGGGCAGAGCAGCCCCCGGGGAAGGGAGGGAGGATCTCCACAGACTGGGATTTTCCCCGGAATATCTGTGGAGCTTTGCCTTTTAGGGCAGATTAAACCCCACTGACGCTGTTCGTCACACAGACACACACACGCACTTTGGTGAGAAGGCATGAACTACGAACTATTTATTTTAAAAGATCTGACTCCATTTTATAGTATTTTTACAAAGGCCAGGGATTGGGGGAGAAGGCTGACACCTCTCCCCATCCCACTGGTCAAGACCACTGTCCACCAGCTGTCCGTAGCTCTAAGAACAGGAATGAAAACTCTCCTTGAATTCATGAAAACATCTGCCAGCGTTTACACACCCGAGCGTGAGAAACAACCCAAACCATGAGAACTATGAGCAGAAGAGAGGCTGAAAAAATCAGGGCGACACCCCACGTCCCGCTGCAAACCCTTGGGAAGGGGTTCCACCCTGGGCGAGCTCTCCACCGTGAGTAACTGAGGGGCAGAGGAGCCCCACGTCCCCACGGGGTGGCTTTTCCTGCAGGGAGAGTACTCGGGCTTCGTGTACAGCTACGCCGTGGAGGAGCCGCTGGCCGTGGTGCACAAGGTGGCCGGGTACCTGCCCAGCCTCTTCTGGGGCTTCATCACCCTGGGCAGGCTCATCTCCATCCCCGTGTCCTACAGGATGAAGCCAGCCACCATGGTCTTCATCAACGTGGTGAGGACGGGGCGAATCCCTTTCAATCCCTCTCGGTGGGACGGGTTTGGAGCTGCAGCTCCTTTCACACCTGGCGGGGTTTGCACAGGTAGGGGGGACAAGGTGCCCTCCAGGTAGCCACGATTTAAAAGCTGATGGTCCAGCTTTCCTGAGCCTGCTCCTCAGTGGAGCTGGTGGGAGAGCTGGGAAAGCACCAGGAGAGTTGGCACTAAAAAGGCACCAGTTTTATTTACCCTACGCAGCGTGTCCTTCATCCATGGGGAAATTAATTCCTGGGGATAGCCACGGGAAAGGGAGGGCAGATGACGCTGTGAATTCTCTGCTTAGGTTGCTGAAGTTAATAAAACACCTTGGGAAAGGGGCAGGAATCCTTTTGGGACGTGTGAGGGAGATCTGTGTAAGGACATGGCAGGAAACAGGGAGGGGAGGAACCCAGCCCCACTTCTCACAAAGAAGAAAAGCACGAGCAGGCAGTCAACTTCCAATTTATTTGAGCCAGAGGTGATTTGGGTGGCTATATTTTGGTAATATAACACATCACCCGCATCTAACAGGGTGGGGAGAGGTTTTGGGATAAAAATCCACCGGGCTGACACTGCCCCTGGGGAGTGCTGGGAGCTCCTGTGGGATCCAGCAGCTCCTGGAGTCATCTCAGCATCATCATAACAAATTCCAGCCTGAATTCGGCTTCTTTAGGATCCAAATTTCTCCTGAGCGCTTGCACAGGGCTGCAATCAGGGCCCAGCCAATTAAAACAAAACCAGCAGGAATATCAGAGCTCCCTCTGCTGACTCCGCTCTGGATCACTCGGGCATTTCCCGGAGTTTTTGGTTATTATCCCTACAAGCCAGAGGTGAGGGAAAGTTGGTTTAAATGCAGTTGCCTCTTTGGCTTTAATGCAGTGGCTGCTTTCTGAGCAGGGGAAATTCTTTCTCTTATTGGGAGTTAATTCTGTAATTACTGAGAGTGACTTCAGCCTTACACAGCAGAATAAAGAATTATTCGTGATTAAGACATGTAAATATTGTGGACAGTACTATTGCATTTAAAAGTATATTTTTCAAATAAAACCTTTTGTTTCTACATAATGAAACTGAGACTTAATTACCAAATTATATGATGAAAATTAGCAAATTATTTAAAGCCAGACAGATTTTTTTTTTGCCATTCAATTTCTCAAACACTGATTTGCTTTTCCCAGCATGTTTTCTCTTCCAGACTATTTCCTATTAAAAATAAATTTATTTTCTATTCCAGAATATTACCTATTAAAAACCATATCTAGACCCTGTTGCACTCAGCATTTTTCTGACTGATCTTTCTGCGTGCTGCTCACAGGTCGGGGTCCTCATCACCTTCCTGCTGCTGCTGATTTTCTCCTCCAGCGTGGTTTTCCTGTTCGTGGGCACAGCCTCCCTGGGGCTGTTCCTCAGCAGCGCCTTCCCCAGCATGCTGGCCTACACCGAGGACATCCTGCAGTACAAAGGTGAGCTGCCACCTTGGCCAGGTGCGTTTTGGGATCCCATCCTCGGTTTTTCAGCTCTGTCCCTCCTCCCTCAGGAGGCCTGGAAGTTCAGGTTTGCTTTTGAAGGCAGATTTGTTGCAGAAAAGTGTCAGGTTCTATGTTTGGCTGATGAAAAAGGACCCCAGGCGGGGATCCAGCCTTGGTTTCCTGGTTTGGGGGGCTCGGGGATGCTGCTTTGGAGGGAGATGGTTCTGGAAACATCACCAGATTACCGGAGCTGGACACCCCAGAGCCTGGCCAGCTCCCCCAGGAGCTCTCTGCCAGCCTCTGTCTCAAGGGTAGTGAGACAAGAAAAACCAAAACCTTTCCAGCAAGAGGCAACATCAGCTCTGCCAGCCCAGGCAGGTGACAGGAGATGGATTTTTTTACTTTAACTTTCACCTTTCCGCGCTACTGCAGGTCTGCAGAGGCATTTCCAACATTAAGTGGGGATATTTCTTTGAGTATTTGTATGTTCTGTGTGGTGAGATCAAGAAAAAGCTGTAAAGGAGCACAGGGTGGCCCTGCTGGCTGTGCCACCTCTGCTGCCACCACCCCTTGCCCTCTTTCCTTGCAGGTTGTGCCACAACCGTGCTGGTGACAGGAGCTGGCATTGGAGAGATGGTGCTGCAGCTGCTGGTGGGCTCGGTGAGTAGCCAGGAGGTGGCAAAACCCCAAATAAATTTGGAATTTACGACTCAAAACCTCAGTTCTGCTCCTGGGCACTGCCTGAGCCTCGAGTTCTCAGCCAGCAAAGCCCTCCCTGCTGATGCACGGGGAATCTGAGTGATGTCTGATCCCTTTTTTGATTTCCCATCCCACTGCAGATCATCCATGATCGGGGCAGCTACAGTTTCCTGGTCTGTGGGATGATCTTTGGATGCTTGGCCTTCACCTTCTACGCCCTGCTGGTGTTTTTCCACAGGATGTACCCCAAGCCCTCCCCAGGTAAGAGAGCCCCAGCCCTGAGCCCTGCTTTGGGATGGGAGCGAGGGTAGCACAAGCCTCACTCCAGAGCATTTCAGCAAAATGCAAGGAAATGTTTATTTTACTGCTGCTTCCTCTCTCCTTTTCCTGCTTTGTCTTGCCCACAAAGCCTTGGCAGCAGCAGCTCAGGGTTTGCTTTCTTTTCTGCTGGAGAAGCAAGGGAAAAAGGCAGGAATCACAGACAGCACCAGCTTCCCTGGGCCGTTCCCTGGCTGAAATCCAGGGAATAAGTGGGGCTGCCATCCAAGGGCAGCCGTCAGGCTCTGGAAAAAGCCTCACTGATAAAGGATTTTTGAGTGATCACCTCAGTCTGGAGCTGCTGGTTGTTTTTATACAAAAGGAGCAGAGCGGGCCAGGCAAAAAACGTGTCCAGGCGTGGCTTGGGCAGCGCCGGGCACTGGTGGGGTCACCCCTCGAGGGCTGTGTCCAGTTCTGGGCACCCAGTTTGGGGGGCTGGGAAGGGAATGGAGATGGGGAAGGGTCTGAAGAGTCCTGAGGGAGATGGGAAGGGGCTGGAGAGTCCTGAGGGAGATGGAGAAGGGGCTGGAGAATCCTGAGGGAGCTGGGAAGGGGCTGGAGAATCCTGAGGGAGCTGGGAAGGGTCTGGAGAGTCCTGAGGGAGCTGGGAAGGGTCTGGAGGGTCCTGAGGGAGCTGGGAAGGGGCTGGAGAGTCCTGAGGGAGATGGAGAAGGGGCTGGAGAATCCTGAGGGAGCTGGGAAGGGGCTGGAGAATCCTGAGGGAGCTGGGAAGGGTCTGGAGAGTCCTGAGGGAGCTGGGAAGGGTCTGGAGGGTCCTGAGGGAGCTGGGAAGGGGCTGGAGAGTCCTGAGGGAGATGGAGAAGGGGCTGGAGAATCCTGAGGGAGCTGGGAAGGGGCTGGAGAATCCTGAGGGAGCTGGGAAGGGTCTGGAGAGTCCTGAGGGAGCTGGGAAGGGTCTGGAGGGTCCTGAGGGAGCTGGGAAGGGGCTGGAGAGTCCTGAGGGAGATGGAGAAGGGGCTGGAGAATCCTGAGGGAGCTGGGAAGGGGCTGGAGAATCCTGAGGGAGCTGGGAAGGGTCTGGAGAGTCCTGAGGGAGCTGGGAAGGGTCTGGAGGGTCCTGAGGGAGCTGGGAAGGGGCTCAGCCTGGAGAAAAGGAGGCTCAGGGGGAATTTCTGGCTCTGCACAACTCCCTGACAGGAGGGGGCAGCCGGGGGGATTTGGGATCCCATCCCAGGGAACAGGGACAGGAGGAGAGGGAAGGGCCTCAGGCTGGGCCAGGGGAGGCTCGGGGTGGGCAGCAGCAGGAATTCCCTCATGGAAAGGGTTGTTAAAGTGCCCCGGAAGGTGCAGCTCCCATCCCTGGAGGAGCCCAGGGAAGGAAGGCCCGGACATGGCGCCCGGTGCCGAGGTGGGGACGTGGGAGGTGACGGCAACACAGCCCTCCTGAGGGGAAAACCTCACAGCCATCCCTTTTAATCTCAATTAAAGCCTCCATTCCGGTGAAATATTGAATTATTTTCTTGCAGAGCTGGACGAGGCCTCCCCTGGGAAAGCAGCAGTGCCCGAGGACACGGGGCAGTACCAGCGCTGAGGGAGGGCCGGGCCCCGCACAAGCAATAAACCCACCCCAATTAAGCATTACTCCTAAGGGTGATTTCACTTTTAATGAACTGAATCATGCCAAGTTCTCTGCAAGCAAAAGCACAGTAGGTGGGGTAAAGGCAGAACGGAGGAAATCAAGCCCAAAAACGTCGAGCTGAGCACGGGGTTGTGCCAAAAAGAGCCTGGGAGTGCCAGGCTGACCCTGGGGCTAAAAGCAAGGAGGTTTGCACAGCAGTTCCTCCTAAAAATGAACTTTTTTTTTTTTTTAACCTGCTCAGGACAGAGGGTGGGAAGGAAAAGCTGCTCTCTGCTCCTCATCCAAGACTGAATGTCTCCTGGCTTGGTCACTGCATTGAATATTTTTTATTTCTAGCCTGTGGCGCACAGGAGCCCCTCGAACTTCCAGCACAATCCTGGGTTTTAATTCATTTTTGTGCAGCAGGGCCTCGAGTTGGTGTCACCTCCTTTGATCCTGCCAAAGGGGGGCGGTTCCACAGTGGCAGAGCCCCCCCAGGCGCACACAGGCAGCAGGGCCTGTCTCTATTTGCACACTTAATTCCTGTATATTCCACACTCTAAACAGTGTCTTAGCATGCTCAGGCCTCTTAAATGATTTTAAGAAATCATTTTTTTTCTTTTTTTTTGAAGTGGGAGGGGTTTATCTTTTTTGTTTTCTTTTTTTTTTATTTGAAATCAAGAATGAGCTGTGCTGGTTCATTTTGCTTCAAGTCACTCCTAGAGCTGCTCCAGCTGCAGTGTCTTTTTTTTCTTTTTAAGGTAGGTTTTGTTCCCAGCTTCCAAGTGAAGCTTGGAGAGAGAGAGAAGAGATATATTTTATTTTTTTGGGGGGGGGAGCCAGGCTCCAGCTGCTTCACCTGTGCAATCTCCTCATGCAGGTGCCTTGTGTAAGGTACTCCCGCAGCATGGCCTGTCCCAGGCACCGGGAAAGGAAAGGACGGGATTTTTCAGGAATGTCCAAGCTCCCTCCAGCTCCTCCTGCCGGGAGCGGCTGTAACTCCTTGCTTGAACTGCTGTATGTGATGTACATATGTACGTGTGTATATAGAGCAGTGTTTAATTAAAGGTGATTGATTGCTAATTGCTCGCGCACTGGACTCACTCCCAACGCCTCCATTTCGCTTTTTTTTTTTAGTTCTTAAATTTTTTTTAAGTTTTTTTTTTTAATTAAAGTGGTGAAGAATTGCGGGATGGTTTGGGATGGAAGGACCTTAAATCCCATCCTGCTGTGGGCAGGGACATCTCCCTCTGTCCCAGGTTTCTCCAGCCTGGCCTTGGACACTGCCAGGGATGGGGCAGCCACGGAATTCTCTGGGAAATTTCCATTTTTCCAAGCAGCAGCTCTTCCCTGCCATAAAACATCTCCACAAACTCCTGTAGAGAAGAGCCTGGAGCTGTTGAATTGCCATTTTCCTCCCTCAGGGCAAGTCTGGATCAGGTCAATGCAGCTGAATTCTGGGTTTAGCTCATCCCTGGACTTCAGGGACCCCCTCCTGCCTCAAATCCCAGCTGGAATCTATTCCATGATCCTATAATGAAATAAAACCTAATTCCAGGCCAGGCTGGAGCACCCTGGGACAGGAGGAGCTGTCCCTGCCCACGCAATGAGAAGGTTTTTATGATCCTGCCATCCCAAACCCTTCTGGGATTCGATTCCAACCCCAGCAGAGATCCCAGTTCTATTCCAATCCCAGCTCCCATTCGGGCTGTAATTCTTCTCCAGCTCCACAGGATGCCACTGTTCCTCTCCTGGAACAGGAGATAAATAAATCACCCGGAATAAACCAACCATGGACTGCAAAACCCATTTAGAGCACAAAAAACCCGCCTCAATCTGTCCTTCCTCGAGTCCCTCGCACCAGGAGAGCATCCCCAGGCCCTGCTCGGAGGAAATGAGCACCAAACAACTCCAGGAGGGAGCGGATTTGGGAAGAAATCTCCTCAGTTTGGGTCACAGCAGGGCTGGCAGCTTTTAAATCATCTCTCATTCTGGCCTGGCAGATTTGGAAGGCCAGAGCTCAATCTCTTTCTGAATTAAAAAAATCAACATTCCATTTCTTGGGCTTGGCAATTCCAAACTCCATTTTGGCTACTTAAGAGGGAAAAAAAATTTCCTATTTTAAGGAAATTTTCACCAGAATAGCACCTGATTTAGCAAAAAACTTCAAAATACAATTTACCTCAAGGTCTGATGAACTCCCTCCTTATCACATCCCCTGCAGCTGTAACTTTCTATTTTCTCTACTGAAAGAAAAAAACCTCCAGTCAAATGAGCAGAAACTTTGTTAAAAATATTTATTTAAAAAAATACAATTGTTTTGCATGTCTGGTTGCACATAACTATTAACATATGATTGACTTGAATAATTTGCTACAATGCTTTTTTTTTAAAGCCAGCTTGCATTATACAAAGCAAAATCCCTCTGTCAGTTCTTACATAAAATAGTTTTCTTTAACTATTCCCACCCCATTATTTTTTTTTAAAAAAAGATTGCAATACATTGATTTTTATTTCTTTTTTTCTTTTTTTTTTTTTTGCACAAAAATCGAAGCAATAGAAAAAAGTCACCTGATTTCTCAGGAAAGACCTTCATGATGTTTGAATAACAATTCCCAAAGAGCCACTGCCAAAGCAGCATTTGTCACTTTGAAGTGTCAGGACAGTGCAAAGGAAGTTTTGCATCTTAAAAAAACTTTGCCTCCCACTCCAATTCAAACCTGAAATGTGCTCAAACAACTCCATCCCTGCCCTAATCCAGTTGCTCAGACTTTGAATTTTCGGGATAATTTACACGCTGAAGGTCTTCCTAAATGTTATCTCCGAAGGTTAAATAAAAGCAAAATTTAGTAACACTGAACAATTACTGAAAACTTTGGCTATTTATGTACTTGCATTACATACCAGCATTTTTTTTTTAAACACAATGGCATTAAGATACTCTAATAAGGTATTTAAAAATAAAAAGTTAGACTGAGAAGCAATTCTGTCCCAGGCAGGGTCACCCAGCTGGAACGAGGGGTGACTTTTACAGTTGACTTGTCCAGAAAAGTCTCCAGTGTAGGAAGTTTCAGACACTCACTACAACATAACTTTGCCTCTTGAATTTGTACTATATATATATATATTTATAGAGAAAAGAAAAAAATGCAACTCTGTTCTGGAAAGAGCCACTGGAAATGTTCCCCCCTCTGCTGCTTTCAGGGGAGTTTTCACCACTGATGGTTCTGGAAATCCCAGCAAGGCGAAACCAGGGAGGTCAAACTCCAGCCCGGAGTTCCAGAGGGAGGGATCTGCTCCCAGCTCCCAAAAATCTGCCAAGAACCCAGCTCAGCCTGAAAATTCCAGCAAGGAATCCCCCTGAAATCACCTTCCCAAAAGAGATGTGCACTCCAGGAACGGACAGGACAGCACGGGCACACGGCAGCGCAGCTGGGCGGGGAGCTGGAGTGGCTAAAAAGTGATTTTAATGGATTTCAATCCCTCCAAGACACAAAAAACCTGCCCAGCCCAGGGAAGCTGCTGCTGGATGTGTGCTGATTCCCAGGATTCTGAACTCCCAGAACTCCTGCTGGTGAAGGATTCACCCCCAGATTAATTCCAGATCTCCTTTAGGGCACACGACCACTGTGTTTCCCTAGAATTTTTCCCTTTTCCCCCCCCTCCAAGCTTTATTATTCCAAATCAACTTCTCAGCTCTAAAAACAGAGGGGAAATAAGCATTAAATGTGCTACTGTACCCATCACAAAGCACTGTGACGTACATAAGGCCATCTGGTAACACTGCAACAGGCTACAAAAACAAGTAGGAAAAGGGGAATTTGAGGGTCTTTTTCAAAGCTACAAAGAATAAATCTCAACCCTGTTCACAGAGAATGAAACGTTCCAAAAGTAGATTTCATATAGAAAAACTCTGTGCAACTGAACATCAGCAGAACAAGAAGAAGAAGGAAAAAAAAGTCAACACAATTCTAGGAAGCAGTTTCAAAGCTTGGAGGGGGTTAGGACATGCTAGGGAAAAATAAAAAAACAACCCCAAAACACATCCCAAGGAGCTCAGAGCAAAGCCAGGGATTGGAATATTGGAACGCCCCCACCCCAGCACACAGCACAATCCAGGAACCATGCACAGGCCACCCCCCGAGCCCTCCTGTGTTCCAAAAAACACAGAAAAATAACCCTAAAGGAAAGAAAAAAATCAAAATAAACAACAACAGCTTCCAGTTATTGGTACAGCACTACTGAAACAGGCTCTGGGACCAGCTCCAGCCTCTCCTCACTGTCTCCACTCAGATCCCTGCTCTCCAAAGGGTCAGGACTCTCCTGTTCCACCCCTGCTTTGAGATGAAAACCTCCTGCAACACAACCTCAGCGGAGAAACCTTTTAAATCAACCCCAAGCTTTTGTTCCATGCACACAAAACTACTCAAAAACACATTTAAGACACTTTTTTGTTTCAGGAGATGTGGCATCCGACGACGTTAAAAAAGAACCTTTGGCAACTCGCGTCCGCGCTGGGGCAGGATTGATTTGAGTGCTAAAAGAGAAGGGAAAGCCCCCCCCCAAAAACCTCCCAAGGGAGTGCAAAATATTTCAAAGTGGCGACTGCAAGTGCAGAATCTGCTCAGAGGGAGGATGGGGATATTTATACGGATTTTTGGGAACACATCCTGCCAGGCACGACCCACGTGCGCTCCAGGCAGAGCTGTTCAAGCCACGCTTAAACACGGAGGGATCTAAAAAAAAATACAAATTCTCGGCTCTGAGTGTGCTTCTCATCAGGGCCTGGAAGAGCTCCACGAGCAAAATCTGCTGCTTTCGTTGGGAGGGAGAAACAAAAATTCAATTCTCGCCAGTTTTAGGGTGGTTTTGTTCCAAAATAACTTATAGGAAGCAGACATTTTGCTGTTCCAACAGGGAAATATGGGAATATCCAGGGAGGAACGGGGCCCTGCCCACCTGTGGTCAGACAGAAAAACAATCTGCAGGGAACACGTTCTCCTGATCCCTGCTTGTTCCTGGCAAAGGAAGGAATAAAATCCCTCAGTTCGGGACCCACGGGCACCAAACCCAAAATTTCACCTTTCTGCTGGGGAAGGCTCTAAGTCCATCAGGGAATCCTGCCAGGAACGGGCAGCTCTGCCCTCGTGGCTCCTCTGTTTTGCCCTCCTGACTAAAATCAGGCTCTGGAGGAAGATTTGGTTTCATTTCCAAGGATTTCTCTCTGTTCAGAGCCACCTCTCCCCTCCCCAGTGGAACTCCGTGCCCAAAAGCGCCTCAGGAATGACCAGGACAGCACTGGCACACGGCACCACAGCTGCATGGGGGGCTGGAGTGGCTAAAAAGTGATTTTAATGGATTTCAATCCCTCCCAGAATTCCTGCTGGTGAAGGATTCACCCCCAGATTAATTCCAGATCTCCTTTAGGGCACACGACCACTGTGTTTCCCTAGAATTTTTCCCTTTTCCCCCCCCTCCAAGCTTTATTATTCCAAATCAACTTCTCAGCTCTAAAACCAGAGGGGAATAAGCATTCCCCAAGGCAAAGGGACATCCTGGAGAGCTGCACAAAATTGTCCCAGCTTTTTATATCCAAAATCTTCCTCTGCCAGCTCTGGTTCCAGCAGCTCCAGCCTGCCCCACTCCCCTGGATCTGCTCACACAACTCAAAGCGGGCCACTGCTAATTGCTGCTTAATTAACTCCAAATCAAGCCATGAACGCCTCTGTTTAGGCAGCACAAGCCTCATCAAACATCCTGGAGAGCTCCCGAGCGAATCCTCACAGATTTTGGGCTCCTCTCTCACGTGGGAGACCCTCAGGGGCTGCTTGCAACAACCCACTCTGTGATTTTTTCAAGACAAAACAACACCTCACCACCCCAGAGGCCAAATGCTCTTGGTTTTTTTTGCTTTTTTTTCCCATTTCTACTCTTCCAGATTCAGATTCTATTCCCCACACAGAGCTGAGGAAGGAAGCACACCAAAATCATCACCCAAAACTGAAAAATTTTTAAGTACCTGTGGATTTTGACAACATTCCCTGACCCACTGCTGAGGTTAATTTCCAGAGCTGACAATACCAAGAGAGCTTCTTGATACAACACTGAGATGGACTGGAAACAAATCTGCCTTAAAAACGGGAGAGGTTAAACTGCAGAGCACAACAAAAACTGCCATGAAACAGGAGCAAAAGAAAGTTAATTACAAGATAAATGAAGAAACCATGGGAGACAAGAGAGGGGCAGAGCTGCAGGTTCTGATCTCGGCTCCAGGAGGGGATCAGGGCCCCTCGCTCCTATCCCAGCTGGAATCCCCAGCCACCCCCACAGGGAATTCCACAGGGAATTCCCCCTGGGCTGGGGGAAGCTGGAGAAGGGAGATCTGCACCTCAGCAGCTTCACTGCCCTTCAAAACGAACATCAGAAACCCAAAATAATCCATTTGTGAGACAGCTGAGGCTTGAAAATGCATCAGAGGGAGCAATTATCCCAGCCAAAGCCTTTCTGTTCTCACACCCCGCTCCATTATCCCAAAGACTGCACGGATACTGAAGCCTTGGGATGCTCCAAGTGACAACGAGGAATTGTCCAACTCCAGGAATTTCCTCCCTTCCTCACCCATCACCAGACAGAGGCTGGATGTGCCAAAATCAGAGCACAGGAATCGCATCCCCTGCTGAGGACAGGTCTGAAACAAAGCTCTGAACCTAAAGCTGCTGCTAAAAAACCCCAAAATTCCTCCATCAGCCTCTTTCTTACCAGGAAGGACAGAACACCAACAGCTCTATACCCACGGGCTGCTGCTGCCAGGAACCCCGAAAATCCTGGACCCCAAACAGAGCCAGCAGCTCCCCGTGGGAAATAAGAGACTCCCAGGAGCAAGACCCGAGTTCAGCTTCCACGCTCCCTCAGCCCAGCGCCCTGGGTTCCGTGGAAGGCGTGACCCACAGCAGGGATTCTATTCCCACCTCCAGGACCTCGCGTTCTTCTTTTGTCTCCCACCAAACTCTTTTGTTCTGCGCCAAACGTTCTGACCTTCCACGGAACCCAAGACAGCCAGGAAGGAACCGATGCAAAAATTGCCAAGCGTTCCACAAAACCAAGGCTGCTCCAGCGACAGGAGCCTAAGGAAAAAAAAGGTTTCTGCAATGCTGCATTATTTTTATTTTTTTTTTTTTTTAAATCACCACGGTACAAAACTAGAACAGCACCTACTCTACCACCTGCCCTACGCTAAATTACGAACAAGTCGCGAGGAGCTGCACAAAAAGCTCCTGCAGTGACCTAAAGGACCAGCAGTTCACAGAAGTGAGCCCCCAGGGAGGCTCTGGCAGGAATGTGATCCGAGGAAAAGCTGGCAGCTCCCTGTCAGTCCGTGTACAAGGGAATATTCCCTGAAGTGACCTGAAAATTGCAGCGGAGAAAAGGCAGCAGAAGCTGCTCCTCTCCCACCTCCTCTCCCTCTCCCAGCTGCCTCCTGAGCTCACCATCCTACGTGGGCTCAGATTTTATTTCTTTTTGCCCTCAAGAAGCCAAAGCGACGCCGTCCCCGCTCTGCCTGCTGGATTTCACCTGGTGGAACCCATCCCACCCAGGCTGCATTTCCACGGGGACTCCCAAAGGAAATCCCGGATCTCTGTGGCTGAGCAATCTCGGGGAGCTTCTTGGAGAGGAGCAGGAGGCCAGAAATAGCTTTTTTTTGGGGCCTGACCCTCTGCCCAACGCGATAAAAGCTCACGAAGGATTAAGTGCACAAATTTTCAACAGCTAAACTTGGCTTTTTCTCCACAGGGGGAACAAGGGGGAAGGGAAGCAATTACATTGCAAGTTTTTAGTGCTCATCCGTGAATTTTCAATTCGAATATCCCAGCCTTGCAAACGTCGCCCTCTCAAAAGTCCACGTATTTGGTAGGCGTCAAATTGGCCAACCTGAACCAACCAAAGTGCTGCTATTTATACATAGCTACAGAAATTTCCCAGAGCAGGCTCCAAACATGCAGACCAAAAGAAAAAAAATAATAGTAATAAAAAAAAAAATTCCAGATGCCTGCTCTTCACGATCACCTGCAGCTTTGCTTCTGCGTTTCAAAAATAAAAATAAAATTAAAAAAAAAAAAGGTCAATATTGCACATTTTAAGAGCTGCTGGCGCAGGAATTTCCTCCTGCATCTGCTGATGTCTAAATGTGAAGCATTTTTTGCCTCTGACAGGAGCCAGCAGGAAGACAGGTCACTCCATGAGCTCACTCCCTGCTTCTCCACCTGAAAAAGGAGGATTTTTTTTTCTCCCACTTTTCCCCTGGGCAGGTGAACAATGCCCAAAAAAAAGCGACTCTGTTCCACCCACCTGTCCCAGGTGTCATGTCAGGAACGCACAAAAGTGTTTTTTTCTGCATCACAGAAAGGGAACATCGCTGCAGGAAAAGAAAAGTCTTGGGTGTCGGGGCTTTAAAGGGAATTCCAAGCCTGCAAAAGTGGCAAAAGGGAAAAAAAAAAAAGCTCTGGAAAAGCTCGAGTTCACCACTTATCCATGGCATAGGTGCAGTATTTACAGCAAACACTGTCAGCTCCTCGTGCTGGAGAGGGAAAAAATCTTCCTCTGCCCATGGCAGCTCTGAGGATGCTGCAGGAAAGAAAGTTTCCATCTGTTTTCTGGGAATATTTTATGGAGAAGATCTTCTGACACCCCCAGCTGAAACCCAGAAGTTGCTGCCTGACATCGGATGCCCAAAGTGGAGGGACACAGACCTACAGCCCAACACACCCAGACTGAGGGGCTGAAAGAAGATAACCTCTCGTCTTTTCACCCCTCGGTTTTCTTAAAAGGCCTCCTGAGGTGTAAAAATCCACCTGCAAATCCCGTCTCGTCTCCAATGGCTCTGGAAAACAATCCTGCATGATTAATCCCGGAGCTGAAAGCAGATTTACCACGAGGTTAAACCCCGCGGAACCCCTCAGCCTGGCCTGGGGGCAGCGCTGCCTCCAAAAAACCAAAAAAGCAACAGCTCCACTGCAAAACTTGGGGTAAGAGCTGGCAAAAAGAGGAGCTTTTCCACGTGGGGAAAAACAGGAAGCTTTTCCAGAACGGTGTGGGGAAAGAAGAGCAACATGAATGCTGGGATGCTGCTGTTCTCACCCCAGTGCGGTCTGGGATTCCAGGTCAGGCAGCAACCTCCCCCCAAAACCCAGGGAAAATCTCCCCAAAATCCAGGGAAAATCCTCCCAAAACCCAGGGAAAATCCTCCCAAAACCCAGAGAAAATCTCCCCAAAATCCAGAGAAAATCCCTCCAAAACCCAGGGAAAATCTCCCCAAAACCCAGGGAAAATCCTCCCAAAACCCAGGGAAAATCTCCCCCAAATCCAGGGAAAATCCCCCCAAAACCCAGGGAAAATCCTCCCAAAATCCAGGGAAAACCCTCCCAAAATCCAGGGAAAATCCTCCCAAAATCCAGGGAAAATCCCCCCAAAACCCAGGGAAAATCCTCCAAAATGCAGGGAAAACCCTCCCAAAATCCAGGGAAAATCCCCCCATCCTGCTCATCCAGCAGGGAGGTCCCAGGCTCTGGATCAGGTCTCTGGCACAAGAAATGTTTGGACTCCAGCATTGAAACTCTGTGAGAAGGGCCAGGAGCTCATCCCACCGTTCCCGGAGAGGGAAGGAGGGCAGGGGAGCATCCAAAATCCAGCCCCACCTCTCCTCCCCAGGGGCTGTCAGCCACCCAATTCCACAGAATTGTCCTGGACACGAAATAAATCCTTGGAATAAATCCTTGAAAAACAAATTTCTCCCTGCAAAAAATTAAAGAAAGGACAACTCCAGCAGAAAAAAAGCCCCGGCGGCTTCTGTTGCTGCCCAAGTCCTGGCGGCGCCGGGGCAGAGCTGAGAGCGCACACCCCATTCCCAAGCATTTCCTGGAATGCCAGCTTCCATCAGGATTCAGGGTTCTCCTCGCTCAGCACAGGAAGCAGAAGAACAGAGGGGTTTGTTCGTTTTGTTTTTTTTTTCCCCAAGTCACAAAGAAAAGCCTCCTCTGGTGCTGTTTGCTGCAAGTCAGTGCAGACTCAGTTGCTGCAACACCACCCAAAATTCCTTTTGGACGAGGGGGAAAAATCTTCCAAACCAAGGAGGAGAAGAGATTGGAGCTGCAGCTCCTATTAAGGCGTTTGCATATACATTCCCAACCTGGGTTCTTCCAAAAAAAAGGGGAATTTTCGCAAAAAAAAAAGGCTTTTTTTTTCTTTTAAATTCGGGAATGGCAACAACTACGACCGTTGAGAATCTCTGTGGAATTACAAACCGCTCGTTTTTTTTTTTAAAAAAAAAAGGTGGTTCGAGAGAAGTGTCCCGTCTTTGCCTTGCTTGCCACTGTGTCCTTTTCCAGGAATTCCATGTGCTATGTCTTCTGGAGATCCGGGGAAAAGGGGCCGGGGGTGGAGGGTCCATCCAGTCCAGACAGCGTAAATGGGCCGTGACTGTTCAGCACTGATGGGAACTGAGAGATAAAACGAGAATCATCAAAAAAAAGTCATTTTAATTCAATGTTCCTCCCGTATCTGTGCACAGAGGAGGGAAAAAAACCCCAAAACAACGCAACAAAACAAAGCAAAACCATCCCAGACTTCCAAGAATCCTCTTGGTTTCCCACTTTTAATTTTTTTTTTTACTGGCAGGTGGTGTCACAGTGACCCCTGAGCTGAGCACTGGCCCATATCCTCCCTCAAATCTGACTTTAATCCAGGTTGTGGGGAAAACAGGGTCGAAATAACCCCTCAGTTAATTATCAGCTCTTCCCAGGGTGAAATATCCAGTGTCATTTCTGCCCTCTTTGTTTTATTCCTCACGGTACAGATGAGGAACTTCCTTCATCTCCATGGAGATGACAGATCCCAAGCCAGAAGATTCAATGAAATGAAATGAAATGAAATAAAAATTAATTAAATTGGTTCAATTCTACCCTTTGCCTCAGCAAATTCAGGCGGCAAATGTGGTAATTCCAGAGCCAGAGTGGTAATTCCAATGCCAGAGTGGAAGTGTGAGGGAAAAACAGGAGAATTACATCCAAAGGAGATTTTTTTCCTTAAATATAGTGGATTTTTTTCCTATATAGTAAAGAAAACCCTGGTCTTGGGCACCTCCAGGGATCCAGGGGCAGCCGCAGCTTCTCTGGGCAACTGCTCCAGGGCCTCCCCACCCTCACAGGGGTGAATTTTATGGACTTCTTCCCCAAAAATCATCAAAAACTGTGCCACGCATCATCACAGAGATCAAACACACGCTCCTTCTCCTCATTAGTTGTGAGATTAATTAATATTTTTCAGCAGGAACGATTGGAATAATCAATAGAGTGGAAAAATCTCCAAGCTCAGGAGAATCCCAACCAAAAAAAAAAAGTTAGAGGGAGGGAATTTTTAACGGAAGAACAGATCTGAAAAAGAAAAATCATCTCTCTCCGAAGCAGTAATTTCAAACATTACAACACCCTGAAATAAAAAAGGCTGAAAACTAAAACGAACGCTCTCAAAAGCCACCGCGGCGGGTAGGAAACCACGACGATTCTTTTTATTTCGGCCGCAAACGCTCGGGAGAAGCGATCCCTGCGGGCCGGCCGGGGAAGGGGACGGGAAATCCCGGAGAAAAGAGCCCGGGACTCACCTGGAAGAGGGTGTTAGCACCTTGCAACCTGGCGGGGCTGAGAGGAGCCACGGGGCTCAGCGTGCTCCAGAAGTGGATGCTGGAGAGCAGCGGGCTGGGCGTCAGCAGGATGGGAGTCTGAGAGGGCACGGAGAACAGCCGTCAGAGCCTTTCCCTGGGAATTGCAGCCTTTCCCAAGGAATTCCAGCCTTTCCCTGGGAATTCCAGCCTTTCCCTGGGAATTGCAGCCTTTCCCAAGGAATTCCAGCCTTTCCCTGGGAATTGCAGCCTTTCCCAAGGAATTGCAGCCTTTCCCTGGGAATTCCAGCCTTTCCCTGGGAATTCCAGCCTTTCCCAAGGAATTCCAGCCTTTCCCAAGTAATTCCAGCCTTCCCCTGTGGAATCCAGCCTTTCCCGTGGAATTCCAGCCTTTCCCCATGGAATTGCAGCCTTTCCCAAGGAATTCCAGCCTTTCCCCAGGAACTGCAGCCTTTCCCCAGGAATTGCAGCCTTTCCCAAGGAATTCCAGAGTTTCCTTGTGGAATTCCAGCCTTCCCCTCATGGAATTCCAGCCCTTCCCCAGGAATTACAGCCTTTCCCGTGGAATTCCAGCCTTTCCCTCATGGAATTTTAGCCTTCCCCTCATGGACTTTTCGCCTCT
>WBMY01013243.1:85407-97508 GCA_013397315.1 Donacobius atricapilla | reverse complement strand
ATTCCAGCCTTTCCCTCATGGAATTTTAGCCTTCCCCTCATGGAATTCTAGCCTTTCCCCAGGAATTCCAGCCTTTCTCGTGGAATTCCAGCCTTTCCCTCATGGAATTTTAGCCTTTCCCTCATGGAATTTTAGCCTTTCCCACAGAATTCCAGCCTTTGTCATGGAATTCCAGCCTTTCCTGCGGAATTGCAGCCTTTCCCCACGGAATTCCAGCCTTTCCTGTGGAATTCCAGCCTTTCCCTCATGGAATTTTAGCCTTTCCCCGCCAAAGTCCAGCCTTTCCTGTGGAAGTCCAGCCTTTCCCCTGGGATTCCAGCCTTTCCCTCATGGAATTTTAGCCTTTCCCCGCCAAAGTCCAGCCTTTCCTGTCGAAGTCCAGCCTTTCCTGTCGAAGTCCAGCCTTTCCTGTCGAAGTCCAGCCTTTCCTGTCGAAGTCCAGCCTTTCCTGTCGAAGTCCAGCCTTTCCTGTCGAAGTCCAGCCTTTCCTGTCGAAGTCCAGCCTTTCCTGTCGAAGTCCAGCCTTTCCTGTCGAAGTCCAGCCTTTCCCCTGGGATTCCAGCCTTTCCCTCATGGAATTTTCGTCTTTCCCCATGGAATTCCAGCTTTTCCCCGCAGAATTCCAGCCACAACAACACCTCAGCTGCCACAGATTTCAGGAATTCCCATCCCCTCCTTCCTTCTGCTCCTCCTCCTCCCTCCCTCCCTCACTGAGCGATCCAACAGTTTATTTATTTTTTTTTAATTTCTCCCCAAATCCTGCTGGAAGCCACAGCAGAGCAGCTCCTCCTCCCAATCCAGCACCTGCACTCTGGAAAAGCAGGATTGTGGATTTAAAAAGGGAAAAAAAAGCCTGGGCACACCCCCGCTCCTGGGGCCACTGACAACGCCAGCAACAACAAAAGGAATTTCCATCCAGCTCCTGAATATTCCAGCCAAGAACTTCCCAGGGTGCCAAAAGAACAACTCCACTTGGATTTTGTTTTTTTTTTTTTCTTTTTCCCTGTCTTCAGCCATTTCAGCTTTCAACCAGCAGCTTCCCCACGGCTTCACTCTAATTCCAATTTATTGCAGGGGAGAGATTTACACAGACACAGAATGATTTAACAGCCCTGCTGGATCCTGCTCTCTTCCAAGTTTTCCATGAGACATGAAAGCTTTCCTTTCCCACACAAAGATAACAACCAAATTAAGCAGCTGCTCTTACTGCTGCTCGCTCACAAGGCTTTGGCTTTAACTAAATGCTGCTAACTGAGTAAAAAAGGCTGAGCAGACACCTCTGTGGGGCTGTTTTTGAAGGATTTTCAGGCCCAGCTGAAGGAGGTAGGGGCAGGGTTTAGGAATAATTCGGCATCCCCCTGGCAAGGGTTACACAGATCCCGCTGGAGCTGGTTTGGGTTTTGCCTGCACATGCCAGCCCTGCGTGCATGCCCAGCACCTGGGCACACTCTGGGGCGAACTAACACCAATTGTGAATCAAACTGGTGCTTGATTTAAAAAAAAAAAAACACACCCACGACCAGGGAGTGACATCCTGAGTTTCAAATCTCCGCATACAATGAGCTATTAATTTTCCACTTGCTGTTTTCAGGCGTAACATCATCACCATTGTTAGTTAAAAAAAAAAAAAAAAAAGGAAAAAAAAGAAAAACTGGGAGGGGGATTGGATCACCTGAGAGAAAAGTGCTGGAGTAAGAGAAGCAGTGGGGAGAGAAGGACTCAGGATGCCCAGAGGACTCGGGTCGCTGCCCGTGATGACCAGAGTGGGAGCCAGCTCCAGCCCTTTGGGTTTTTTCGATCTGGAGAGGTGATTGGCAAACTCCTTCTCCAGCACGGCTGAATCCTGCTGCTCTTTGGCCTCTGGCGATTGCTGCTGGAGGCTCTGGGCCTGCTCCAGCTGCTGCGAAGCCACGGACTCGATGTCCGTGTCAATGTCCAGCTCGGCGTTGGAGCTCAGCGGCGGCGAGGGGGGCGTGGAGGGCACCTGGAGGCCCGGAGAAACGGAGGAGATGGGCGGCGTCGGGGCGAAGCCGGCGCTCAGGTTGGCCAGAGGCGCTGGAGGAGCTTCGGGGACGCTCAGCTTGGGCAGCACGAGCGTCTCCAGGGTCTGCAGGGTCTCCTCGGAGCCCAGCGGAAGCGAGGAGGACGCGGCGGGGGCGGCAGAAGCCGTGGAAGTGACGGCCACGGCCGAAGTGGTGGAGACCAGCGGGGCAGAGGGAGGTTTTTTGGAGGGCACGGTGACAAACTTGATGACAGAAGGGGTGGGGTCCTGAGGCTTCTTCTCCGTCAGCTTCTCGGCCGGGTTCTCGATCTTGATGGACCGGAAGAGCTTCACGCCGGAGGAGTTGAGGGAGTTGAGGGTGAAGGAGGAGTACAGGCCTGAGTGGATGTAGTCGTTCCGGCTGGAGGATTTCGCGCAGGACTGGGATTTCTCCTTGCCACAGCTCTCCACGTCCTTGGGGGCGCTGGGCACCTCCCCGAAGCCGGGCATTTCGGGGTCGCCCTCGATGCGTCCCACCACGAGCGGGTCCATGTTCAGGATCTCTGGGTAGGACACGAATTTGTACACAAACTTCTTCCCATTCACCTTCTTGATGATATTCTAAGGGGAGGGGGGAAGGAGACAAAAGTTTATTTAGGCCTTTCTTCAGATTCATTTTCTTCCTACTAACGCTGCCTAAAATAGGCTGAGGAATTAAAGTCTGTAATCTTTCAGCCATAAAAAAAAAAAGAAAAAAAAAGAATGTTGCCTTTTTTTTCCTGTTTTAAAAACACCCTGCGAGTTCCAGTTCTGCTCCTGGAGCTGGCAGACAAAACATTGCAACAGGTGAGCTTAACCTGACATTAAACATACTAAAAACAACCTAAAAACTGCCAAGAAATCTGGCTGAACATCTTCAGTTAAAGAAAAAATTCCCATTACTCCCATCAGGGTTCACCAAGCTGGGTACATCACAGGTAATTGAATTGTAGATCTCGCTAAAGGCTTTCTCCAGGACTGCAGAACCGAGAGCTTGTACTTCGAATCAAACCACCTTTATTCTTAATAAGATGATAATAAAGGAAAATAAGCAGCTGAGCTCGTCAGCAGAATGCAGGCTAATCAGTCATTTCAATACCACAGAACAGCATCTGTCAAACTTGTTTTGCTCCTCGGCGAAATGCCACACACACTTTGGATTTGGGATTATCCTTATTTATCGCTCCCTGATTGTTGCTGAGATCTCTCAGTGCCGAGGCAGATTTGTGCCACCCAGCACTGAACACCAGCAACCTCCCACCTGCTCCAGGCTGAGGCTCCTCAGGAGCTGGGGGTTATTTTTATCTGCTCCACTCGCACAGGAGCAGTCGTGGGATGAAGGGAAACAAAGGTGAGACTCGAAAATGTTGGATAAACAAAAGCTTCTCACTCTGCTGGGTTGAAAACAGTGGTCAAAGTGAAGGTGAAACTCTGCACAGAGGAAATAAAAATATTTTGGGCTGACAAATGTTTATTTTGAGAGAAAGAAACACAGAGAAAGCTGCAAAAAGATCTGAAAGCGGTGCAACATTCAGAGTCTCTATCATCATCCTCTCCCAGTGCTCTACCTGGATTTTAACCCTTGCAAGGGTGTGTATTTTTGGAAAGGGGATTAAGATCCAAAGGCAGATTTGCGTTAGCAAAGACACCAAGCCAACACCTCGCACAAAGCCACCGGAACCTCCCGAAACAACCGGCGAGGAGGAAACAGCGCGACGCCAAACGAAATTAAAAACCAAACCAAGCCCTTTAAACAAAGCAGCCCAGCTTCCTCCAAGCTGGCAGAGACAGAGCAGTGCCACCGCTGCCCTGGAGGAGCGAAGGCAGCAGGAAACAAAGCTCCCCAGCGGAGAGGGGTAAGGCTTGGAGCAGCATTTCCACCCTACCTTCACGTAGTAGTAGCGCAGCGCCCGGCTGAGTTTATCGTAGTTCATGCTGGGCTTGTTCTTGCGGATCCCCCAGAGCCTGGCCACCTCCTCTGCCTGCAGCAGCTTGAATTCCCCGTCGTTGGAGGTCCAGCAGATGATGTTCTTGTTCTGGGGCTCTTGGAGCAGCTGGAGGAGGAACTGCCACAGGGTGATGGCACTGTCCATAGCAGAGAGCTGCAATTCACAAAGGCACGTTAAGCCCCGAGCATTTCCCTCCTCGCTCCCCCTGCAAGGTGGGGGAAAAAACGCAGCGGGGATTGTTATTTCCAAAGCCAGCAAGAGTAAAAAATTATTAGTCACCAGTCGTGGAAGATGTTGCCTGCAGAACTGAGGGGCTGAGTGCCAACTCTGGCGTCTCCTCCCACATGTCAGTACTTTTCACATGGGTTATATTTAGCCTCATTTAACTAAATCAGGTCACTTTGGGTAAGTTGCAGTGAGTCACTACCCCCCAAAAAAAAAAAACGTTTCCAAGTTGTTCCATGCTCACCCACTCCGGCTCGTGCTGCTTTGTGAGGAACAGCTCAGGTACACCCAGGTAGGGCTCAAACCACCCCCTCACCTCCTCCTTTCCGTACCTGCTCCCACCCCGGAGGAACAACGAGGAACTGCAAAGCTCCAGGAAGATGCCAGAGCAAAAACAACTCAATTTTCCCCCCGTTTCCATCCCTTCCTCTTTGCCTGCAGCCCTCTCAATCACCCCAATCTCTCCTTCGAGTCTTTCCTTTCCAGGTATCACCCGTTTTTTTTTTTTTAATGAGAGCAAATACAGAGCTAAATTAAATTTTTTCCAAACAGTGCTTTTGCTCAGCTCTTAATTCCTTCTATGTCTTACCCACGTCAGTGACTTAGGCTGGCACTTTCTAGGACTGAGAACTGCCAGCTGATTCCTGCTCTGAAGTTGTTGATGCATAAATTCATCAAGGACAGCCCAGGCAGAGAGATAACGTTTTACCCTGACCACATCTGACCACACCAAACTATTTCCACGAACATTTTTAAGGCGAACACTCATCATCCTGGATAAGACACAGCAGGACTTAAAACAGACAAAACATTAATTCAGCATCTCCTATGGATTCGCTTAGTCCAGAACTGTTTAATTAACGCAGCCCAAACTTCTTCCTGTGAAATAAAAACAGAGGAAAAATGCTCTGGGGCAGTGAATAACACTAAAAATGTCTGGATATACATCACCACTGCATTTTTCCCCCTAAGTAAAGGGGGTCCAGGGGTTCCATCTGGGTGAATTTGATATTCAAATGCTATTCCCAAGCCGCAAAGCCAAGGCACCAAGCCCAGCCCGAGGCAGCAGGAGCCAGGCTGGTGTTGGTTGCAGTCCCTGCGTACACAGGGCTCACTTGGAGATCCAGCCGCGCCTGCCAGCTCATCTTTGCTCCCAAAGCCTTTTATTCCAATCTCATTAGTGCCCAGCACTTATCCAGCCCTATATAAGGAAGGGAACTGTGTCCAGAGGAGAGGCTGAGCGCTCAGGGAGCCCCGGGACAGGATTAGAGCTGACAGTTCACACACGGCTCCGGGGAAAACGAGGTGCCCCGGGGCAGGTGCCTTTTTTTGGGCACAGCCCTTGGCATTTCAGCCCTTATGAAGACGCCCTGCCTCATGGCACACCGGCTGATGTGACACTGATCCCGCCAGGTGCCATTTTTGGGCACAGCCCTTGGCATTTCAGCCCCTCCGCACAGGTCCTGCCTCATGGCACACCGGCTGATGTGACAGTGATCCAGCCAGGTACAATTTCTGGACACAGCCCTTGGCATTTCAGCCCTCTGCAGAAGCCCTGCCTGGTGCCACACCAGCTGAAGTGACATTGATGCAGACAGGTGCCATTTTTGGGCACAGCCCTTGGCATTTCAGCCCCTCCGCACAGGTCCTGCGGGATGGCACACCGGCTGAAGTGACATTGATGCAGGCAGGTGCTATTTTGGGCACAGCCCTTGGCATTTCAGCCCTCTGCAGAAGCCCTGCCTGGTGGCACACCGGCTGATGTGACACTGATCCAGCCAGGTAAAATCGCTGCAATTACACGGAACAATCTCCAAGTGAAGGCCACCCACGCCCCCTCGTTAGGCTGGCCCGAGGTGCTTTCCCCGTTAATTACTGCACACGTACAACTCCCTGCTTGCCCAAATTAATTGCTCGGGCGCTCGAAGAAACTGGAGGCCGCGATTCCAGACTCTTCCCACACTGCTCTGGGCTGTGCCAGCTGATCCATACAGGATTTAGGTGTTGGGATTTTTACTTTGATATCCTCTTAATTAGGGGGGTTTTGTCTCTTAGAGTCTTGTACTAGGGTTGAAAGATAAGAATGGATCTTGTAGCTTGGTCTTTAAAGATGTTTATTTTATTTTTTATTTTAAGGTCTTACAGGAGTGTCAGCGCGCTGAGGGAAAACGCTGCTATAGGAACATGGATGCAAGGTGGAAGGTTGTTTTAAAGATTTCTAATCTAATTAATTCTAAAAACATGCTATATTTATGGGTTTGTGCTAATTACTATTAGCTATTTTAAACACGCAATTTTTACTTCGATTTCATTCTATTCATGTCTTTGTGCCACCGTCACAGCAGAAGATGGGGTAAACAAAGAAGAACAAGAACATGAGACAATGCTTAAAATTTTCTATCTTGCTCTGATCTACTTCCATACTAAAAACCCAAAACTACAAATTTTCACCCTGTGACAAACTAAACTAACTCTGTTTTAAATCTTTATTATTTCTTAACTCATCTATAAGCGCTGGAAGTTTTTCCCATGGGCTAAGGTCAAAGGCTGCGCTTTCCTGGGGTCTCTACCAGGGGTTTCAGGGCAGTTTGAGGGGTTTTCCACCTGCCCTGGACTCCAACGTTTAGGGACCGGGAAAACACCTCAGAACCTTTCCAGGACCGCCTGGCATTGCCACTGATCCCCAACATCCCGGATTTGGAACGCCGGCGCCGCGCCTCGCCATCCCCGGGGATGATGCAGCCACACGTGGCGGCGTGGGGAGCACGAGGACGGCGTTCTGCCACCCAGCAGAGCTGTCAGGAGCAGCGAGATGCGCTAAGAGAGAGCAGGGAAAGGAAGCCGGGTGATTATTCCCACGCTGCGTTTATCTCCAGCGCCCCGGGAGCGCTGCAGCAAACGGCGCTGGCTGGTGCAACCTGGAAATCAGATTAGCAACGGGATTTCACAGTGGCAAAGGGTTTTTTTTTAATTTTTCTTTTCTTTCCCCACCCCTCCTGCTAAAAATCCAGGCAGCTTTCATCCCAGAATTGGAGTGGTGTTATTTATTTTGTGAGGCGGTTTCCCTTTAGGAAGTCCCACCTTGCTGTTAATTCCAAGCTGACCCGAGCCAAGCCTTGCTGCCCGGGTCACAGCTGGTCTGGAATCCAGCTGGAGAGGCAGAGAGCAGCACAAAGTTCTGTAAAACTGCGCACACAGAGCGGCCAAAATGATGGGAAACACTGGATATTGAAAAACAAACAGGAAAAAAAAAAACACCTTTCCCAGAGATGAGCTAAGTCGTTCTGAGGAGCGTTTACCGAACTTAAAGAGTTCACGCTGCTCAGATCCTGCAGTTTTCCAGCTGGAAGGATCCCCAGGCAGGGGCAGAGTTACAGACTGTACTGGAGTGCGATTTTGATCAAGTTCCTCCTGATGTTTCTGGCAGTCGCAGCTTCAGGCGTGTCACGATTCTGTCCATCACTCGGAGGACACACGGCACATCCCCAGCTTGGAAAAGTCTTGTCTAAGAAACATTAAAAAGCTGGAGAGGCCTCACTGAGTCCCTGGCTGCCACAGAACAGGAGCAGAGCGTACTCTGGAGATGCTCATGGATGGGTTTTACTGTGGAAAGCAGAACGAATATTCCTCTTTATTAAACATTCACTGCGTTCATCTCCAGGGAATGACGGAGATCCCGCAGTGCGACCTCACGGAAACCTCAAAGAAATAAAGAATATGGAGTTTTTCTGGAGATTCTATCCAAAGGGAAGGCCAGAAAACAACCTTGGTCAAAGCAGTGGGATCACAGGTGGATTTTGCCCCTTCGGAGTCCAGGAGCAAGCTGTTACCTGGGAAAGCCCAATGAGTATCAGGAGACAAAGCTGTGTCTCATTTAACTCTCATCTCATTTAACTCCAGTACAAAACTTGCTCTGATACAGCAGAAGAATACATAAAACCCCTCGAGTTTCTCCAGGAAAAAGCAGAATATATATTAAAAAACCATCATAAAGATTTAAAATTAAAACCAGCACAGGTGAGCTGAGCACTTCTCTTTGTCTGAGCACCACCAAACGTGGGGAAAAGGTTTTTCCTTCTCCAGCACCCCGGGCAGGGGGCAGCTTCTGCCCTTCCTGAGCCTTTCCCTTGGCACCAAGAGGGATCAGAAGTGCCTCAAGAACCCCCTGTCCCACTGCTACCCCACACGACCGAGGGTGAAACCTTCCCTCAGTTTGTAAACAGCATTTCAACATTTTAAACCTCCCCAAAAGGCCCCGCTCTCCTCCTCTCACAGCTCCCCACCAGCACAAAAACCCTCCGAAGCCCAACTGCTTTTCCTCCAGGATGAACACACCGACAACTGCAAGCACAGAACATCCTTTTGGGAAGGTTCTTTCCCCTCCTAAGAGCCCGTGCAGAAAGGAAAAGGCCTCACTGGAGAAGGGAACGAGGCGGAGAAGCAGCAGCAGCCTTTCTTTCCCCTCCTGCACCATGTGAGCAGGAGGAAAAAATAGTTGCTAGAGGCAGAGGGCAGCTCAGCTTTGTGAGGAGGGAGCTAAAATAGAGCACTATTATTGTCTTGAGATCTCCTCCGACGCCTACGGGTGACCCTGGGAGCTCGGCAGGAGCTGCCAGGGCTTGGCTGCGCAGCCAACCTGAGCCTGCTCCTGCAGGCCGGGCTTTGCAAAGCCTGCAGCTCATCCACACCAGCCAGGATTTGGGATCTGTCTCTGCTCCTCGGTGTGAGCCATGGGATAACAGGGCCCCGAGGCTTGGCTTCTCCTGGGAATGTGAGGGTGTGATCAGAGGAGTTTAGGAAGTGGCACAATCGCCCTCGTGGGCAGCAGAGACGCTGCCTGTGGCACAATAAATCCAAATATTCGCCCTCTGTGCTCCAAAAGGATCCCTCTGCACGCCCTGGGAAGGCAGGATTAGAGGGGTTAGGCCTGTCCTAACCCCCTCCTCTGAGGTCTTCTGGCAGATTTCCTGTGCTTTGACTCAACACCGAATAATCTCCAATAATCTTTCACCTCCATTTGTTGCAGAGGCTCTGGTAAAGCATCTGCAGCCTGATGGCTTCTGCAGATGGGCTGAATCAAAAGCCTCGTCAGGCCCCCACACAGGAACAAAGGCCCAGAGGAAAGGAAGGATGTCACAGCCACACAGCAAAACCAGCCCGGCTCAACTGGCAGGGTGACAGCCCCGAAAAGCGGCCCGGGAAGCAGCCCCGAGCAGAGGAAACTCAGGGAGACACAGAAACAGCTCCTGGCCCCGGAATAAAAACCAAAATAAAGGCAGCAACAGGTCTGGGGGAGCTCAGGGAGACAGAAACAGCTCCTAGCCCCGGAATAAAAACTGAAATAAAGGCAGCAACAGGTCTGGGGGAGCTCAGGGAGACAGAAACAGCTCCTAGCCCCGGAATAAAAACTGAAATAAAGGCAGCAACAGGTCTGGGGGAGCTCACGGCGCAGGTGAGCAAACCAAGGCTTCAATTGCAGGAAATTCCAGGAGAGCAGAGCTGGCCGTGGTTGCGGCTCAGCCTTCACTTCCCAGGGATTTTTCAGCACTTTGGGAAGGCCACGGCGTGTGAGCAGGAGGAATTCCGCAGACAAGAACTCCAGCTCGGTTGTGCAATATTGCTGTGGACACGAGGCCTTGATTGCTGCTCCGGGAAAATAAACAGAGCGGGGTGAAGGAGACTTTTGGAGGTCACGGGCCCAAGTCCGCGTTGGAGACCTCCAGATCTGGGCAGGATTTTCCCCCCTCCTTTGTCCAATTAAATAGATGAATAAATGGCTGCCCCATCCCTTTTATTGTAGCGGCAGGCGTGACACAGCTGATGAAGTGTTTAATGAAGTGGTTATCAAAATAAAACCAAGCAGCAGTTTTATCAGCAGTATCTCATTCCTGATAAAACTTTCCTAAAAGCCCTTCCGGCTTCCCTGGACTCTGACTCACCTGAACTGCTACTTCTAGGATTTCATCAATCTTAATTAATTTTAAAGAGCCTACGGTCAAAAAAAACCCCCCAAATCCACAAACCTACTGTCCAAAAGCTGATGGACAGCTGGGAATTGAGTCCCTCTCCAGAGCACACACAGGTGAAATGCCAAGCAAAAGCCTCTTACGTGTGTAAAATAAAGGAATTAAACAAGAAATTCAAACTAGAGATGCAGAATTCTAGACCTCCCTTTAAAAAAATTCCAATTCCTGGCAGCTTTCCAGGTAGTAATCAAATTATATCTTCTTTAATAACTACCTAAAATCAGGGAAAAATAAGGATAAAGCACCCCAAACTCCAAGAAATTCTTGTTTTGCCCTAGACTCTGGCATTCCTTGCACCGTTGTTCCCAATCCAGGCAGGAAAATCAGATTGTTGTGAAGGAGAAACCGTGGTTATCACGGCAGGAAGTTCCTTGGAAGGAAATGCTGAAGGATGTCCTCATGATAAGAGCTGCTCCAGAGTTTTCATTGCTTAATCCCACTCCAAGCCTCTCTCTTTTTATTTTTTTTTGAACTCAAAACAAATGTTGCAATAAAATTTGTCTCCCTGGCTCGAAAATTAATCCACTTGAGACGAAATTAAGGTGTTTGAGCAAATATTTGCGGGGGTTAGGAAAGAACTGTTCCAGCTTCTAAGTCCTGAGAAAGAAATATTTCTTTTTCGTCGCATTTTCCAGTTTTTCCTCAGTGTTTTCTGGCCTTCCCAGCCTTTCTGAACGAGCCAAGATCAGGAACAAACCATGAAGGACAACAATGACATCAGGATTTCCATGGGACTCACGGCTGCAGGCTCAGGTTGGCAGCAGACGAGCCAAGCAGCTTTTTGGGGGGATTTTAACCCAGACACAGAGACAAAGGAGCCCCCTTTGGTTATCAAATACAGTTTGGATTATCACACCCGACCTGTAAGGTTGAACCTGATGGAGAACGGGGGGAAAGGGGATTTTAAAGCCCACTGGGTGGAATTCCTGCAGCTGCTTCCATCACTCTGCTCCTCCATCCCTCCTGCTTCTGGACAGCCCCAATCTCCCTGATTTTCTACACTTGCATGAGCACTATCCCTCTCCTACCTCTTTCTTTTTTCAGGATACGAGAGCTCAGGGAAGGTTTAGGACCCACAGAGGGGACGGGAAACTTCCCAAACCGAAAGGCCTTTGATGGGTTTGTGACCCTGCCGGGATTGCTCCCGAGCAAAGCCATAAAAACTCCGATTTCCTGGAAGCTCCTAAGGAGATTACACTCGCTTCCTCCTCATCTGGGCTGAGGGCAGTGTTTACCAACAGCGGATTAAATTGCCTTGCACGGGCACAATCCCTCTGCTGGAAGGAGAAGCCTCTCCAGCTCGGAGCAGGAATAACCCCAAGGAACAGCTTTCGAACCCTTTCTGTCCACGCCGACCGGAGGGCGGAAAGGAAATCTGATTTCAGCTGGAAAAAGCTCCCCTCGAACGATGTTTATGGTACACTCAGCCCCGTTGCCATGGCGATGGAACAACTATTCCCTGCAAACAGCAGAGACCCTAAAAATAAACAGCCCGACCGAAATCACGCACCGGCACCGCGTCCGGGGGGGAACGGCATGAGCAGAGAGAAATCCTAAAAACCTCCGGAGCCTCCAGAGCAAAACCCCTGCCCTTCCTCGGGAGCTGCTCCTTAAAAAGCGGCGCGGCCCTGGATGTCGTCCAGCCCTGCCGGGGATTTTTGGGGATGGAGAGGAAAGGGAGGGTGCTGGAGGTGGCACACAGGTATGGGATGTGCGTGTGTGTACGAGAGAACTCCAAATAAAAAGCAGGATTGGCAGGGTTTGCATACTTCCCCCTCCGCCTCCCCTCTTGATGTGGGCAGGAATCCACCCAGTTCAGACAGGGGAGTGCGGGAGGATGAAAAAAAAATAATAGCGGTGAAGAATTAAAAAAAAAAACAA
>WBMY01013243.1:44235-69546 GCA_013397315.1 Donacobius atricapilla | reverse complement strand
GGTTTTGGATCCAGCTGTGCAGGAGGTTTTGGACCCGGGTGGGTGCAGGTGTGCGGGGGTTTTGGATCCAGCTGTGCGGGGGTTTTGGATCCAGCTGTGCGGGAGGTTTTGGACCCGGGTGGGTGCAGGTGTGCGGGGGTTTTGGATCCAGCTGTGCGGGAGGTTTTGGACCCGGGTGGGTGCAGGTGTGCGGGGGTTTTGGATCCAGCTGTGCGGGAGGTTTTGGACCCGGGTGGGTGCAGGTGTGCGGGGGTTTTGGATCCAGCTGTGCGGGAGGTTTTGGACCCGGGTGGGTGCAGGTGTGCGGGGGTTTTGGATCCAGCTGTGCGGGAGGTTTTGGACCCGGGTGGGTGCAGGTGTGCGGGGGTTTTGGATCCAGCTGTGCGGGAGGTTTTGGACCCGGGTGGGTGCAGGTGTGCGGGGGTTTTGGATCCAGCTGTGCGGGAGGTTTTGGACCCGGGTGGGTGCAGGTGTGCGGGGGTTTTGGATCCAGCTGTGCGGGAGGTTTTGGACCCGGGTGGGTGCAGGTGTGCGGGGGTTTTGGATCCAGCTGTGCGGGAGGTTTTGGACCCGGGTGGGTGCAGGTGTGCGGGGGTTTTGGATCCAGCTGTGCGGGAGGTTTTGGACCCGGGTGGGTGCAGGTGTGCGGGGGTTTTGGATCCAGCTGTGCGGGAGGTTTTGGACCCGGGTGGGTGCAGGTGTGCGGGGGTTTTGGATCCAGCTGTGCGGGAGGTTTTGGACCCGGGTGGGTGCAGGTGTGCAGGGGTTTTGGGCAGGGCCGTGGCGCTCGGGTGCTGCCGATGGGACAAGGGGTGAGCTCTGCCCTTGTCGCGGCTCTGGGGTCCCTGAGGGTGGCTTTGGGCCGAGCGCCACCGAACCACACCGAGTTCCTCTGCTCCGGGAGAAACGGGAGGTTTCAAACAACACACCTGGGCCAGGGGAAGGCCTCACGTTTATAAAAACCGAAGCCAAATGAAAAAAGAGAAACGCCACCACCGAAAGTGCACAGAAGGGGCGGCCCGTGGCTGTTCCCCGAGTGCCACCGTGTGTCCCCGGCCCCGTGTCACACCCCCGCGGTGCCCGACATTACTGCCGACAACACCCATCAGATGAGTATTGATAATAATTAATGGCACGGAATAATTAATAGCTCGGAGCCGGGACAGCACGACCTGGAGCCCTCCTGGCCACGCCCATCGCGCCGATTTCCCCGCCCATCTATAAAATACTGACCCCGCCCCCGNCTTCTTTATTTCCCCCCCCCTTTTCCCCTTTTTCCATAAAAATTTATAATAAAGCCTTCCTCTCGCGCCGTATACAAAATACTCTCTCTAGCGAATAAATAAACCACGAACGTCTCGCGGGCAGGATGTGACCTCAGAAAGGAAAACCAGCATCCATCCATCCATCCCCCCAGTCCTTCCCTCTCCCAGGGATTCACAACAGTGAGTTCACGCAGTCGCTCTCCCTCCCTCACGCTCCAAACTCCACAAAGGAAAGGTGAGGCAGGACTCACCTGTGAGGAGGAGATTCCCCTCATACCTGGAGGAGAAAAGCTCCTGCTCTCCAGCCCTGAGGAGCTCCTACCCAAACCTGTGGCCACGCAGGACCAAACCATGGAGAAATCCTGTGGTCACACAGGATCAAATCCTGGAGAAATCCTGTGGCTACGCAGGACCAAACCCTGGAGAAATCCTGTGGTCACGCAGGACCAAACCCTGGAGAAATCCCGTGGTCACGCAGGACCAAACCCTGGAGAAATCCCGTGGTCACGCAGGACCAAACCCTGGAGAAATCCCGTGGTCACGCAGGACCAAACCCTGGAGAAATCCTGTGGCCACGCAGGACCAAAGCCTGGAGAAATCCTGTGGCCACGCAGGACCAAACCCTGGAGAAATCCCGTGGTCACGCAGGACCAACCCTGGAGAAATCCTGTGGTCACACAGGGAATATTGGTAACAGCAGGTAAGGGATGCTCTCACCCGGACTAGAACATCCATTGCTGGTCTCACCTGTGGTCCTGACGCAGAAATTTGCTTAGAAGAAGCCAAAAAAAAAGCTGATTTTGTGAAGATTTCCTCGTCCTCCTGCTCCCTCGCCCTGATCTCCCGTTATAAGCCCCAGCTCTGCACCCCTCTGACCCTTTTATCACCTGGGGGTTTGAAATGAAGAATTTAAGGCCTTTCCCACCAAACTCCTTCACCTGAAGCTCAGTGTGGAAGCACTTGAGGCACTTAAATGATCAAAAGCATTTGAGCATCTGTGCAGGGGAAAGTTCCTCACATTTACATAAGAAACATTAAAAATAAAGGGGTTTTCAGCCTTGGGTCAGGGGAGAATTAATTCAAGGACGCCCCACCTCTGGCAAAACAGGATTTTGTTTCAACCCCTCCCTGCTGCAGCCTGCAGTGGGGTAGGAAGTCCAGACCCCAGAACTGTTTCTGGAAGTGGTTAAGCCGCTGCCAAATCCGTCCCCAGAACAGCTGCGTGTCAGCACGCAGCCCTTGCTGTGGGAAAGCGAGGCTGGCAGCCCTATAATTTGAGAAGAACTAAAACAAAAACAGTGACCCCTGACGGGAAAGGGACGATTCCAAACCTTTGAGGGCCCGGCTCAGACAGCAGGGGAGTCACCCTGGCCGCCCTGCCAAGGAACAGGCTGACAAAACTCTGCCAAAATAGCAACATTTCGCCCTCCAGCCCAACCTCACCAGCGCCTCTGGCTGCCCACACACCTCCACAAAAAAAAAAAAAATAAAGTTAGTCACAAACAGCTCGTTTAGCCCAGGCAGAGTGGAGTTTTTGTGCTCACAGCACCAGCCCAGCCTTTTCTCCGCGCACTTTGGATCATTCCTGACCCGGGCCAGCACCTCAGCTCCTCCTGGGGAGCTCTTGGAGCGGCAGGAATTTGCCAGCAGCAGATTTGTCCCAGCTGGGGACAGGGAATGGGGCTGGCCAGGGGGACCCAGGCTCTGCTGAGCGACTCAGGGCAGGAACCAAAACAACCTGGACATCCCTGCAGGGTTTGGGCCCCGGGGCAGGGCAGCAGGAGGTGCTTTGCCTCGCTCTGCCTCAGTGAGAATGTGGACTCCTGACTGGAAATGAAATAATTTAAGAAAGCCCAAACAGCCACAGGCAGTGACCAGCTCCAGGACTGAGTTTAACTCGTCAGCAACTCCCCCAGGCCTTCTAGGAGAGCTCCTCGCTGCCACAGGGCTGAAAACCCCTCTGGAAACAGATTTCCCTTGTGTGTGGCAGCATTTTTAGGGGCCATGGGCAGAGGCACAACAGTCTGGATCCATGAAGGGAGAGAGCAAATGCAGGGCCAGGCACTGAGGTGAGGAGTGAGAGGTCAGAGTGACCGAGAACTGTGTGAAGAAAGGTAAAAACAATCAGTAAAAAAAATAAAATAAATAAAAGCTCTGAAGTTCTCTCTATCTGATGCAAGCCAGCACATAGGTAAAGGTTAAGTCACCTTTTGGAACTGGTCCGAATGGGATGTTCCTTGTTTTTCCCCAAACAAGGCACGGGGACTTTTCTCCTGGATGGTTTTGGATGGAGGTGGGGAAGGACAGGAGGGCAGAAATGCGGGTGCACCCCACAGCCAAACCTCGGCCACCCCACTTCCTTCTCTCCCCCAGGAAATCTCCTCCCCGTGGCCCGTTTTGCTGCAGCATTGCTCAAGAAGTTGGGTAAAACGACAACGAGCAGGGGGAGAGGGCACAGCTGCAGGTGGGGGCGAGGAGAGCCCTCGATCGCTTAGAAGAAGCCACTGCTGCTGCCGCCCCGTATCCGAGGGGAACCCCAATCCCCTTCTCCCCGCTGCGGAACCCCTTTGGTGCTGCCGTGCCCTGCTCCCCTCTGCTAAAGGCACCTTTGGAAAGCCCTTCTGGCCCTGAGGACGATGCCCCAAAGCCTCTTATTTACCCCTGAGATTAACCCCGCGCTGCCCCCAGCCCCAGAGCCGCCCCCGGGGTGACTGCGACAGCTCGGGGATGGCCGGTGCCGCGCCGGGCGCCCCTCGAGGGGCTCCGTGGGCACACACAGGGCTGGCTGTGCCACCCGCGCGCCCACCCCGGCGTCACACGGAGTGCTTGGCCATGTCACCCTTGTCAAAGACAACTTTGGTTGCGAAGTAGATGGCGACCAGCCCGAGCCCGGCAGCGGACACCATGTAGGCGGTGACCGACTGGGTGAACTGGACGATGGAGCCCATGAAGAGCGAGGGCACCACCTGAGAGAGGAGGAAGGCGCTGTCCAGGATGGCCAGGTCCAGGCAGATCCCTCGGCCGGGAGCCCCCGGCTCCGGCTCTCCCACCATGATCCGCAGGGAGACGTCGCAGGAGGAGCTGACGCACAGAGCGGAGCTGGACACGGCCGGAGGGGAGGAGGAGGAGGAGGAGGAGGAGGAGGAAGAGGAGGAGGGAGAGGAGAAGAGGTTCCCAGCGTGGCCATTCTGGTAAGGCAGCTTCTGGCTGGAGAGCAGCCCCTTGGAGAAGGCTGACTTCTTGTCCAGCAGAGCGGCGTCTTCCTCCTCTTTCCTCTTGTACCTGTGCAGAAACACCTGCGGGAAGGAGGGAGGTGCGTGAGCAAGGAGTTGGGACTCCGAGGGGGGCCTTGTTTTTGTGCAGGAGAGCAAAACCAGAGCTGTGCTTGTGTTTGGGGGAGCGCCAGCCTGAGCCTGGCCCACGTGAGACGGGCTCGGGGAGCCAGGCTGGCTCTCCCCGACTGGCACGGGATCCAAAGCGGCCCTGACTCACTGCGGGAGCCCAGCCAAGCGGGGCCTGGGCTGCGCTCAGCGGCCCAAAGCCAGCCTGGGGACGTTTTCGTGCTTCTGGCACCTCCTCACTGGGTGCCAGAGGAACCTGAGCTGAGCCCACCCCGAAATCACCTGAGGCAGGGCAGGAGCGAAGGGCCGGGCTCGGCTGTGGGATATCAGACCCCCAGGGCAGTGCAAACAGGAGTGTTTGGGGTCTGTGGGGTGGGTGACTGGGAACCCAACGCCAGAGCCCGGGAGGAGCAGCCACTACTCATCTGGGACGCTTAGAAGTGCCACCAGCTGGGACACGAGAGTCCTGGGAACTCAGGGAAGGGCTCTTTTCTCAGCTCTGCAGCAAACCTCAACCAAGCTGCTTCATCTGCCTGCCCAGATCCTCCTCATTCCAGCCAGGAAAAGGGGGCAGAGGGAACCAAAAATCTTTTCCTTCTCACCCTGTTTTTTGCCTGGCTCTGCTCGAGCTGTGAGGTCTCTGGAGTATTCCCAGAGAGCATTTTGGGGGCCATGTGTGGGGAGAGGCACAACAGTCTGGATTGTGACCACGGGCAGGAGAGAGCAGAGCCAGCTGTGCCCTCCCTCACTGCGTTCCCGGCCTCTGGCAAAGCCTTGGGAATGTGGCCTTCCCCTTCCCAGCCTGTGCAGTTTGGGGTTCATTCCGTCGATAAAACATCCATGGGAGATCCCAGCCGAGCTGCAGCTCCTGCCAAGCTGAAGGTTCCCTCACCCCCCTCCCCATCCTGACAGGATTCCTGCTGCCAGCTGGGAGGGGTCGTTCCGAAGGGTTTGTTCAATGGGAACATCTGGATGCCTGCGGTAGCGACTCCTACTTGTCCCATGGCACAGCGAACCACTGCCCTTGGGATGAAAGGGCTGCTCCCAAACCACAAATTAATTCTGCATTTGCAGCACAGGAGAAACTCCCATCAATCCAGCGTGCAGCTCAGGAACCTCCGAGGACTTCTGCACGAGGATAACATCTGTGGGGCAGGGTTACGAGCTTTTGTGCTGGTGTCACAAGTTTCACAAGGTTTCTTTTTCTTGGAGCTAAGGGAATAGGCAGAGCTTCGGTTTTGATTTTACTGATCACGGTGCTGTGGATGAAAACTGGAAAGCAGGACCTGTGAGGGCTGAAAATCCTCGGGTTTTTGCAGCGCCTCAGGCTGGCAGAGCTGCAGAATTCACACGGGGATCACGAAACCAAACCAGCTTCCCTAAAATACGGGAAAAACATAAAAAATATGCAGGGCCAGGAGCGGATCCCCACCTGTTTGTCATGGTGGTAGAGGGATGCCAGCGTGTAGGGCAGGATCTGGAGGGCGGAGAAGGTGAATCCCGTCAGGGCAGCGGAGATGGTGACCACGGGGACGCTGTGGGACAGGCACATGACCAAGGCCGCCCCGGGGAAGAAGACCACGCTGGCCAGGTACACTGCCCGCGTCCCAAAGCGCTTCACCAGCCGGTCCATGATTGTCGAGAAGAAGATGGAGGTGATGCACTGCAGGAAGAGGCCCAGGCTGCCCATCCGGACACCTGCGGGGGCAGAGGGGTGACGGACGCTGCCCTGGCTGAGCCACGGGTTCACACAGCCAAGCGTCCTTCCTGGGTCCCAGACCCCAAAAACATCCTTCTCTTGGTCCTAAATCCCTAAATATCCCTCCTTCCCTCTCTCTCAGTCCCAAAGCCCCCCAAAATCCTTCCTGGGTCCCAAACCCCAAAAACGTCCTTCTCTTGGTCCTAAATCCCTAAATATGCCCCCCTCTCTCTCAGTCCCAAAGCCCCCCAAAATCCTTCCTGGGTCCCAAACCCCAAAAACATCCTTCTCTTGGTTCCAAACTCCAAAACCATCCTTCCTTCTTCTTCTGTCCCTAACCCCAAAAAATGTCCTTCCCTCTCTGTCAGTCCCAAACCTCAAAAAAAAATCTTTCCTTCTTCTTCAGTCCCTAACCCCCAAAACATCCTTCTCTTGGGCCCAAATCCCTAAACATCCTTCCCTCTCCTTCAGTCCCTAACCCCAAAAATGCCCTTCCCTCAGTCCCAAACCCCAAAACATGCTTCCCTCCCTCTCAGTCCCAAACCTCAAAACATCCTTCCCTCTCCTTCAGCCCCCAACTCCAAAACATCCTTCCCTGTCAGTCCCAAACTCCAAAACCATCTTTCCCTCTCCTCCAGTCCCTAACCCCAAACACATCCCCTCCTTGGTCCCAAACCCCAAAACATCCTTTCCTCTCCTTCAGTCCCTAACTCCAAACACATCCCTTCCTTTCTGTCAGTCCCTGACTCCAAAAACATCCTTCCCAGTCGTTCCCAAACTCCAAAAGGTCCTTCCCTCTGCTCCAGTCCCCAAGAGGGAGCGGGGCACAGCCAGCCCTGCCAGCCCGGGCTGCCTCAGGAGCCGAGCAGCATCACCCAACAAACGCCAGGATTGCAGCAGCCACCCCCCAGCTCCCCCCCAGCCCAACCGGCCGGGCCGGCTGGGAGCCCAAATGCCACCGCTGTCCTTGGAAGTCACTGCTTGCCCCTTCCTCCTGCTCTTGCCCCAGGACCTGTCACCTGCTGCTGAACCAGGATCCGTTGTTATCTGATGCCAAAGGCAGCAGCAGAACAAAGGCGAGGAGGAATTGTGCTTGAGCCAAGGTAAAGTACAGAACATGCTCTGAGCCGCGGCATCCGGTAGCAATCCGGACCTTACCCTTTCGCAAAGATCTCTCCGATTTCAGGGAATTAAGGCCATTAACTCTTTGGAGCGGGGATCATTACTCAACGCATGTTTCTATGACAGCCGGCACAATGGAGGGCCGGCCTGCTGGGAGCTAAACAGTGCAAGTGTTAAATAATAATTAAGCTGCCTCTAAGTTAAACAGACACCCAGCACAAAGGGGCAGTGTGCTGCAGGGCCCTCCGAGTGGAAAACTGCAGGAGGAGGGCCAGGAAGGTGCCTCCAGAATAAAAGATTTGGATTAGGGAGAGGAAAAGAGCGGTTGGGCAAGGAGGCAAGGCTCTGGCACAAGGCAGCAGCCAGAAATGGGCCAGCAGGTAACGCCTGTGAGCAGGTGAAGGGCTGCTGGAGCAGCGCCCCGGGCTTGTGAGCAGCCCTAAAACACTGGAGAGGGTGCTGAGAGCTGGGAAAGCTGCTGGAGAACCAGCTGGGAGCAGGGAATCTCCCAGCAGCAAATCCCACCTCACTGCTCGGGAGCACACCCCAGCTCGCCCACCGTGGCCGGCAGGGATGGGGAGCACCCTCAGCCCTGGCGGGGAAAGGAGGGGAGATGTGCCAGGAGATGTCTGCAGACAGAGGCAGCTCCTTCGTGCTCCCTGCCAGGCCCTTCTGCGCCCTCAGCCGCCCGGCCCCAGGCCAGGGCTGTGCTGGGGAGAACCAGGAGGTGTTTCCCAACCTGTGCCACGCTCTGGGAGCCACGGGGAAAAGTTCTCTCCTGACCCATCCGCAGAAAGCCGAGTTTGCTGCGTGTACTAAGGCACTCCCACGCCCAAGCGGGTGTTTTTATATGAGGAAAAGAGTTCCAGTTTACCTTTGAACTTAAAAGGACGGACTAGAATCTTCTGTGAGCCTCTCACTGCAGTTAGCCCAGTGCCAGCGCAGGGGCACTGGGGGGGCTTTAGAAATTTCTCTCCACATCTGTACCTGCTTCTGTGGGCCGCAAGCCAAGTGGTCCCTCCTGAGTCACTGAGGGTTTATAAAGGTGCACAAAGGAACTCTGTGCTTTTTGGGGTGTTTTAGCAGGGCTTCGCTGACACCTGTGCTCGGCTTTTCCTTTTGTTACTCTATTGTCCGTTATTTTGTCATTATTAAACCTTCTGCTTTACAAAGCACCCCTGAAGAGCCATCTCATAGAATTATTTTAAGCCATTCCAAGAAGTGCAAGACACTCTCAGAGACTGACAGATTTACAGGCAGCTCGTAACACTCTGGCCACGTGTTATCACATTTTGGTGTAAGGGACANACCCCGAGCCCCCAATAAACATCTCCATCCAGGGGAACGCCCGGCTCGCTCCTCACCTTCATCGTAGCGACGCCTGGCCTCCGTGCCCGGCTTGGCCCTGGGCACGCCGTGGTACAGCCCTTCCCCGACAAAATCCGTGTAGAACAGCATGAAGGTCATCAGGGCCATCCAGCTGCAGAGCTCGGCCACGAAGAGGCGGCGGATGACCCTGGGCACGCGGCAGCAGAGGCCGTGCAGCCGCGGCAGCAGCGCGCACACGTCCCGCACCGCCTGCAGCAGCCGCCTGCCCTGCGGCGCGCGGGACCCCCGCGCCAGCCGGCAGCACCAGCACCACGGGGACGTCCTGGGGCTCGCGTCCTTGAGCGCCGGCCCCTCCGTCGTGTCCCCCTGCGCCGCCTCCTCCGCCACGAACAGCGTGGCCAGCACGCAGCCCAGGAAGATGAGGGCCAGCAGGCTGAAGAGGCAGCTCTCCTGCCCTCCCAGGTAGGGCGCCAGGAAGGCCCAGTCGATGGCGGGCAGCAGGTAGCCGATGCAGCCGCCCAGGCTGATCATGAAGGCGTACACGGAGAAGGCCTGGCGGCAGTTGTCGGGCTCCTGGAAGAGGTCGGAGAGCAGGGCCTCCAGCGGCGTGAAGCACACCTGGCCGCAGAAATCCAGCAGCCCGATGCCCAGGATGAGGAAGGCGATCTCCAGCGGCCGGGCGTCGAGGGCGCAGAGGGCGGCCAGGCTGCCGGCGTGCGGGATGACGAAGAGGCTGAGCAGCACGCCCAGGCACAGCAGCCAGATGAAGGGTCTCCTCCGGCCGTAGCTGCTGCGCCAGTGGTCGCTGGCCGAGCCGATCAGCGGCACGAAAACCAGCCCGAGGACGGGGCCTATCCCTGGGGAGAGACGGGGCGGTGTTACGGGGCCTGCGTGCGCTCTCAAAAGGCATCTTTGGTGAATTTGGGAGGTTTCAGCCCCAATTTCACAGTCCCTACAGGGACTTTACTCCCTGTCCTTACTCACCCCCACCCTCCAGACTGCAAGGTTAAAAAAACAAAAAAAAAAACACCAAAAAAAACCAAAACAAAATGAAACAAAAAAATACCCCAAAAAAAACCCAAAACAAAACAAAAACAAACCAAAAAAAACCCAAAACAAAACAAAAACGCAAAAAAACCCCAAAACAAAACAAAAAACACCCCCAAAAAACCCTCAAAGAGGTGACAAAAGCTGCCTACCCAAAACCATGGTCATGAACTTCTCCTCCACGCCCACCTCCAGCAGCAGCGGCGGCACGTAGGTGATGCCGGCGGCCAGGCACACCTCCAGGCCGAAGGTCAGCGAGTTGACCAGCAGCAGCTGGGTCCGGCGGCTCTGCGAGGACATGCTGGCCCCGGCCCCACGCCAGCCACGCTGCCCCGACCCCTCAGTGGCACCGGGCTGAGTCCTGCCAGCTGCAGAGCCCCCAGGGATGCCCCCCAGGCAAGGATCCGAGCTTCCCTTCCCGGCCTGGAGGGGAGATGCTGCTTCCCATTTTATCAACGGTGAAGGAACCGTCTTTTCCTCTTCCTCTTCTTGCCAGGTCCAGGCAGGGATCGCGCTGCAGGCTTCGCCCGCTGCTCACAGGCTGTGGTCTGTGGGGAGAGAGTGTGAAACACGGCAGGGAAGGGGGTAAAACACGGATGTGTCGCTGCTGAAAGGGACAGCACCCATCCCAACAGGCCGTGGAGGCTCGGGGAGAGGGGCAGGTTGAAGGAGGGAAGCTCCACCTGTGCCAGGTTTGTCTCCGAGGGTTGGTGACAGGTGAGACAGGGCTCGGGAAAACCCAGTCCTGCCCTCGAGGATCTCTGTGCTTCCCGATGGCAGAGGGACAAAGGCTCGGGGGTCTCCTCTCCCGGGGAAACCGCCCAAGAGCCCCCTGCAAGCAGCAGGGGAGCGCCTGCAGCCACACGGGGTCACCTCCGGAGCCTGACGACCAGGACGCCCCTGCGCTGCTCCTCAGGCTCCGGGGAAGCAATTCCACCCAAACCCCATCTCCAGCCGCCGGGACGGGGCGCAGAGAACAGATGGTGCCTCCGTGGAGTTTCACAAACAAACCTGACCCACTTTAGCCTCATCTGACAGCCAGGGGCAATTACCTTACTCATTAGACTGAGTCATTTATTTGCCCTGTACCTGCTCCCTTCTCTCCAGCTTCTCCAGAGGGGAGAGGCCGCGGCATGGGGGCTGAGCAGCCGGGCCAGGAGGGAGCAGATGCCTCTCAGCCCCAAATGACAGAAACCCTCCGAGGTCCCCAGCAGCCAGCCCGGCAAAATTTGCCAAGAACACCTCGGGGAGGCGGCCTGGTGAAATCCCTGCTCCCCGAGCCCTCCATCACCGCACGGGTGTGTGCAGGCAGCTATGGGCGGCAGAGTTTTGTCGCTTTTCTCTCTCTCCGCGTGCCGCCATCAGCTGATGACCCACGAGGGGGAGGCTGGCAGGGTGGGATGAGGCTCAGCCATCACTCCCTGCCTCTTGTTGCTGAGCAGAAGTGCCACTCCTGAGCTCAGGAGCTGCCAGGCTGCCGGTGCCACTCAACAAACACCGATTATTCCCCTTCTGGGACCCTTCACCTCCCCTCAGCTGCCACAGGAGATCCCTCCTTCCAACAACGGCCAACATTTAAATGCCTCGCCCAAGGTCAAACAGCAAACAGAAGGGGAACAGCAACAGTTTTGCTTTAATCACCAGAGGAGGCTTCAAAGGGAGCCTGGATGGCCCCGGCCGGGCTGAGCATCCCTTCAGCGCCAGGATGAGGGGGGCACGAAGCGCTGGGGGCAGCGCCCACCTGGCTCAGATGTGGATTAGACACAGGAGGTGTCAGCCCGGCCTCGTTCAGGGAGTCCCAGCTGCATCCCAGCCCCGGGATGAGGAATTTCAGCTCCAGCAGCCCAACCCCGGGTGCTGTTCCCAGAGGCACAAAGGCAACATTAACCGAGCCACGAGCGCTGGGTTAGACCTCAAAAGGGGAGGTAATGTCCGCTGGCTGCTGTGGTCTGGGGCCTGGCAAGCCCAGAGAGGGGCAGTTATCCCAGAATAAACCCCAAACATCGAGGAAAAGACGCCTCACACAGATTAAAAATCGTTTTCTTCCCTTTTACTGCCGTGGCGGGACTCTGGGGAGGCAGCAGGGATCTGTCCATCCGCCTGAGAATTCCAGCTTGGAGGCAGAGCTGGATTTCCTCCCTACAGGTACGAACAGACCTCCTCCTCCACACCCTCAGAGGGCTTTAACGAGAAAGTAAATCCCTGAAGCGCTAATCCTGAGCAGCCAGTCGCAACCGCAATAAAGCTGCAGATAAAACTGCAGCAGATGATGAACTTTCCCGCTCGAGCCAAACTTCCTCCCAATACCCATTAACTACTCTTTTAATTTTTTCCACTGAGCAGAGACAGGGAAAAGACGGCGCCGAGCGGGAAGATCACCTGAAGCGCTGATTTGTGAGGACGGGGGCTGGAAAAGGGAGATGTGGGGGGCTCGGGGAGCCAGGACTCACCTGGTCCCTGGCAGGTGCTCCCTGCAGCCCAGCGCGGGCGCGCAGCGGGAGCTGCCGCAGCGTTTGCAGGGCAGCAGAGGTGGAACCCGGCACAGCTTTGGTTCCAGGGCCCTCCCTTTCTGCTGATAACAGCAGAGTTATTGACACCACGCCACTCCTGTGCCCGGGCCCCTCGCTGAGGGCTGGGCAAACCCTGCTGGCACCCCCCTCGCAGGGTGCTGCCCTGAGGAAACCCCAGCTCAGCCTGAATTTTGCCTAAAAAAAAAAAAATCCCCTGATATGCACATTTATCACCCTCCCTCACTGGTCTGCTGGTGCTCCAGCAGAGATTTTAGGGCGTGGGGCTGTTTTTTTTTTTAAAAAAGCCAACAAGATGTCCCTGCAGCTTTGCAGGTGGCAGGCTGGCCCCGGGTGACAGCAGCAAGATCAAACACCCTTTGCTCAAACCTTAATCCAGACTTTCCCAGGGGGGGATTTATTGGATTGTCTGGCGTGGAAGGAGTCAGGAAAATCCATCCCCAGCTGGGAGATCCTGGTGGGACAGCAGTTCAGCTCAGCCAGGGGAGCTGGCAGCACCCTGCCCATCCCAGCGGGATTTTGGAGACGTTTCACAGCCCCAGCTGGTCCAGCTGACGCTGGCACTTCTCCCCCTCCGGCCTCGGTTTCCCCAGATTCCCACAACAGGGACAGAGCTTGTCCCTTCCTCCTCCAGGAGCGCCTTGACCAGGATAACACAGTCCCCAAAAAGGGATTTTTTGCGGTTTCCTGCACTGGGGAGCAGAAGGGAGCCGCGCGTGGGGCTGTCCCCTGCCGTGCCGTGGCACATCAGCCGCCGCTCCTCCTTTTCCCTCCCTGGGGAGAACCGAACCACCCCCAAACCTTGTAAGCCTTCCAAAGGCTCGCAACCCCAAGTTTCCCTCCCCTTTCCCTGCGGAGAAACAGCAGATCAACTCCCAGAGGCTGCCTCACCTGGCCGCCAGGTAGGAGGGCGGGGCCGGGGCAGGAGCAGAGCGCTGCCGGACAAAGGCAGCAGAGAGGGTGAAGCCAGGGGAAGCTTTTAGGAAAAACCGACCCCAAAACACCTGGAAAATGTGGATGTGAGGGGCACACAAGGAAGCCTCTCCTCCCCTCATACTCCTAAATCTTCCCAACACAGGATCTTGGAGGAAATCACCTCCCAGCAGTGCTCAGAGTGAAGGCTGGTTGTTTTAAGAAGAAAATGTGGGCGTACTTACGTAGCAGAGAAAAACTCATTTATTCCTGGGAGAATCCACGTCCTGCCACTCCAGAATCTCTGCTGCTGGTGCAGAGGGACCAAGAGGTGATGCTCAGTGTGGTTGCAGGCTTTGATTTGTAGTGGTTGTGCACCTCGTCCATAGCTCAACAAACAGCAGGGGTCAGACAGCACGGAATTTGATTCAGGGTGAGGATGCTGAGGCACTGGAAGAGGTTTCCCAGGGAAAATGTGGCTGCCCCATCCCTGGAAGTGTCCAAGCCCAGGCTGGAGCAGCCTGGGATAGTGGAAGGTGACCCTGCATGTGGCAAGGGAGTGGAACAAAATGAGATTTAAGATCCCTTCCAACCCAAACCATTTGATGATTTTATTATTAATTATTTCTGACCTTTCAGGGCTGCCTTATTCCCTTAGGAGAGGAAATCCCTCGGCTCAGGTGGGGCTGCTCCAACCCAGCAGCCCCCAGGTGCACTCAGATCCTCACCTTCCCTGCCCACCTTCGGCACCCGGAGAGAGGGCAAGGCAAAGGCTTCCCAACATGACACTTCCAGCCTTTCAAGGGGCTCTTTATGAATTCCCTGGAAGCCCTTTGGAAGAAAGGGTGGGAGAGGAGCTCAAGGGGAGAGAGCTCGGGGAGCTGCCAGGGCCTTTCACAGCTATCCGTGTCCATTCAGCGGCGCTGAATGGGAAACGCACCATGGAGAATAGCTCTGGCAGGCTCCTCGGGACGGGATGGAAAACCCACCTGACCTCTCCTGACCCCCTCCCCGGCCTCCCTCCCCTCCAAAATCTCCTTGACCCCACTGACAGAGCAGGGAGCTCGCCAAGGGAGGGGAGACGGGCGAGTTATCGGGGCTCTCGGAATTAACTCCGCGTTTCCTTGGAGCCCCGGGGCTCCGTTCTTAGGGAGAGAGCGGCAGCCGCTGGAAATTCCCTCTGGGGGGCACAGGGAGGACGTGGCGGGTTTGGGATTGCCTCCCTCACCCCCGGGGCAGAGTCCAGCAGCCCGGATCTGTCCATCCGTGGCGAGTGGGAGACGCCGCAGCAGCACCCAGGCTCACGGGAGGAGCCGTTCCCGATGCCAGCCCCAACTTCCACGCAGGGAGACCCCCGGATTTGTCAGGACTGGCGGCTGCTTCCCTCCTGCCTCGCTGGGACCTCTGCGCTGCAGCACCTGCAAGGGGATCCTGCTGCCCCCAGGGCTGAAATCCCGAGCTGGCACAGAACCACCCGGCTGGAAGAGACCTCCAGGATCATCGAGTCCAGCCCAGCCCTGACACCTCAGTTAACCGCGGCACCAGCGCCACATCCAGCCATAAACACACGCAGGGATGGTGACTCCACCACCTCCCCGGGCAGACCATGCCAGTATTTTATCACTGTTTCTGTAAAAATCTTTCTCCTAATATCCAACCTAAATTTCCCTGGGTGCAGCTTGAGGCTGTGTCATCCTGCTGAGGCACGGAGGGATCCCTGACACACGGCCAAGGGCATCTCCATTTGGGAACGGCAGCCCAGAGGGAATGTTTGCCGGGGCGGAAAAACCCCTGTCCTGCCTGCCCTTCTCCCTCAGACCTCACTCTCCTCCCAGGAGCTGCACCAACACCCCCAGGGGCGCTTTAACCTCATTGCACAGCATGAACATCACACAGAGCAGAGCCCCAGGCTCCTGTCCCACTGCTCGCCCTCCCCTGGCACAGGAGCTGCTCCTGCCAGGAGCCTTTGTGCCAGCGCAGGGTGGGCAGCTCCTCCTCCTCCCGCTCCGAACAGGAGCTCTCTGGGCAACCCGGGGGTCCCTGACCCAGCAGAGGCCAGGCTGACACTCGTGGGGCTCTCTGAGGGACACGGGAGCCCGGCAGTGGCAGGAGCACGGCCAGGAGCTGGGCACAGCTGGAGCTGGGGGACACAGCTGGAGCTCAGCATACAGCTGAAGATGGGCACAACAGCTGGAGATGGGCACAGCTGGAGATGGGCACAGCTGGAGCTGGGGGACACAGCTGGAGCTGGGGGCACAGCTGGAGCTGGGGGCACAGCTGGAGCTGGGGGACACAGCTGGAGCTGGGGGACACAGCTGGAGATCAGCATACAGCTGGAGATGTGCACACACAGGAGATGGGCACAGCTAGAGCTGAGTACAACAGCTGGAGATGGGCACAGCTGGAGATGAGTACAACAGCTGGAGANGGCACAGCTAGAGCTGAGTACAACAGCTGGAGATGGGCACAGCTGGAGCTGGGGGACACAGCTGGAGATCAGCATACAGCTGGAGATGGGAGCACATACAGGAGATGGGCACAGCTAGAGCTGAGTACAACAGCTGGAGATGGGCACACACAGGAGCNACAGCTAGAGCTGAGTACAACAGCTGGAGATGGGCACACAGCTGGAGATGGGCACACAGCTGCAGCTGGGCACCCCGAGTCCTGCCGCCAGCAGGGCCCAGGGCTGCTGGCATGACCCTCACCTCCCCTCAGGGGCACCCCAAAGATGAGTGAGGGCAGTGGGGATGGGGTGAAAAGCCCCAGTGAGGCCCGGCTCGGCTGCAGAGGATGCCCAGCCCGGGCTGGAGGAGCCACAGTGGGATCCGCGCTGGTGCCCAGCGGGGCCTGGCAGCGTTTGGCCAGCTCAGGACTGGCATCTCCTCGCCAAACTTCATCGAGCAAAACCCCCCAAACTCCTCCAGGCACCCAAACAAACCCGAGAGCAGCGGCATGTCAGCCCCGAGAGCCTCAGCCCTGCTGGTCACGCTCCCCTGCGCCGGCGTCAGGGCTGCTGCGCGCGGCTCCAGACCTCCAGACAAGCTTGGCTGGCTCCACAGCAGAGCCACAGCTTTGTTTTGCTGCTGCACGACCCAAGCTCTTGCTTTTATTCATGAGAGGAGCCCCCGTTCCGGAGCAGGAGGGGAAATGAGATGATCTGCTTCTGCTTTTCACTCATTTCTGCTGTTTAAAGACTGTGCCCATCACCCCTGGCACTTGATCCAAATCAACCTCTCCCCCGGCCTTTCTTCTCCGCTTATTATTATTTTTTTTTTTTTTAAGCAGAAGAATCAAAATGTAAATTGAACTGGAAAGGGGGGAAGAAATAAGCCCCCTCCAGGTGCCCCCTTCTCCTCGGCGTGGGGACGGGCACAGATTATATCCGGCACCACATGACCAGGGCCTGTATTTATGTGTTAGAGTGTAAAACCCACCCTGCTGAGCTGCCTTTTCTCTGCCTGGGGCTGGGGGCTTCTGCTCTGCGTCTCCTCAAACAGCCCCACAAAGGGGATTAAGGAGAGCCCCTCAGCCCCGCAGAGTAATCCATCAAATTATCCCTTGTTGGCGTTGCTGTCCTCTTCAGGGAGGAAAAAAAAAATAAAAAAAATCCGACATAAAAAAGCCCTCCAAAAGCTTTTAAAGGCACTGAAATTACACTTGAGCCTGAAACACTCCACCCAGCTGCTGGAGCCCGCAGCACAATGGGCTGGTTGTAAAGGGAATCCCGGGAAGTGAGGAGCCAGGAAAAAGAGACGGACACTTAAAAAGGGCAGCGGCCTCCCCAGGGCTGCAGCGCCAACAGGTGCTCGAGACCCCCCCAGCCCCCGGAGCCTGCAGCAGAGCGGCCCAGTAAGGCTGGCTGGAGGTCCCAGTTACCCACTGAGAGGGAATTTGGGGCTCTGGGATGGGTTTGCCGTGCCCTGATGGACCCACGGGTGCATCCTCGGCGGAGGGGAGGCTGGCAAAGGTTTGCACTTGTAGGGGAGCATCCAAATCGCTCCTGCAGGGACCCCAGCGCTGTCACCCCCTGTCCTCACTGTCCCCAGAGCCCTGGGGCTGGACAAAAAAACCCCTCAAAAGTCCCTCGGGACCCCCAGCGCGAACAGCAGGACTGCGGGGCTCAGGGCATCTCCACCAGCGACCCCGCAAAGCCAAGCCACACTCACCAAAATCCCGGGAGCACCTGGAATTCTGCTTCTCCTTCCACTGCAGCTCCCCGAGCTGCACAGGAGCTCCTGTGCCAGCCGTCACCACCCAGCGCTGAGGGATGAATCCTCCCTCAGCGCCAGCCCTGCCTGAGCAAGCAGGAGGGATTTCCTGCCTTCGCATCGCTGAAATCTTTCGGGGAAAAAAATTCTCAGCCAAGCAGGGACCACAGAGTGCTTACCCCAACAAAGTGGAGGCGGGAAAGAGAAGAGCAAAGCGGCGCTGGTGGCACTCAGGGCACCCACGTGGCTGCAGCCACAGGGGCCAGCTCAGCACTGGACACGCACCACAAAACCTCTGAGTTGTACCCGCCAGTGCTGAGGGGAAGAGAATCATTTCCCGGCCTGTCACAGTGAGGAGAGGGGCAGCCAGCAGCCCTCGCTGCTCTGCTGTGTCTGCTCACGGGGCTGGGAAAATGGGAAGTGAAACTGGGACTTCTTGTCTGCAGCTGGAGCAGAAATGCTGCGTGAGGGGACATCCGAGCCCTGGGCAAGCCAGCTCCGGCTCCTCCGTGGCTTCCAGGCAGCTCCAGGAGCTCTGCCCCATCATCCCTGGCTTTACCTGGAATCTGACAGCCCTGGGGACCGGCTTTGGGGTGGAAAGGACGGCTCTGGTGTCCGAGCAAAAAGCAGCGGCCAGAGCAAAGGCCAAGGTTGGGCACGAGGCTGCAAACCCAAGCCCTGGGCCACGGAGCAGCCGGAGCAGAGCAGGAACAAATTGTGGAGTTTCAGGAGGGGTGAGGGGATGTCGCTGACCCCCAGCTCTGCCCACACAGGGCTCAGCCAAGTTTCATCCCAGTAGGAGCCACCAGCAGCGAGCACTGAGCTCCAAGCACCGCTGCTCTCACCAGGAAAAAAAGGGAACAACCCAAACTCTGCACATCCTCGGAGAGCAGCACACTTCCAGAGCCCCTCTGGCCGCAGCTTTTGGGAGCCTGACCTCATGGTTTTCCTCAGAGGAGACACTTGGACACGCACACAGGGCTACGGGGCCCTCCTGTAATGCCACGGTCCTCTGGCCAGCCCTTCATGGCAATTTTCTGCTCGGCAATCCCGGTTATCTGCGGCGCTGGACGCGAACAGCTCCCTCAGCCGGCCCTCTGACCTCCCCTGGCAGGTTGGGGGAGGTTTCTCCCTCTCTGTTTTCTGTCTGTAAAATGAGGTCATGGCTTTGAACGAGACAAAAGAGCCTTTGCAGGGTGAGGAATAGCCCCGGGACAGCTGTGAGAGCTGAGCCCCCATCACTCACAGCCCAGAGCTCAGAGCACCCCCTGGGCATCCCTGGCACGGGAAGGGGCAGTGGGGACATGCAGAAAGGAGGGAATGAAGCAAAACTCTCTAAATATTTCAAACCGCGGTTGCCATGAGAGCTCTTTGTCCCCCCCACCCATTTTCACCCTGCCAGTCGCCCCTCTGGCCATGGAGGGGGGTTTGTGCCAACATTCCAAGGGGTTCTCTGTCACATCAGCACCCTCAGCCAGAGGGGAAGGGGTGCAGGGAATAATGGGAATTTCCTGGGGTGTTTTAAAGGCAAAATCCCACATCGCAGAGCTGTAAAGGAAAAGCAGTTTGATGTGCCTGGGGTAGCAAAAGTTGCCCAGGCTCTGCCTCCTGCCTGCAGCACATCAGCTCCTCGGGGTTAATGAGGGCCCTCAGATCACTGCTGGAGCACTGGGAGACTTTTCCTTATCGTGGCAGACCAGCCACGAGGCCTGGGTCTGAAAACAGGAGATTCCACGATTTTATTTCTGCCTGATAATTGCAAAGATAAGGAGCAATCAGATTTTTTTATCTCTGAAGGCAGATAAGTTTCGCTGGAAGGTCTTGACAGAGAACTTGAGAGGCTTTTTCCTTTCCCCCTTCTCACTATCAGTTCAATGCACTGTGGACTCACAGCATGCAATGATTTTAACATTCACCAAAAAAAAAAATATATATAGAGCAGTGAGGAATATCTGGAAGGGAAATTTTCCACTTTTTTTTTGTTTAAAAAAAAAACCAAGGCTCAAAGCTGCCATTTCTGCAGGAGGTGCAGGAACAGGAACCTCACTCCTATTTTGAGGCCTGGAAAGGACACCAGCCCTGAATTATTAGCTTTTTACTAATTAGGCATGGGGTTCAAGTTCAAAGCTGCCTGGAGTTTGCAGAGCCCGCTGAGCAGGGCTGCTGAGGGGCTTCTGTGGCCCAGGGCACCAGAGGGACGAGCAGGAAAGAGCTCAGAGAGCTGAAACTGCCCTGTGTTTGCTGTTAAAAATTGGAAATGGAAGCCTGTGCATCGAGGACTGAGCAGGGGCAGGATTTTCTCTCCGTGCCAGGCTCGTTATTTGCTGGGGTAAAGTTCAGGGAGCCCCAGAGGAGGCAGAGGGACCTGTGATGTTCCTGCCGTGCTCAGGGCTGCCCCGGGCACAGGGCCAGGGCACCTGGGGCAGGCTGTGCCCGGGCAGAGCTGGCGCCCAGCAGCGCTCTGGCTGTGCCACCAGCCACGCAGAGGGGCAGCCGGCACTGCCTGCCTTCCCCAAAAGGCTCATCCTCTGCTCTCAGCACTGGCCATGGGCAGGGGCGAATGGGAAGACCTGGGGGGTCTCCCACTTCTCACTGTTGGGAGAAATCGGAGCTGGAAGAGGCCCTGGGGAATCTTCTTCCCCGGGGCTGCCGCCAGCAGCGCATCCTCCAGCCTGGACGGAGGCACCTCAAGCACCGAGGCCGCAGGAATCCCCCCCTGGAACAACATCCACGGGCTGGGAAGATTTCATAGCTGGGAAGTGTCCGTCCGTCCTTCCCTCCCCAGCGTCACTCCTGCGCTCTCCTTTCGATTTGCACGCCCAGAGCCCTCTCCAGGCGCTCTCCTAGGGCCGGCCTCGGTCAGTTCTCAGGAAAAGCCACCCTTGCAGGCCCATTAATTGCTCAGCCGGCCTTGGCCGGGGCACAGCAGCCTTTTGTTCCGGCGCCGCTCCAGCTGCTCCCGCCGCCCCTGGCGCGCAGGAACCGCTCGTCACCAGCATCCCCAAACGTGCAGGAACCGCTTGTCACCAGCATTCCCAAACGCGCAGGAACCGTTCATCACCAGCATTCCCAAACGCACAGGAACCGCTCGTCACCAGCATTCCCAAACACACAGGAACCGCTCGTCACCAGCATTCCCAAACCTATGGGAACCGCTCGTCACCAGCATTCCCAAACCTATGGGAACCGCTCATCACCAGCATTCCCAAACACACAGGAACCGCTCGTCACCAGCATTCCCAAATTCACCTCTGGAGCCCAGCCACACAAAGCCCTCCCTGTCCCGCCACGAGCCGGTACCTGGCACCGCTGCCACTGTCCCTTCCTTGTCCCTTTGTGCTCCGGATTGATGAGCTGCCCGCCGAGGAAGCGCTCGCCCCGTGACCACAACAATCCTTTATTCTCTTTATGCTGCTCCGAAGGGAGGATTTGGTGACTGGTGCCAGAAGCCAGAGCGAGGTAGCGCAGTGGTCACAGGGGGAGCGCTGGCAGGACACTCCGTGCCAGCTCAGGTCCTGGAGGTGACCAAAATCCACTTTGGGAATCTCCTCTCCACACTGAGGTGACCCCACACAAGGACAGGAAAGCTCCCTGGAGCAGTGGCAGATCCTTCTCCAGAGGCAGATCCAGCCCAACGTTCCCAGACCGATGGAAAAGGCACAAAATCACCATCAGGGATAAAGTCACTGCCAAGGTCCAGTTAAGGTGGAGGGGTTTGGTCGCACCCACTTCCAATCCCACCCAAGAGCCAGCTCTGCTCATTAATCCTAAATTAAGAACAGGGAGAATTGGGATGCAAACCAGCGTCAGAGCTGAGGTCTGATCCTCACCTCAGGCTCTTCATGCAGCAAGTGAGATCCCAGCAGGATTCACTGCTAATGTTTGGGAAGGGAAGTGTGATCCAGGGATTTTCTTGCATGCCCCATTTCACCCGGAGTCTGAAGCCATAAATCTACAGCAGGATTTCAGTGCTGCCCACAACTCCGTGCACGTTATTCCTGGAGCTGGCTCCAGCCTGCTCTGCGAGAACATTAATGTCCTCTGAGCGCTGACAACCTGCACGGATTTGAGTCACTGCACTCATTATATTTCTGTTTTTCCTGAAGCCCAGCTCCTGCAGACAAACCACCACGGAGAACTTAGGCTCCCAACAAAACAAAGGTAGGAAAAAAAAAAAAAGCCCAAAGCAGCTCCCTTGATTGAAGGGAAAAACTTTCACACCTCACAAACCAACGCCAGCGCCCGGAATTGTTTTAAGTTGCTATTTTCAAATAAACCTCATTACTTTGCCAGAGGCCATCCTTAAACCTCCCGAGTACTCCAGCCCTGGCAACGATGCGAATTCAGCTGCAAGCCACCAAAAGCTGGCTCTGAAATCCCCAGATCAACAACCCACAAGGTTTCCCTGCATGAAGGACAGGGCCAGTCCTTGGGACGTGGACTGAGAGAACTTTCTTTTAGCTCGTGTGCAGCAAGAGAGAGGAAGAAAAGCGACTCCGAGCTGCAAATCAGGCACCTGCTCCTTGCTGTGTGTGTTCCAGCCGCCCCCAGCCCCGAGACAAAGGAGCCTTTGGGACCACATTCCTCCTTATTTTGCCAGACAATATTCACGGGGGTCTGTTTCTCCTCTTCTGCAGGCTGGCAAAATGTTAAGCAAATATTTGGGAACGGCGAGAGGAACGGACATTTTTGGGGTATGAAAACAAGGAGGAAGGGCGCAGATGAGGGGACCTCCACGGAGCACCACGAACAGGAACGGGACGGTGGCCTCAGAGCTCCACTCCGCTTTGTTTTCTGAACCATGTGCTCCTTCGGGCACATCAGCAGCTCCTCCACGACACAGGAGCAGCTTCTCCCCGCAGTGAGGAGCAGCAGCAGCGCAAGGATCAGGACATGTTTCACATGGTCAGTCTCAGATAACCAAACACCGGCGAACAGAGCTGTTAAATAATCCTGCATTTTACTGGGTTTCCCCATTCTTTTCTTTGTGGTGAGCGCAAGGTTGTGCGGATCCACGCCTGACTATCTCGCAGGGACGGATTTAGAACTTCCCTCCGCTTCTCAAAAGCCAGGATTCCTCCCCGATGGCCTCCATCCCCTTCCCCAGCCGGGCTGGGGGTCCCTGTTCTCACATGCACAGGCTGGATGTGTGATATTAAGCAATCAGAAACTGAGGAATCAGCACTGAGAAGAGCTGACAGCTGCTCACGAGCTTCTCATGACTCCCTTGCTCCACAGTCAGCTTTAATCATGGGTGGAACGCGGCTGAGGGGTCACAAGATTTGCCAGGGCGGCAGTCTGGGCTGGGTTTTAGTTGTTTAGGCTGAGTTTTAGCTACCAGGAGCTGTCCTAGGCTGGCTGCCTGCTCCACGAGCCACAGGGCAGCATCACCTGACAGGATTATTTCCAAACAGAGGAAATCCAGCCCAGTTTGGGTTTCTGTGCCTCCCTCTCCGTCCCTTCTGCTCTCCCTGTCCCTACCAAGGCTTTACCCCTGCAATTCCCTGCTCACCCCAAGCACCTCTGCTCCTTTCCCTCCTGGCTCCCCCAGAGCCTCGGATCCATCAAAAAACCTCCCCAAATTTCACCCAGCAGGTCCAGCTTTGCTTTGATGCTGTCCCAGCCGAGACGAGGAGACAGCAGCACATTAAAGGGCAGCTAAAGCAGCCCCTGGAGCAGCCACTGCTGGGGGCAAACACGGACTCGGAGCTCCTCGGCCACCCCCACCGTGACAAAAGCCCTGCAAACCTCCGCAGGGAGTGAATCAGAGCAGGGAAACAGAGCCTGAGCACGGCGCTAAGGTGATTTTTTAATTTTCCAGAGCCTGCACGCCCAATGCCGTCAGCCAGGAGAGCCCAGCCATCACCCTGAGCTCCGTGCTGAGGCTTTGGCTGAAGAGAAGAGAGATGAAACTCCCGGATTAAAACCCAAAAGCCCTCCTCCCCTCCCCAGCGCTGCCACTTGAGTGCTCCAGCGAAATAAACAGTTTGGGGAAAAGGTTACCAAGAGTTTATGCTAAACATCATTTCCTAGGGACTCTGGTGAGGGTAGAGTAGACCCAGGGCTGCATTTTTAAACTCAGGGATCAGGCCAGTGATTCCAGCCTCTCCCGCCGTGGATGCAGCGCGGTGGTGGGCAAAAATCCGCTGATAAAAACTGATTTTGCTCCTCCTTCAAAACGACGCCTCTGGTGGGGTTTGGAGCACACGGAGGCGCCTACAACTGCTTTACTCCGGGGATGTTAAAACCCAAAACCGCGGGGATGGTGCCGCTGCCTCCGGGCTGGGTCTGCACGTTCCTGCAGCCTCCTGATGCTGGGGAGCACCTGGAGGCTCAGGTGCTTTCACTGGGGCCTCGTGAAGAGCACACAGCACCCACAGAAGTCGCTGCACAGCCCCCGGTTGTGGGGGAATATCCCCGGAGCAGCCACAGCAAGGAGAATTTCCTCCCTAAATCCCCAGATCGGTTTATACCCTGAAATGCAGCGATTTATATCCCCTGTAAAGCTCTCACTTAATTTGCTATTAATTCTGGAGAGTCTTGTTATCCATCTCAAATTTTTAATCCTTTTTTTTTTTTTCTCTCCCCCAAATCCCATAAGCCAAGCGCTCTTGGCTTCCACGATTTTCTGCGGCAATAAAATGCAGAGTTTTAGGCACAGCCTGGAATGCCAGGGCTGGAAATCTGGCTCCAGCGCCACTCCCCCAAAGAGGGGAAGCAGCTCTGGATGATGCCAGAAAGTCCAGGGAGCATCACGTATTTTAAAAAAGAACAGCAGCAACAAAAAAGAACAAAAAATTGCAGGTGGGGTGAATAATGGAAAAGGTTTCGAGGCTGGTACACGTTTTTCAGGAGTGTCTGCATGACTTCAGTGCCCAGGTCATTTGGGTACTTTTGAAGTTCTTACTCATGTTCTATTTCTATAAATTCGGAGATATTCTCATGTTACACACCTAAAGGCTGCTCTCCTGAGCCGCATCTAGACCCAGAACTGGTTAAAAACGGGATTTTGAGCTTGGCCACTTTCTCTGTGCTGCTCGGGAGGTCCAGGGGAGCACCAGGAAAGCTGTTCCTGATGTTTCCCTTCCAATTTTGGGTTTGTTCGTTTGCTTGAAACATAAAAACGGAAACGGAGCATCTTGCCAGGTCTGGCCATCACCGGCACAAAATTATTAAGTTCATTTCAGTGCTTCTCCCTTCCTCCTAAAGCTGTCATCCGTGGGAAGACAAATGAGTCTGGCAGTTTGTGTTTATCACAAACAGCGACAGCGTTTCACCACCACAATCCCGAGCCCTGCCAAAGTCGGGAACCCCTGGAATTCCCCCCGCTGTGGCTTTTAGGGGCGGCAGCAGATCCCGCTGAGCTGAAGGGGAGGCACCGAACCCACACAGACCCCACAACCAGGCGTGACAAAACCTCCCCTTCGCCTCGCTCGGATTCTAAGGATTCACTGACCTGTCCCTGCAAGTCTTCGGGATTTCAGGGAGCCCGTCCCGCTTTCCCAACCTCTCTGCCCGTTCCGAACTCTTCAAACCGCCGCGGATGCCCCTGCGAGAAGGAGAAGTTTGGGAAGAGCTCCGTGGCGGCGTGGGGCGGGCAGGACCCCCCATCTCCCGCATCCCCCCCTGCGGCCGCTCCTGCTGCGCTCCCCGAGCGCGGGGTTTGGTGCTGCTTTCCCGCAGGAGCAGCAGACCCGGAGCGCCTCCTCCTCCTCCTCCTCCTCCTCCTGCGGGCAGCGGAGACCCGGAACCCACCGGAACCCCCCGGGAAAGGCAGCGGGAGCCGCATCCCGGCACGACCGGCGGCGTCCCGGGGGAGCCGCATCCCGGGGGGAGCCGCATCCCGGGGGGAGCCGC
>WBMY01013243.1:12667-28154 GCA_013397315.1 Donacobius atricapilla | reverse complement strand
ACTGCAAAGAGCCTGATTTTTTTATTTATTTTTTTCCAAAAGCTCACCAGGGGATTGCAAATACTCCACAGACAAAATATTCATTGCATACCAGAAAATGCTGCCAAGTCTCCTCCTCCACCATCACTCTGCTCACTCAGGGTTTGCTGTNTAGGAAGAGTTCCACCCAAAGACTTAGGTGAGTTCCACCCAAAGACTTAGGAGGAGTTCCACCCAAAGACTTTCAGCCACTCCAGGGGGAAGGCTGGGGTTGGATTTCGAGCTAGGCTGGGCTTGGATTTCGAGCTGGGCTGGGCTTGGGGAGGTCTCTGAAAGGCGCTGTCGGCTCTCCCTGCTCTGATGGGCGGAAAAAAAAACCCAAATAAAACCCTCAAAATGCTCCTGGGCAGCCAGAATGAAGTGTTAGTGGTGTTTCGAGCCTCCTAAAAGTGCAGGGAAACACTCCGAGCTGAGGGGAAACGCTCTGTCCGGGCAGGCGCACGGAGAGTTTTGAATTTCCACGGGACAGATGTGACAGCGACCCCATCCCCAAACTCGCACATCCCAAATGCCACCAACTACCCCGTGCCAGCGTCCCTTGCAAACTGCTCCCTTTCCTCCCCGCTCAGGAGATGGATGAATTCCCCACCAAAGATGAAAACTCCTGGATCAGTTTGGAGCTTTTTAAGAACCGTGTTTGAGGCTAGGATCTGTTACAAAGATCAAACGCTTCACGAACAAAGGACAGAGAGTGAAGCACCGGCTTTTCCACAGCTCCAAAAAGCTTCCAGCAAGGTTCAAGATTTCCTGCCCTCCCTCTCACCTGGCTGCCTCAGGGGCTCCTTTACCTTTGGGACAATCAGCAGAGGGAATATTTCAAGAAAAAAAAAAGGGGAGGGGGAAGAAAGGAAAAAAAAAATCCCCCAGGAATTCCAGATTTGTGCCACTGCCCTGGTGCTGCTGTTTCTCTCCCCTCACTCTCTCTGCCCTGAGGAAATTAAATTTGATTAAAGCTCCTCAGCTGCCCCCTTTTTAAGCCCCTCCTGCCCCTCTTAACTCAGCACAGTTTTCATTCTCCCGCTGACCCCCCTGGGACTGAACCAGACCATCCTGAGCACAAAATCCCAGCTGAAATCGCAGATTTTCACTGATTTGGGCAAGTTCAAGGCAGGAGCTCGGCACAAAGCAGGGCTGGATGTGCTGCAGTGGATTCAGGGACAGGATGGAAGCTCTGAGCTGAAATTCTAAAAGCAAGACCAGGGCAAGGCTGGGGACTGACCGAATTCTGGAATAAATCCATTTTACCTCTCTGCAAAGGCTCCAGAACTACAGCTGTGGGACAGAGAAATCTTTCCAAAACCTCCTCCAGTGACTGAAACTTTCTGCTCCACCAAAATCTCTTCGTGCTCCTAAAGAAAGGCATTTTCCCAGCTTTCCTTCCGGAATGTTTAGTACTAATTAAATTCCAATGGGTGTTTAAAAAAGTGAAGTCCGCTGCTGCTGAAAAACGATGCTATGTTAAAATATTCAAAATGATAAAAATATTCCCCTCAACCCTTTCCTCCTGTCTGTAAAAAAGCGGAATTGCTGCATTTCCAACAGGAACCACAAGGGCTTAGTGTTCGCACCAATCGGAAAAACAGGTTTAGATAAAAGTTAGCAAATCCTCCGAATCTGGGATTTGCAGTGTTGGGGTTGTGAGACACTTGGGAGGAGGCATCAGGCAGCCTCCACCACGTCAAAAATGAAATGTGGGAGAAAGCTGAACAGTTTTGTAAAATAAATAAACTTGCCAGGATAAAACAATCCCAAAGCTCAACTGAAACAACAGAAAAAAAGGATGTTTTTAACACTGAACCGTGTTAGAAAACAAAAATAAACCAAGCAAAAATACGTTTTAGGTGAGATTTACTGAATACACTTCAGCGAACATCTGGTGTGGCAGGTGGAGAACCAGATCACCTGGAATTCTCCTTGTACACACACTTGAATTCCAAAAAAAAAAAACCCCTAGGAACCCAATGGAGGAGCTTGAAACAGTCTGGACTGCAGGGGAACAACTCAGAGATTTGCAGAAGTGTTTGCTACCCCCAAATAGTTTTTATTTTTGAAATGCAGCCGTTTATTTTCCCAGGATTACCCAAGAAGTTGAGGGAATTTCCGTTCTCCCAGAAATACAGCAGGTGGGAAGAGCTGTGGTAAAGGAGAGGGGATTTAGATTTTCTTTTTTTCAAGACTGAGATTTCCCTGCAGCCTGAAGCTGTTCTGAAAAAAAGATAAAAAAATCAAACCACTTAAAAAATTAAAAAAATAGAGTTACAATGAAACAACATCATCTTTATTGTAACGGCAACAGTAGTTCCATGAGAGTCAAGAACGTCAGAGAACTTCAATTTTTGTAAGGTGAAGGGATTTACCAGCCTCAACAAAATCCGGGGCCAGGGAATGACACAGGACAATCGCTCAGCTGCTGGAGGAATTTTCCATTCCACACCTGGGCTCAGCATCTTCAGCTCCCTATGGATTCGGGGTCCTTCCTGATCATTTTTTAGTGTATCACATCTAAGAACTCTCCAAAATCCCAAAGAGGATCCCAAACCTGCTGCACCAGAAATCCCAGCTCGTTCGTTAGCTGCCTTATGTTACCTTCCAGAGGCTGCTTACAAAATGGGTGGCTCTGTGACAAAAAAATAAAAACCAAAAAACAAACAACCCAAGAAGGATTGCAAAGCTTTGTCAGCTGGAAGGGAACGTGAGCAATGGACAGAAGCACAGAGGGTTTAAGGAAGAAAAATAAAAATAAAAATAAGAACGGCAGGTCCAGTTTTCAATGTTTCCACCGAGAAAGGCGGCAGCAAGCTCTGTCTGAGGGTGTGAAAACCGAGGTTTGTGGAGTTTAATGATGTTTAGAAAATAAAAAAAAAGGAAGAAGGGATATGGCTGCTGGGGTGAGAGCACATGGAAATGCCAGCACACACCTGGAGCGTCCTGCTTGGCCAGGGACATCCCCGGGACAGCTGCTCCAGGCCCCACAGCACGCCCAGAGATCCCAGACAGGGTGGGAGCAGATCCCATGGGCAGGGCGAGGAGCTGATCCCACAGACAGGAGGGGAGTGATCCCACAGATCCCATAGACAGGAGGGCAGTGATCCCACAGGCCCTACAGCAAGGGGGGGAACAGACCCCACAGATCCCACAGGCAGGGTGAGGAGCTGACCCCACAGATCCCATAGACAGGAGGGCAGTGATCCCACAGGCCCTACAGGAAGGGGGGGAACAGATCCCACAGATCCCACAGGCAGGACTAGGAGCAGATCCCACAGGCGGGAGGGGAGTGGATCCCACAAATGCCACAGGCAGGAGGGAGAGGGGAGCAGATCCCACAGCCAGGGGTGAGAAGCTGACCCCACAGGCAGGAGGTTATCGGGTAAATNAGTGCCCCCAGTGCCCCCCGTGCCAGGGGCCCCTGGAGCTTCGCTGAGGGCAGGGGGAAGGAAGAGAAACACTCACACCTGACTCGTGGGATCTCAGGTGAGCACAGCCCGACAGGAATCCTTCGCTCACACCCACACAAGGACACCCCTCGCCCCAAAAGCCGAAGAATTCCGTTTTAAATCATCTGTTAATTTGGTTTGTTTGGGTTTTTTTTTTCCCTTGGAAAAATCTGTAATAAAACCATTTTCCACGATACCCACTGGAAAGCAGTTGTAAATATGGTTTTTGCAATTTCTCTTCCCTGTTCTGCCCCTCTCCAGAAAGAGTTAAGCACGGGTGAATGGACGTGGGAAGGCTGTAGGTTGAATATCTGAATTTGTCTGGAACGGGCTGCAATTTGCCCACAGCAGAACTGTTTTCTATCCAGCAGAGACAAAAGATCTCCCATCCTGACCGGAGGGTCTTTTCTAAACCAAAGACACCGGAGCATCTCCGAGTTTCTTGATTGCTTTCCACGACAAACGCGCCTGAATCCAAGAAACACAGGATTCCTCCCCGTGTTCCTTCCTCCTCCACTGGAATTAACATCAACTACGTTTCTGCTGAGAGTGAACTCCTCTCAAAGTCTGTTAAAGCAGAAGTTCTTTTTTTTTTTTTTTTTCCCATATATTCCAAATACAGAATAATAGTTTTAAACAGCTCTTACCAGCACTGGGAAAATCTATTCTACTTAAAGATTTGTAAAGTATGGTTTCCACAGATCAGTCTCAAACCTTATTGCTTCACAACTGCAGTATCCCTTGAAAAAAAATAAAATATCGAATGGTCTGTTAATTTGTCTCAAATGGCTTTTCAGGTTTGGCAGGGGAGGGAGAACGGAATGGCCAACAGAGAACATTGACTTCAAAATATTACTGTAGAAGGGTTTCCTCTTATTAAAAAAGGAGACACTGTATTAAACAGCTGAAAGTAAAGACAGCATTCAAAGCCCATGAGTCAAGCCACAGCCAAAACCGTGTTCTACCTCTAAGTATTGTTTTCTTTTCCTTTTTCTTTTTTTTTTTTTCCTCTTTTTTTTTTTTAAACAAAGATTTTTCCTCAACTGCCATTTTAATCTTCACCAGAGGGTGCTTCATCTTCAGATCCCTCATCCCCTGACTTTTCTGGTGGAGGGCTGGCTGATTTTTTCTTTTCTGGGGGACTTTCAGGCTCTTCATCCTCTTCTTTGGGGGATGGGGTCTTTTCTTTTGTTGCCTTGGAAGCTGTGGGGCGACCTGCCTTCCCTTTGCCTTTCACTGGGCTGGGGGTCACTGGAAAAAGAAAAACCTTGTAAAACTCGGCCAGCAGCAAGGGCAGAAAAACTCACAGTAAAGGGGATTTCAAAGTCACCCAGCAGCAGTCTGACCATACCCACAGTGTTTTGAGCACTCCCAATTAGCCAAGCTGAAGTGAAGAGCAATCTAACAAGATTTAAAAGTTGTTTAATTGCGAGTCCTGGCTAATTGCTGGATGTGACACCATAAATGGACACAGCTCTTGTCAAAGCAGAACACACACTGCTGTTATCATTTGAAATTTCTCGCAGAAATGCATCCAGTTCTTCTCTGGTTCACATTTCCCCACCCTGACAACATCACAAAGTCCCAAACAAAGCCAGAAATTGTTATTATTTGGCTGTGAGACACAGAAAGTGTCCCTACTTCTCCATACTTTGAGTCTTTACCATCAAGACACAGATACCAATTCAACCCCTGAAGAATTAAAGCCAGCTCATTATTCCATACTGCTGCTTATTTAAATCAAGGCATTTGGGCCCTTCAACATTTTTGTGCGTGTCTGTGACCCCAAGATTTCTACCAAGCCTTCTGCAGCAAGAAGGAAACCTGGATTTTAAACTGAGAAACTTTCATTGCACAGACTCACCTGTAGCCTTTAGCCTGGGCTTGGGCATTTTCTTTTCTTTCCTCTCTGGCTTGGATTTCTTGGAGACCTTCTTATTTTTCTTTTTTGAACTGCCATAGTCACTGTCATCATCATCTTCCATGAGAAAGTCTTCATCACTTCCTGAATCTGCTGGAAGCATAAGGAAATTTCAGGTTTTTTTGGGGGGAAAAAAAAAAGGAAGGAAAAGATACAGCTGAGATCTGTCAGTTAAATTGTGGACACAGACTCTTGAGACCTTGTGCACTTCCATTTATCTGCTGGGGTACAAAATCTGACTGGGTTTTCACACCAGCAGCGTCACAGGCACAGCAAGAAGCAGCAAAACGCACTGAGAACTTTCCCATTACAATTTAGGGCTGCTTACAAAGAAATACATCTTTGGAAAGTAGGCACAGCTCTGGAAAACACACACATTTCTGGAAAATAAATCTCTATCTGCGAGGAAAAGGCACCAAGATGAAGTTTCTTGTCTCATTCTGGATAAAAAACTGCAGGGAAGGGATCAACAGACCTACCCAGTTGTGAAGGCAAGTTTTGTAGGACACACACACACACCCCTTTGTGCAAACGCACAACACAAATCCCAGACGTGCATGGACAGACACACAGTAAAGAGCGAAGGCACTGAGCAGCACAGTTTGTGCCCTCGGCGTCCCAAACAAAAAGCAAACCGCGTCCCTTTCGCTGCCCCTTTTCCCAATCCCATTTACTCACTCTCCTGGAACTGCGCCTCATCATCCTCTTGCTCTTCCTCCTCGCTGCCCACGTCATCCATGAGCATCTCGCGCTGCTTGGAGGCCGCTTTGGAGGCCGCCTGCCGCTGCTGACGGACGTTTTTGTGATCCTCCTTCTCATCCTCGCTGTCCTCTGCAGCAGAAAGGCCCCAGACTGTGAGGGCAGAGCACAGAGCTCCTCTGGGCAGAGCAGGGGCAGGGCATTCACGAGGGGGTTAAAACACTCAGTTACTGTGAGGGTGATTCAACCTCATCAACACCTTCCCTACTCGCCCAACAAAGATCCTCTGCAATGTTTTTCACTGCAAAATAACCACTTTTTTCTCTTTTTTTGTTTTTTTTTTTTTTTTTTGTTTTTTTTCCTCCGGCCCTTTCTCGTGTTTTGTNTTTTTTGTTTTTTTACCTGCAGGCCTTTTCCTGGATTTGGAGGCTGCTCTCTTGTTCTTGTCTGGTTTAGCCTTCTTTCCTTTTTTGCTTTTTTGCGAGCTCTCGTAGTCGCTGTCGGCTTTGCCATCGTCAGCTCCTACGTCATCGTCTTCGCTGCCAAAATCTTCATCTGCAAGGAAAAGGCACCAAGATGAAGTTGCTTGTCTCATTCTGGGTAAAAGCTGCAGGGAAGGGATCACCAGACCCACCCAGTTGTGAAGACAAGTTTTATAGCAGCATCACATTACACAAAAAAACCCCATTATCCCAAACCAGGGTGGGAAGCAGCAGCAGAAGTGGCAGCATCCAACTTAAAATAAATCAGAATTATTTCTTTTCTGCCTCAAATCCTACTCCTGCAACTCTCCCAGGTGTGAAGGGACACAATTTAAAGACACAGAGTCAGTACAATGCAGTTACCTGCTGAGTGTGAATCATCTTTCTTAGTCTTCACATCTTTGTCTTCTGAATCCTCGCTGCAAATGAGAGAAAGGTAAAGTCTGAGTGCTTGTCTCAGCTTTGGTTTCAGGCCCTCTTGTGCGGAAAGTAACAATTTTTAAAGGGCAAGCTGATGTCTCGGCTGAGGATTTTCACTTTTCCTGGACACACTTCAGGGTTACTCAGCTGTCCGTGGAGTTCTCACGGTTGGGAAGACAATGTTCAAACTCTGAATCGGCTCAGCTGAAACCAGGCAGGAATCACCTGACTAAGATGAACCGTGCACCTCACTCTCAAACCAACCCCCAATCCGTGTGGCTTCCATTCCAGCTACAGTTTTGATATGGTTTCTATGCAGTGTATAACTGAAATAAAGGTTTATCCTGAAGAGATTTTTTAGTCAGCACTTGGCTTTATGTCATTGTTTGGATTCCATTGAGCATGTTGCTCTTAACTGGCACGTGTCTGGTCTGATTTTCTCATTTGATCGATTTGGAAAATAAAAGACACTTTGGGGTAAAAGAACAAGCTGGCAGAACCTCCGCCCCTGGAGCTGAAATCTGTCATGAAAACAAAAAAAATATTTCAAAGGTCTCCGGGCAATCATTTGGGGACTGCAAAATGGAAATGCCACGGGAAAATTTCACCTTTCCGTAGGGCAGCACTGAGGCTGCTGGAGCAGCTCAGCTCCCAAAGCCAGCTCTGCGCTCATGGATTGCCCCAAACGAGGAACAAAGAGCCACAGAAGTCCCAAATGTCCCCTGCGCTCAGTGCCAGCGCAGCCCTGGCAGCACCGGGACGCTCTGGGCAGGCTGCAGGACACGGGGCAGGAGCTGCACCTTGCCCTGGCTCACCTGAGCACGCAGCAGCTCCAATCCTCCTGCCTGGATCACACCCCCTGCCATTCCAGCTGCCCCTGGCAAGGGTTTCACACGCGATTTCTCCCTCTGCTCCCATCAGGAGGAAACCGCTGAGTGTCTCAGCCCTGACCGAGCTCCCAGCCCCGCAGGAATTGCACGCGCAGTCGCTGCTCCCCGCGCACAGGACAGGGCTCTGAGCAACGTCCCAGAGAGGAGGGGCTGCTCTTACCTGTCCTCCTGAGAATTCTTCCCAGATCTCCTCTTGTTTTTGGCCTCTCGGGGAGACGAGCGGATTTTCTTGGACGGGGGACCTGAATCTCTTCCGTAATCGTCATCTGCACAGGACAGGGCAGGACAGGACAAGTTTAAATCGAACTCATTCCCAGCGAACTCCCTCATTCCCAGCAAGCTGCTTCCCTCAGCTACAACTCAAACTGACCCCACTCCACCCACATCAAAAAGAAAAACATCACAAAGCTTCAAAAAAAAAAAAAAACTGGTGGACACAAAATCCTGGTTGAAATCACTGATTTTATCTTTTCTTCCGCCGACAGCACCAGGAAAATGCTCTGCACAGTCAAGTCTCGCCCAGGGAAACCACAAAAAAACCTCACAGGAGGACACACGATCTCATTTTACATATAGTTATTATATAAACCTATTAAAAACTGACATCCATATGTATTTCTACGTTATTCTAACAGCACACACTATTTCCTGCCCAGTGACGGGATAAAGGATGTCATTAAATAGGAGTTTAGAACTCCTCACAACTCTTACACAATACCTGATTTAATGAATAAAAGCACTGTGATTAAGAATTATGCATAATTATCTCATTTTAATTACCAGTGCAACCTTCGCATTCAGTTTATCTTCCAAGAACTCAGGACACATTGCAGAAATTCTGTTAATTCACACAGATTATATTTTTTTTTTAGAAATGGGACGCAGAAATGTTCATTCTCACAGATTACATTTTTTCCAAATGTGATCCAGCAATATTTCGTTAATTCACACAGATTACATTTTTTTAGCTGCAATCCCCCCCAAATTCCTGATAATGTGGGCTCATCTGGAGCCACAAAATAAATGGAAAACATCTTTTCCTGTGGAAAAAAGTGGCATCAAGGAGCCTCTGCCCCAGAACATAACATAGAGCAAGGAAGGCACTGCTGCCAACAGCCTCGAGGCACTGCAACAATACCAGCATTAAATAATAAGATTTCTATCACCATTGTTTGTTTAATACAAAACACATGAGAATCATTATATTTTCAAATACTTATTAACAGTTCAGGCTGTGAAGAACAGAAACTCCTCGGAATTGAAGAGGTGATTAGAAGCAGGACAATTAATATGCGTGGCAGTAACGAGCTGCTCCAGCCCAAGGAGATTAAGGCAATAAAGTCATTTACCAGCATCATCTGATTCCTGAAACTGGGAGTAATCGACCACCTTCCTGTTCCTGTGAAAAAGCAGAAGGAAAAAAATGAGGAATTCATCATTTCAGTGCTACAAAAGCTTTAAGGAACAACAAGTGCCACATCCTTGCTTGCAGGGCTGGATTTGCAGCCCAAAAACATCCCAGGAAAACTCTGATAATTCAGGATAATTCAGCCACCTCCACCTCTGCAGTCAGAAGCGAACACAAAGCAGATTAAGTATATTAAAGCATAAACAGCATTTTCCCGAGGAGGTTTTATAATAATCTGGATGACACTCTCAGAATCTGAACGTTCATTTTGATAAATACACCAGGATTCTGAATCGAGCATTTCTAAACTGCTCCTTTTGGACTTTCTGCTCCTCACAGCTCACCCGCTGTCACACCTTCCCCTCCAATTCTTATTTTCCCCGTATGATCCCTGTTTTTAAAGCATTTTAAGTTTTCACTGAGGTTTCCAGGAGCCTTCCAAATGAGTTACACCGATCTGGAAGTCAACAAAATCAAATCCTCTCCTTTAACTAACTGAAACCTCCAAACTGGAATTGTTGGTTATTTTATCAGCACCTCATCCATCAAACCCCAACTGTTTTATTGACAAGGTAACTGCCCTGTAAAGCAGCGAGCAGAGGGAATCAAGACAGCCACGAATTCAATGAAATTTCAGCTGCTGCTGCCTCGAACTCAGACTCCGAACACCTCCTGGAAGGGGCTGGAAATCCCGAGGTTCCCAGAGTCCCTTTTTCCAGTCCTCTGGGCCCAAAGCTGAGGCTGGATCTGATTTTGCAGCAATCCCCACGTGAGCTCAGTCCTGCAGCTGGAAAACTCCATCCATCACACGGATCCTTCCTCCTCCTCTTCCGGATCCTTCCTCCTCCTCCTGGCTCCCCAAACTCAGCCTGCACTCGTTGTCAATTAGTTAGTATTAATTAATTGGTGATAAACCTGGTCAGTTCAAAGACACCCCAAAGCTGAGGCTGGATCAGATTTTGCAGCAATCCCCACGTGAGCTCAGTCCTGCAGCTGGAGAACTGCATCCAGCACACGCATCCTTCCTCCTCCTCTTCCTTTCCTCCTCCTTCTCTCAGCACCATTCACACTGAGCTCCCCAAACTCAGCTGCACTCGTTGTCAATTAATAATCATCATGAATTAATTGCTGATAAACCTGGTCAGTTCAAAGACACCCCAAAGCCATCGCTGCTGATCCATCTGAAATCAATTTTAAGTTGTTCTCCTCTATAAGCACCTCTAATTCACGGCTTGCAGAAGGATGCAGGAGCAAAATTGTTTTGTTTCAAGCCAAACCTCTTAAAGAAATTTTTAAAAAACCTAAAAACGAAACCAATCTCTCAAAGAGCATCCCAAAAATATCCAAGAGGCAGAGGACAGGAAGACATGATTTGTACAGGTTGGATCCCATCCAAGCTTTGGAGCACGTGTGAGTGGAATTAAGTACAACAGGACCCTGCCCTGGTCACTCCCTCCCAGTCTGAGTGTGGTAAAATATCAATTTAGGGCCACAATTATTGGCAAGTTTTGATTCACATTTCTATTCCAACAAGGAGCCTTCCTGAAGGCTGCCTCCTGACTCATCTCGTGAGTGAAAACATGAATTTATTCTGATAAGCACAGAAGAACCATTAAATTATTAAGTAAGAAGTCTGATTTTATGTATTAATTATTTTTTTTCCTGTGAAAGCATAAATGGGGTGAAAAAAGCAGAATTTCCACATACAAACAACACTTCTAGACATCAGTGGATGGCAACAAGATGGAAATGGCAGTTTTTCCACCTTGCCTCCTTCAGGGACATTAAATCAGGTACTGGAAATGTGACAGTGGCAGCCACAGCATTAACAAAAATCGTCCCCATGAAAAACATCCTTGAACAAAAACATCGTCCCTATGGCAAACATCCCTTGGGTTTTCAGCCAGGGAGAAAACCCTGCTCAGTTTTCCTCACATGGCGAGCAGAAAGCGCTATTTTTAATATTAAAAAACCATTAAAAATCACTGTTTCAGAAGAAACCCAAAGTGAAGCTGTTTCCGTGCATCACCTCATCTCGCAGGGCAAGGAGGGCGGGGTAAAGAAGGAATCTCTGCGCTGGTATCACAGAAAATCAAAATCTGCAAACCTCCAACAGCACCAGAGGGGCAGAAAGACCCAACCCGGCCCCTGCACCTGCCCTTGCCCTCACTCCAAACTCATCCTTCACCTCTTTTAACCCGGGCAAGTTTTATTTAGAGCCGTGAGCAGCGCAGCCGTGCAGGAATAACCGCGGCTCGCAAGGGGAGCCCGCCGTGTTTACTACACCAAGGTGATCCAAACACTCCCTGCAGGAGCGCCCGAGCTGAGAGCCACGAAAAAGGAGCTGCTGGAGGCAGGGAAGAGCCTCTCTCCGCTCTGACAGAGGCAAGAGGCAGACAGAAAAATAAACTCGCTGTTAAATCCACTTCGGCGGAGCGTAAAAAGGCACGGGGACGGCCGGGCAGGGCACTGGGCAGTCTGGTTTAAAATATCAACTGGAGTTCCAGGATGATTTCCTTTCCTAATTCAGATTCATATAAAGCGTGCAGGTAAAAAGTTCAGAGGTGAGTTTTTACGAGCAGCTGTCAGGCCAATGTTTTTGGAATAAACAGGAGCTCATCAGCATGGTGGGATGGCAGCGTTCAGCAAAGTAATTCTCCAGTAATTTAAACTACAGCTCAGAAATGCAGAGAAATTCTCGCAAGTTGCACCTGATGCCTGCCAAAGTGCAATTCTGGAATTATGAAAAGCAGCATCAACATGTCAAAGGATCACTAAATGCCTGTAAAACTGAGAAAGGATCTGATCCTCAGACCTCACCTCCAGTTCAGCCCCTAAACCCTCAGCCTTTAAACCAACATCAGCACAGCCCTGCAGCAGAGCAGAAAAGTTTGGGGTTTTTTTAAGGGGAAGGCAACAGAATCCCAGATATTTGTGCAGGCATTAAAACCCCCAGATGAAATCCACGTTTTATAAAAACCCCACAACATTGAATCCTGAAAAGCAATGCTCTGAGCCTTCAAAAGCCCAGGCACTGAGGAGGAATGTTTAGGTCAAATGACAACCACCTACCCTCAACCCAAGAGAGCAAAGGCAAGGAGATTAAATGGTTATTGAGATTTTTCTATATTTTTTTTTCCAAGCCTTTATTTACCCAGTATAACCAAATCCCTCAGCATTTGTAAAGTAAGCTCCAGCCCCTCGCTGACCCTCAGGGCCAGCTCAGCAGTCAGGTTTCACTTGCAGGTAAAGGTGTTCCCTCCCAGACCAGTATTAGCAACAAACGTTGCCTAAAAGCACTTTTTGGTGCCTTTTTTTATACACAGAAAATAGAAATTCCAGCCAGAAGTGTTTCCTGCAGGGATTTTCAGAGCTGGCTTCGCGCTTTCCACGAACACTGATTTAAAATCACCGCCAGGAGGTGGCACAGGGCTCCTGGTGACAGCCAGGGACCTCAACCACGACACTTTGGGGTAAATCTGGGTAAAAACTGGGCTCAGCACTGAGAGGGTCCCACGGCAGAGCTCAGTTTGGGTCTGGGGTGGTTCCCCAGGTCAGGTTCTGCTCATGGCACCTGCAGGGTTTTCAGGGGTCACGCCACTTGGAGCTCCACGACACAATTCGGTGATTGCTGCAGCAATAATTAAAGCACTCTTGTGCTCTTCGACTCTAATTGAGATTTTACTACAGAAATGATGCAGAGCAGGGGGGGAACCAAAGCCAAACACCCAGTTCACTCCCCCACGCAGTATTTGGAATTTTCTTGTAGCTCCACCTTCTCTCTGCTCCTCCGAAAGAGGGCAAGAATCATCTTTTTTTACTCGTCTATCTCTGGACCACACAGCATCACTCAATTTTATTAAATGCCAATCCCCAAGGAACTGTTGCTTGCCTGCAATCCCATGAAAGCTTCTCCACAATCGCAGTATTTCTACTTTACATTGCCCAGCAACAACACAGGCAACAAGTTACATTTAATAGATGTATTTTTTTCCTGCAAGGAAATTTTAACCCTTGCCACAGCACTACCAACACCAAGCTGGGTTCAAAGCCAGAAAAATGAAGGATGTAAAGCCTTGAAGCACTGAGATAAATTCATAACTGGCTGTAAATTTAAAATGAACAACCAAAAAACCCCTGGGATTTCCACCCCTGCCCACAACATCTCAATTTGCAAAGCGTGCAGGAGAGGAGCAGCAAGTAAAAGTGACCAGTGAGAAAAAGCAGAAGAAAGGATGCACCAGAAGTCAAAATTCTGACTTAAAACACATTAATTGACGCTGCATATATATAAAAAAGTGGCTCAGAGCATTTTATTTCATCCCTATAAGCAGCCCCAGGTCTCTCTGTAGAAGTTCAGGAGAGTTACACAAGAGATGCACAAGTTCAGTAATTTCAGGTTCCTTCAGTTTTTACTCCTTGCCTTTTTCTAACAAACCCCACCCAGGAGAAATGGAATTGTGCAGGAAGTACCTGGCTCTCAGTGCCAGGCACACAAAGCCTGTAAATACCAGGACTTCACTACTGCTTAATTTTAAATAACTGACTTCAACAGCCAGATTCAGCCTTAGGTCAATTTTCTCAACAAGTGGAGTAAAAACTTGGGATAGAGGATGGATTTTATGAAGTTCACTGCTTGAGGTGAACACATATTCACCAGAAACCACCAGACATCACCAATTAATTTAAAGAAGACTGACTAGAGGGAAAACTTTCCCACCACTAAATCTCACCCTGATGAAGAACCTCTCACCAGGCTTCCATTTTACCAAAACCCAGCTAAGACAGGCAGAAAAAACTCCATTCCTGCATCAATTCATTAACAGACTTAAATCTATTTGCAGAGCTCTTCAGTTAGCAGAGCAATATGATACAGCAGCCCCGGAATCTTTACCTTTTTTTCCCCCGGAAGGGCGGTTAAATCCAGGGAGAAAAGGGACTGCTGCATCTACCCTGCCACGTGCCAGGAGGTTTGAGTGCTCCCAACAACCTGCTGGACTTTGGTGCTTCACTTTCCTGCCGGGCAGAGCCTGCCAGCCGAGGCTGACACCAGGCAGACCTCGCACCACACCTCTCCCCAGTCCTGCAGTGCTGTATTTTCATCTTTTTTAAAAAAAAACCTAGCAAAAATACTCAATTCCAGCAAGCTCAGAGGCTCTGCTGTTAAAGACAGCGCCCTTTCCTTACCTGGAGCAAATCTCCAGAGCTGGCAGGGGAATGACCAACCCTGAAGTGTCCCCTCAAGCTGCAGAGTCACATCAGCACTAATTGGGGCAGCTCAGCCATCACTGAGCCACTCCTCTACTTAGCAAAGCAGTCCTGGGTTCCGTTTATCTTTAAAATTCTGCATGGGAGAGATGCCACTTAAATACAGATGCTGTCATCTCTACATGTATAGATGCACTGTAGTCACAATTAATTTGTATTTAGGAGGTAATTAGACAAAACACCCCCAACATCCACACCCCAACCCAGGCTCACCGGGAATAAAACTACAGCCAGCTACTTGAGAATGCAGAAATCCCGAAGCATTAGGAGAACACCGCGGGAAACCTCACACCTTAGGGACAAAGACAACTCAAATGACGAGTTCACTCTTTTGCCACCTCCTCGGTAAAGCTTTGAGACACGAGGGAATCACGGAATATGCTGAGCTGGGAAGGACTCACAAAAATCCTCCAGTCCGGCTCCTGGCCCTGCACAAACACCCCCAAAATCCCAGCCTGGGCATGCCTGGGAGCGCTGTCCAAAGGCTCCCGGAGCTCTGGGGCTGTGCCCATCGCCCTGGGGAGCCTGGAAGGAAGAACCTTTCCCCAAACACCCACCCCTGACACAGCTGCAGCCCTTCCCTCGGGCACCGCCGCGCTCCAACACCGCTCACACCAAACCACCAAGCCCAACCGCAGCTCCGGGCACACGGGCACACCCCCAGAGCCCGGCTGCCAGAGGCCGCGGGGAGGAAAAGGAGGAAAAGCAAAAGGGCTGGAGCGGCAGGAAGGCGGAGCAGGGCGTGTGGCAGCGGCGCTGGCCCCGAGGGGGCGGCTCCCGGCGGCTCCTCCTCCCCTCCGCGTGGTTCCCCATGCACAGCCCCCGTGGCCCGGACCCTTCTCCGGATGGCCCCGCGTCCCCTCCCCCGGCAGCGCTGCCCTCGGCCCCGCCGCGCCGAGCGCCGCCCGGCCCCGCGCATCGCAGCG
>WBMY01013242.1:790703-807298 GCA_013397315.1 Donacobius atricapilla | reverse complement strand
AAAAAGGAAAAAGGAAAAAATAACAAAGACTACGCAGCGGGTTGTGGGCTTTTTTTGGGTGTTTTAGTTGGTTGGTTGTTTTTTGGTTTTATTTGGTTCGTTGGTTGGCTCTTCTAATAAAAAATGAAGTTAGATGTAGATTTAACAATGGGTAGAGCTCAGGTGATTTGGGGCAAAAAAAATCTACAAAAAGAAAAATAAGAAATTAAGAGAAAACCATCTAAGATGTCCAAAGTATCAGACTCCATTAAAATACACAATTTTCTCTCCTTTGGAAAGATTAAATGCATTTTATATTCATTGTCAAGTGTTCATATTAATTCACATGCTAGTAATTTCCTTTACTTAGATGTCCAAGGCCTAAATTCTAGCTGTAAGTTCTATTTTTCATAGCACCCCTTATTCAATAGAATGGCCTGAGTTAGAAAAGATCTTAAAGATCATCTATTTCTGCCATGGTTAGGGATGCCTTCTTCTTGACCAGATTATTTGGAGTTACATCCAACCTGGCCTTGAACACTTACAGGGATGGGGCACCCACAACTTCTCTGTGCAATGGATTCCTGTGCCTCACCAGCCTCACAGGAAAGAATTTCTTCCTAATATCTAATCCAAACCTATTCCTAGTTAGAAGCCATTCCCCCTTGTCCTGTCACTCCCTGCTCTTGAAAGAAACATCTTTCCAGCTCTCCCTTCAGGGACTAAAAGTCTGCAATTAGGTCACCCTGAAGTCTTCTCATTTTCAGGCTAGCATTTTCTCCCACATGTGCAAAAGAAAAGCTTTATTGAGCTCTGTGAACACTGAATAACCCAAGCTGTTACATGAACTTTCTGTTCTATGAAAAAGCTGGTTTGGCAACCACTCCCAAACGCTCAATCCTATTTCTTTTCTTGCCTTCAGCCAATCTCTTCTTAGCTGTGCCAATGCAACTATTTATTTAGGTGGCTTTACTAGAAACTGAATCATTAAAAAACTCATGGTTATAAGTCATTCAACGTCACAACACGGTCAGGAATGACCTTTTAAATGCCCTCTCGGCTGTCTCAGACCCAGCTTTGAACAGCAGTCGTGAAAGATGGGCCAGCCATCTCCCTGCTGATCAATTAAATCAACAACCACGTGATAGAAATAGGCTGTAATTTTACCAAGATTTAGGGGATGAAAGGAAAATTTTCAGTTCTCAAAGACATTTCTCATATGCCCAGACCTAAAAAAACCCCTAAATTGTGGAGCAAAAAAGTCAGTGAAGCTTGGATGCTTTGTTCTGAAACGTAGTTATTCTGATGCTTCAGACACTCAACACGCTGGAAGCGGTGACATTTTCAATCACTAAACATTCCTGTATGACTTCTGTTAAGATTTTCACTATGCCTGTTTATACTTGCAAGCATCTTGACTAGATTAAATAGCAAGAATCATACTCTTTTTTTGACACTTATGTCGAAGAAATAACTCTCATAGAAGTTACATGTCCAAGAAATCTCACACTATACTATTTGAGTCATCCAGGAAAGTTGTGGGTTTATGGCATTAAAACTCTAATGTAGAAAATTTCCCTTTTGCTACAACTGAGCAGCTGAAATTTATTTTTGTACTAAGAAATTATTAAAAAACCGACCGACCAAACAAACAAACAAAACTTTAATAGTACTTGAAAGCAAATCTAGGGTAATAGTGCTTTGCATTAGTTTAATTTTACTGTATTGGAATGCCATAGAAAGGGATTCATTTTATTATAAGATAATTGAAAACTGTAGGAAAACATAAGCATTTCATACACAGTGAATTTTACCGTACCATAGAATTTATGACCAGATTTCTTTTTTCATCCTGCTATATACTTTAGCCAAGGTATGCCAGTTTTAAATGTTTTTTCTCTTTTCATTGCTCCTTTCCTTGAAGCAGTGCTTTTAAAAAGTGATCGTATTATACAGCTGTGGTTACCCTAGGATGATACTGAAGACTGTGCTGACCAATCTGGTCTCAGCATTTCTCTGCATCCCTCTTCAAGAGTTCTTGCATTATATTTATGTGACTTGGTTATGTTGTTTGAGGTGAAGATCTTTTTTTCATTACACATGTGAATGACTGTTAAGGAGGAGATATCTCAAAGTTCTAGTACCCTGTAATTAAAAGAAAGATGACAGTCATATTAATTATGATGAAGCATTGCTGAATGGGGTTTGAAGTCACTGCATCTACCACAAGTCTATTTTTAAAGTTGTGAAATTTATCCTGTATGGATTTGTACACTTCTCTTCACCTCTCTGGATATAATGTAAGTCTGAATGAAATCTAGTGTCTTCTAATTCCTACATAAAGGAAAAATTAAGTAGGATATTGGAAGGCATCTTTTAGATTTCCTTATCCCTGAAAGTGATATTTTGTAATGCTTTAGATAAAACTTTAAAGTAATAAAGAATTCTTAACCAAATCAAGGAGAACAAAAGTTCCATTTTTCAAAGATCTTCCTGTATCAAAATTGTTCCATTGTTATAATTTTGAAAAAAAAAATAAAGTTATTAAGATCTTTATGCTGGAAGATTTAAAAAATCTTCAGTGATTAAAATATGTCCTGTTACATGCTTGTAAAATGATCTTTTTTCACAGCTGCCAAAAGTAATTTCAAATAGAAAATTGACTTTTTTTTTTAATTAAGTTATGCAGTTTCCTCAAATAGTTACCTCAGCAAAATATAAACTAACTTGTTAAGGATAAAATTTTTGTATCAGCTATTCTGTTGGAAAATTCTTCAACCAAGGTTTTAACACAAAGCTTTAGGATATCAAATAACATTTTCTTATCAAATTTAAAGTGCTAAGCTTGCACAGATATCTGCTGCATTCCTAATATATCCTAACTTTTCACTTTCAATCTTACGTAGTTTTTATTAAAGTCTGTATAGTAACTATATAAAGACTATGCAGGATTATATAAAGGATTACACTAAACTTTGGGTTTATATTTTTGAATGAGAGATGATAATAAAACATAGTTTCCCAAAGTATTGAAATTAACCTGTAAGAATGGTCACAGAGATACCAAAAAAAAAAAACAAAAACAAAAACAAACAAAAAACCCCACAAACCAAAACAACAAAACCCAACCCCAAACCCCAAGCTTGTTTTTCTTTCAGACTCTTCAATCTTCAGAATGTTCCCTGGAGCCGTTGTACCATCAGTGTGTTTGTGTTGGATATCTACATAGCAAGAAATTTCAATATTGGCAATGGATTCCTGCTTTTTATGAAAACTGAAAATCATTCCAGCCAGATCCTCTAAGCAAGTCTAAGCAAAATGACTTTGGGGACCATCCATTCAGATGAAAGTGATTTATAGCAGAAACCCACCCGTGAGGCAAGGAACTTCTGCACAGGAAAGTCACGAGTTGCAACAATATTTTACAGACTTGAAACAAAATACATATAAAAAAACATTGGGGAGAAATAAACATTTTTCTAAGGTATATAACTAGAGATTGAAATTGTTCCCGTGAAAAAGAGCAGAAAACATTAAAAAACTTGTCATACACATGTATTAAGTGCTATAGAGTTCTCAATTGCTAAAGAAAAAACTCTACAGATTGATGCATCAAAAAGCATTCATGCATCAACCTGAGAATAAGTGAACATTTGTTTACTAGCATTATTTTTTTTTTCATAAAATGCACATTTCTCATATTTGAAGGTGGTCTTGCTCCCTAAATGGCCTCAAATAGCAAAAAGATTGCATGAAATGACTGCCATTGCTTTGCTATATAAAGTATGAAGCATCATATTACACTTGTACAATACTATGAATTTACTAAGTTTACCAAGAGAGTACTGCAAAAATAACACGTTCATGAGTTAGAAAGTTCTTTCATGATTTGGGTGCCTGTAAAAAAGCTGTTTCTTTGAGTCTTCTCCTATCTTCAATGTTAACCTACGTCATGTATATTGTGTGGGAACGTCATGACCTGATTTTCCTTTCAAGGAGAAAACTCAAATATTAAAGTATTGAAATCTTAAGGCTTATATCATAACACAAGTACAGTAATGAGAGTTATGGCATGATGAAGTTAAGTACAAAGCCTTACTGAGACTCATGCGAGTCGTACACCAGATTGTACAAGTATGTATGCAAGTAGATGCCACTGGATCACTCATGCTTTACTTGTAAGTGTCCCCAAGTGTATCAATAAGCCTTTTCTGTTCTTCAACGACTAAGTTTACCTTCTCGAGAATACTTTAGAAACTGTGGATCAAGCTGGTATAGCCCACAAGGCTTGGGAAAAGCTCTATGTCTCAGAGAGAGACATTCTCTCCCTCTACTTCCAAGGCATAGTCTAGGAAATACAGTGAAGTCAGGAGAAGTGTGGACAACTGCAGTTATAGCTTCCCTGCAGGACATTCAAATCAAACCCAGATGAAAAATCAGGAAGCCAACAGGGCAAAGAGGATGCAGATTTTTTGGGTCTAGGCAACCCACCTAACTGAACATCAGCTATTCACTTTGCCCATTGATCATTAATTTCTTTTCTCTACAGGCACACAGCTGAAGCAGAACAGTTAGTGAATATTCTCATTTGAAAGAGTCTCCAGACCTGTAGCTTGGGCAAAGTTTGAAGAGAGAATATATATGTAAAGTCAATTACCCACAGTAGGAAAATGAGGTCTTCTAGTGTCAGTCTAGGTAGTTCAGAAAATAGAGTAAATATATATTTTTTTAAGCAACAGCCTAAAAACAATACAATAATGATGAAACGAGACCTTAACAGCATTTTAGAGAAAGGGGGTGTATTTACAGGAACATTTAAGACTTTCATCTTGTATGCAATGGTATGTTGTGTTTTGTGAATTCTCTGACCTTTTCTTACTTACCAAACAATTCAATTAAGGCAAACCCAGGACAAACCATAGCCAGGTTTTGGAAGCCTGGGGGCTATAGGGGTGGCTTCTGTGAGAGCATGCCAGAAGCTTCCTCCATGCCCAGCACAGCCTGTTCCAGCCAGCTGAAAGATGGACATGTCACTGGCCAAGGCTGGAACAATAAGAAATTATAGTAATGTCTCTGTGATAACATATTTAAGAAGAAAAAAAAATAAAAAAAGGTATTGCACAGATGTAATTTCAGCCAGAGAAGAGCAGGGTGAGAATATGTGGGAGAAACAACTCAAACAACTCGGCAGACACCAAGGTCACTGGAAGAGGAAGGGAGGAGGTACCTCAGGCACTGGAGCAGAGATTCCCCTNAGGTACCTCAGGCACTGGAGCAGAGATTCCCCTGCAGCCCAGGGTGCAGCCCATGGTGAGGCAGCCCTGCAACGTCCCCTGCAGCCCATGGAGGGGCACTGGGATGCAGAGATACACCTACAGCCCATGCAGAAGACCCACACTGAAGCAGGTGGATGCCTGAGAGGAGGCTCTGATCTCTTGGAAGGCCTGTGCTGGGGCAGGATCCTGACAGGGATCTGCAGACCCATGGAGAGAGGAGCTTACACCAGAGCAGGTTTCCTGAGGGGAATTGTGACCCTGTAGGGGACCTACATTGGAGCAGCCTGAAAGGCTGCACCTGGTGGAAGAGTGACCCACATTGCAGTAGTTCGCGGAGAACTGCTGCCTGTGGGATGGGCTCATTTTGAAGCAATTAATGGAGAACTGTTACAAAATGCTAAATCGTCCCTGTCCTTCAAAAGAATTAATTAAGGAAAGGTGGGATATACATTGCCTTGTCAATTTGAAATTTGAAAGTTTTCTTATGCTTTGGGAAATGAAATCAATGCATGATTTTGAAAGTAGATATGTCTCTATTAAAGTAATTACAGCAATAAAAATTCACAAATATTTGCTGTACAACTGAAAAATTCTTTGTGTATCATTGCAACTTGCTTAAAAAGTACCACAAACTTCCAATGACATATTTGTAGAATTATTAGAAATGTAGAAATACTATAAATATTAGAAACATTTGGAAAGCAACCATTAGGATATATTGAGATTTCATCTGTTCCAAACTCTAACTCTTTTTCAGTCAGAAAACTCAATCAGATATTAAGAGAGTAAAGCAGTACAGGGAATAATGTGATTCTGCAGATCAGTGACTCAATCGATAAGGGGGTATATCAACCTGTGACTATTTCAGGACCTGTTATTAAAACAATGAGTGTCTCATCAGTTATGGTTATGTTTTTTCCTGCCTTCATCTGAACCCTGACATATAGCAGACATGAAAGTGTCATGGTTGAACCCCAGTCAGCAACTTGGCACAGCACAGTTGCTCACTCACTCCCCATCCCCACTGGGATAGGAGGAAGAATTGACAAAAATAATAAAATTAATGGGTTGAGATAAAGACAGTTTAACAGGTAAAGCAAAAGCCACACACACAAACAAAGCAACACAAGGAATTAATTCACCATTTCCCATTGCCAGGCAGGTGCTTGACCACCTCCAGGATGGCAGGTGACTTAGTCAGGTAGCAGTGACCTAGAAAGACAAATGCCATCACTCTAAAAGTTGCCCCTTCCTTCTTCTTCCTGCAGCTGAGCATGACACCATGCGGTATCATGCGTATCCTTGAGGTCTGTTTGGGTCATCTGTCCAGGCTGTGTCCTCTCTTAGGTCCTTGTGCAGCTCCAGCCTTCTTGCTGGTCAAGAGTGATGAGGAGTGGAAAAGGCCATGACTCTGTGTAAGAACTACTTAGCAATAATGAAAATATTCCAGTGTTATCAGCACCGTTTTCAGTACAAACACAAACCACAACCCCATAGGACCTATTAAGAAGAAAATTAACTGTATCCAAATCATAACCAGCATAGAGTGTAAACTTCCTCAAGATAAAGATTTTTAAATATTCTATTTCCTACCTCAGAGTTACATTTTTTCACCCCTTTTGGGTGTAGTGATGTTTGCTCACTTTCTGAAATGCTGTAACTTGTGGCATTCAGGTCAGGATCTTGAATGGATGAAAGTATTTTCTGAAATCCTTTAAGCATCTAAACTTTAGAGAAGGATGAATCTTAGGCTATAAGGCTGTTCACATGTTCTGCTAAATGGTTTTGCACTCCTCAGCTCAACATTCTAAGTCAACCAAACTACTTAGGAAGATGAAGTACACTATTTAGAAAAAAATCTCCAAAACTTATTTATTGCAATGCTTACCTCCTAGGCATTAGACTTTACTGGATCTAGGTTTAGCTCACGCTTTATTTACTGTAAGTTTTTGCTAATAAAGCACTTGACACATCTGTCAAATGTTAATGATGAAATCAACATTTTGATCATGTTTGAAGGCCTTTTTTTAAAGGCATAGGACAAAATAGAAATTTTGGACTGAAATGCTCTGACAGCATTGTGTAAGTTCAAACAATGCTAGTTGTCCCTTCTGTCTTTATTGCCTGAAAATCCAGTTACTGAAGATGCTATTTTCCTCAAACATCCCTTTAGAGGGAGATGAATTCTACATTTTCTCTGCATATTGGGGATCTTGACTCATTCCGTTAAGTACTCTTTTTATATTTACTGTTTATTTGACTTTGAAAATATGAATCCATGACTGGTTGCATGGATTGACTGTATAATGCTTACAAAATCCTGAAAGCCACAAAAACAAATTTTTCTTAACTAAATAGATCATCTTTCCATCTATCTCTTCTTCTGTTCAGGTACCTCACATGGTTAGAAGAATTTAAGTTGATCTATCAGGAAAAGCCCTTAAAACCAGTTTTGCTGAAAACAAGATTAAAAACATGATTAATTTTTCGTTTCCTAATGACAGTCAGAAGCCAGATTCATCCCATAAATGGGCATTAATTGAAAGCAAACCCCAGCTCTTCCAGTTGTTCCAATTGCTGTTTCCTTCATATATTTTTCTCCCTCCATTTACAATAATTTTTCCACTGAGTCTTATTAAATGGATGAAATTTCCTGACCAAAAAACCCACCTGTCTTCATCTTTTGAGGACATAGTTTTCACAGTTCTTCAATGAATGATAATTGCATATTGCATGGGGTGCAAGAAGGGGCAATTTGACGCATTAGTGTGTAGTAAAGAGGTAAAATATAAAGAGCATGTGTTTTGTACATTCTCAAATGATTCTGTATTCACAAGTGATTCCAGTCCAGAAGGCTGAAGATTCCTCCTTGATATGTACATATTTGTATACATATTTAAATTAGGATGTTTTGATGTCACTGTTTAGGTTCAGGAAACCGATTCCAAAGGGACACTTAACAGGGCAGGCAATGTCCAATTATTCCCGTGCTCTATTATGGGGTTCCTCCCACAGAAGTCAGCCCTCCATGAACTTCTTCTATGCAAGTCCTTTCCACGGGATGCATTTCACGAATCAGAGTGGGCCCCTTCCATGGGGGTCACAAGTCCTGCCAGGACACTGCTCTAGCACGGGGTCTTCTCTCCACGGAGCCACAGCTCCTGCCAGGATTCTGTTCCAGGGCAGGCTTTCCATGGGGTTTTAGATTCCGTCAAACATCTACCTGCTCCGGAGGTTCTCCACAGGTTGTAGGTGGATCTTTGCTCTTCTGTGGACCTCCATGGGTTGCAGGGGCACAGCTGCCTCACCAGGGTCTACCCCACACGCTGCAGGGGAATCTCAGCTCCAGCTTCTGGAGCCCTCCTGCCCCTCCTCCTTCACTGAGTCTCGTGTCTCTGCAGACCTGTTTCTCCCACATATTCTCACTCCTCTCCATATTCTCCAGGGGCTTTTACTGTTGCACAGCAGGTTATTTCCCCTTCTTAAATACATAATACCATAAGTATTACCACTGTTACTGATGGGTTTGGCCTTGGCCACTGGCTGGTCCATCTTGGAGTCACTTGGCATTGGCTCTGCCGGACATGGAGGAAGTTTCTGGCAGCTTCTCACAGAAACCACTTGTCGACCCTCCCCTACTAACATAACTTTGCAACACAAACCCAAAACAGCAAGAGATAATTTCATTAAGCAATTTTTAAAAATATATGTATTGTTTACCAATTGTGGGCTGGTAGTCCCTTTATTGAAATATAATTTTTAAACTAAGTAATCACTCTCTTGAAAGCCTATTTGATTCCATAATCTCAATGAAAGACAGCTGGATTTGGGGAAAGGAGAATAGTAGTCCTAATTGGAAAATGAATTAGTATCACTAATGCAAAGCTACACAAAATTTTCTGCACATTTTTAAATAATGGCAGTACAATATTGGGAAAATTCTCTTTTCTCAAAATTTTAGAGATAAATATATATATATATATTTTTTCAAATAATCTATTAAAGTTATTTCAAAACTCACCTAAACAACAATATAGATTTCATCACACAAATAGGATCTTGGAGCTTCTCTGTTATTTACTTTTCCCTCTAGGATGGAAAATATATAGGAACTGGCAACTGTACATTACATCAGCCTGATGGCAGTAGAAATTTTTCCAAGGCTCATGTGCAAATTTGGAGGATAGAGTTATGTCATGCAAAGAGAACCTTAAGCTCCTTTAAGTATTTTAATAAAATTAGAGCAAGGTTGTTACTGAACCTGTGTTATGGAAGAAAAATAAGCTGCTGCTTTGCTGCTTGAAATTATTCAGTCAATCAGTTTTGGGCCTGAAATCCATTCTGATTTCCCATTTCCCACACAATGCATGAGAAACTCAAAAGTATTCAGGAAGTTTATTAGTATATTGGAAAAGCAATTTAAATTGGCTAGAAGCCTAGAATTCTACATCCTCTGGAGGTCAAGTCTTCCAGTTCACCATGAAAAATGCCTGGGAATAGTTTAAAGCTTGATCCAATGCTGTACTTTAAAACTGAGAAAACATTTCATAAGAAAAGGATAACATTACAATTTTATGTTTTGCTAATGTTGCAGAAGATACTCAAATCAGTTAAGGAAATTAAATTATTCATTAACTGAATGGATGGGTATGATTCTAAGACTGCAAAAATGCAATTGCTTTATCATCTATCTATATATAATATCCATAGCTTGGTGGAAAAAAGACCGACCATCAACATAAAACTAAGGACGGCTAATGTCTAAGTACAGTGTGTATTTGAAAGGAGGATCAGAATGACTGCGTCTCTGATATTCTCTTTTTATGCATTACATGAAATCAATTCACCCTAAAAAATAAACTATACACAACCCTCTAATGACAGTAAAAGTGCAGATGAATTTTTCTTACAATAAAAATATGATCTGAAGAAACACTAAGACAGCCTCACAATAACAACTCTGATAAAGTTAATGTCCCTGTAGCTGTTTTTCCTTGATTACATAATGAACTTTAAGTGCAAATATGCAAAAACCAGAACATTATTTTTAACATCTTTTGCCAGGAGAAATGGAAATTTATTTACTACTCAGTGTTCACAGGTAATATCCCTTGTCTATAGGCATTTTCAATGTCAGAGTAAGATGCTGTATATGGAAAATGGTGTTTGCTTGAGGTAATGTTGGAAACAGATCATCGTGCAATCACTTTATACTTTTACATTTTTTCCTTTGTATGACAGATTTTTTTTGTGCCAGCAAAAATATTCTTCCTTGTTAGGAAGAAAATAATATTTTTTCAACACAGAAGTACATCTGTCTGAAGCAATTAACAAAATTTAAATTACTAAATTGTAGTATCTCATAATAGTCATTCTGAACTGAGACCATTAGTGTGTTCTATTTGCGTTTCTTTTGGGCCATGTACAGCCATTTCTCAGCTTTTTTATACATTCCAGAGAAGATATCTAATTGCCAAATGTAAAGAGCACTTGGATAAGACCTAACCTTGAAGATGCAATCTGAGTTTGAATTAAAAAAAAAAAAAGGTTGCATATGAGGTAGACTGATCTAACTCATACAAAAATAAGCTATTCAATATTCATTGTATAAAATTCTTACTCAGAGAAAATTATTTTTCCTGCTATCTTGATGAGAAGTGCAAATAATGATGTATCATCTTTGTGGTAAGCATATATATAGACCAGAATTTATAAGATTTTATTTTGGTTATTCAGCACCACGTCAAGAAGCTGCAACATGAAACCGTAAATCTATCATCTCTCATCATCATTAGATTTTAAATTATAGTCAAAAGAGAGATAGGATGGCTGCTAACAGTACAATTTTTTTAATGAGCAACGGTCAAGATGTGCTTTTTATATATTAAATAACTCTATCAGTTTGACTGGCAGTATCATGCTGATTGGTTAAGTTCTGCAGTGTCACAGTGTAGGACTGATACACACATTAGCATGATCAGCAGTGTCACAAATAGAGGGACTAATAAGGGGCATGTCTCACTGTGAATAATTAGATAAGATTGTTCATAATTAGGTGAGATTATATTCCTTATGGCACCTGCTCCTTTAAAAAGAAGCATTTATTATAAAATATTCTAAACATTCTGGATTGTTTACTTTCAAATACTTTCATGCCAACTAATCAGTAGGGGTTTTTTTTTTAATGGTGAATGACCTATTTTTTCCTTTCTGGATTTTTTTTTTATTCTACATTCATATTTTCAATTTTCTTCCAGTGGAAAACCACTGATTGAGGCATCAAATAAGCTAATCAAAGGGAAGAAAATCTTGCCATGTTTAAGTAGTTTGACTGACATACAAGTAAGTTAAAATTTCACTGCTACTCCTGAGTAATTCCATCAGTAGGCAATTTTAGAAATTATTAAGAGCGGGATCTTAAAATATTTGTCACAGAAAAAAAAGGCTGAATAATTACTGTTCTTCTCAACTCTTCCCTTCCAGTATTTTTATCACAGTACAGTGCAGTCTAAAAGTTAATGCAAGTTTATAATCACATCTTAGCCCTACTACTTCCCAGGAGAGACTGCAGACAAATTCTGAGATGTTATACAAAAGGCATGGCACAATTTTTCCAAGGACATATTCCAGCCAACAGTGGAATCTCCAATAGAAAGTTGCTTCTTTCAAAACCAAAACAAGTTTTTCGTAAAATGTGTTCTACAACACCTCTTAGAAATAGAAATTTTTGTCTTTAAATAACAGCAGCATCAGTTGAGAGAAGCAAAACGATTGTAAAGAACACTAAAAATGAAGAAATGAAAATAAAATAAAAATTATATCAGTGATAATGAGAGGTTTTGTCTATATTTTTTTTTTTTTGGTCTCTAGGCAAACACAGTAACCAGCACTCAAGTATTTACCACAGTACTATAGCAACAATTAAAAAAAACATAAAAGTTTCTTTTTTTCTTTTATTAGACTATTTCAAGCCTCAAATAAACATTTTCCTATATTAATCTGGACTGTCTTCTGTCAATTCTAATCTAAGAAGATGGCTCTAAAAATTCTGGAATATTTTAATGAAGGGGAAAATGTCTACAGTGAAGCCCTTGAGACTTCTGAGAGAGAATTTCAGTATCACAATGTGATATGAATAATGAGAAAGGATGACATTAAAGTCATCTAAAATCAGATTTTAAGGAAATGTAAATCAGAATGTATTCTATTTTAATATTGCCTTAAGGTTTATATCTAGAATGTTCATGTTTAATATAAAATTGGAATGTTAAATCACACAACAAAAATTGTCAAACATCTTTCTGTTAATAGTCAAAAGAAAAGAGTTTGGATTTTGGTGTAATCTGCCTTTTCAACATCGATACTCTCTATGTTAGAAAGCAATCATGCTGATAATCACCAACGCATTGTTTCTGGATTAAAAATTTTTGGATTTAGTTTCTTATCTGAGAAGTAATTTGATTCAATCTAAGTTTATTTGTGAATAGAAAATGAATTAAGACTAAGTGTATTATTGAAATCAGATATAAGAGCCTTTCAGCATTATTAAGATTCTTTTTTTAGAAATCTATCTTTAGTACTGCTGTATCAAAGTCCTCAGGCAAGGTTGATATGAAAATTTACTTGAGATGAACAGAATTTCCAGCTAATGTCTGGAAATCAGCTACAGAACATTTGTCTTCAGGTCCCACATACTAACTGAGAGCTGAAGTGAAAAGCAAGTAAGTCCAGGCTAATCACCTGGAAAAAATTGTCATCTTTTTTGATGAGAGATGCTTGACATGAAACCTAAAAATACATCCATGCAATCTACAAGGTGAAAAACACATTTGATATCTATAAGAGAAACCTCTTTTCTTCTTTAGGAATTAAAAATAATTATGAAATTATTGCTTTCTGATGAAAACAAGATTAAAATATTAAAATAAATTTAGAATTCAGTGAAGGGAAATTTACATATATATACATACATACATATATGTTTAGCAATTCAGTTAGTGGAAGCATATAATAATTCTGCACGTTCTTACTGAAATCTTACTTCTATATTGATATAAGAAATATCCTTTTTAATGCAAATTGGAATTTTTACATTGCTAAATCATGCATGACAATATTACAGAATTGAAAATTTACAGAGATTACAAAAGTCACTTCTGGGTTTCAGCACTGGCACTTTCACCACACAGTATGAAAGCTATAAAAATTGCTCATGTAATGAAAAAAGAAATCCACTGAAATAAAGCTTATGCTGAGAGCAGACACCCTTAAAAACATTCATGTTTTTCCAACATTCCTCTCAGCTTTAAATTGACATACCCAGTTCTGCTTTCATTTTATCTGATAAAGTAATTATATTAAGGATATTGTAATTGTTATAATTTTACAATCAGGATAAGACTATTAGCCAATATTTCAAATGTGATATTTTGGAAAATACAGCAAGATCTGTAGGAAAATGCCAAGGAACCATATGTGCAAGACTTAAAATCATTCATTTATTGCAGCTAGTTTTCTTCAATATAGACTTGAAATTTATTTACAAACAGAAATTATATTTGGTCTTCATTCATAGAGTTATGCATATAAGAGAGGTTACTCCATTGGTGTTCTAGTTGGGTCGCACTTTTGAATCTTATTTTGCAAACACCTCTGGCTTGATGTCCATTGGTTCATGATTCCTTATGGATAAAATGAAACTGGAAGATGCACTGCAGAAGTCCCTCTTAATAGAAGTGCATGCAAAAGGGTATTTAAACTAAAACTAATCCAAATTTAAAAACTCTGAAATGCATTACATATTACAAATTCAAGAAACAGCATTCAACGAATGTGAGAGACAGACATGCTTCCCAGTTCAAATTTGAACATTTTTTCTTGAATCCTGAATTTTCCTATTCTACCTCTGCAGTTCACATCCTACAAACTGAGACATATAAACAGGTTTCCTTTCAGAGGAAAGTAAACTGGAAGATACACTACAGAAATTATTTTTTTGTGCTTCAACTCCTGGTAAACTGAACAGGCCAGGCTAGGTTATACTAGATCTGAAGTGAAATCCCCAACAGGCACGGTGGATTTTGAATAACTCAACACTGGCAGCTTCACTCTATAACTTTGCTCCCGTTACTCTCCAATATTTATTATGAGGATGCAGTCGGAATCACAACTATCCCTTTCTTTCATTCGTATGAACCAGATCTCACCTCTGCCATCTATGATCACAGATCACAGAATCAATTAGGCTGGAAAAAATCTTTGAGGTCAAGTCCAACCTATGACCTAATACAATCTTGTCAACTAGACTGTGGCACTAAGTGCCAGATGCTGGGTTTTCTTGATGCCATCAGAATTGACATTTTTAGCTTCTTATTAACACTGAATTCAAAAATTCAGGTTTAGAGATTACAGAGAGTAGCAAACAAAAATAAATGTGCACTGACACCACATAAACACAGTTTTGCTTTTGGCATTAAGCATAAGTGATTACCAACTTTCCCACAGCCAGAAATCTCCAGTCTTTCAATTACTTCTCCTTTTGAATGTTTAATCAGCACATTTTTGTTACTTATTTCTACTAAAGTTTTTTTAAAAACCCAAACCCATCAAAAGATAATACTTTCAGAATGCTAAAAAAGTAAAAGTCAAGATGAAGCAGCATCCGAATAAGGAGGTGACCCCAGCCCCTTAAAGATGGTAACAGTATAGGTAGATCATTTCAGTATATTTTTTTGCAAATAAATGTAAATAATAGCTCAAATTTCAGTTTTATCAAGTGCCTTCTGCCTGCTTGATGCCTTTATTTAATATTTGCCAAAAGTAACTTTTTGCCCTCTAGGTTTTGTGTTTACAGGATGCTCTCTTGAATTATATGAGAATTATACTTTTTTCCCAGATGTCTGGTTTGTTACAGTGATACCAATGCAAAGCAATATCTACCCTCATTGACTTTTAACATTGATAGCACCTACTTTTTTTACACTCTACGACAGCAGTTTTATTTTATAATTGTGTTCTTAATGATGAATTGGACAATTACCTCCTGAACAATTTGTATCATTTTGGTCCTGATTCACATTCCAGAAAAGCAAGGTCAAGCACTAACCCTCAAATAATGAAAAGAAACAGCTGAGGATGAAAGTCCATTTGCAAGCACAAACCTTAGGCTAACATATTTGTTTCCCCTCAAAGGAAGTTTTATGGGTTTGAAAACTGCTGTGTAACAGTGTCTAGTTGCTTGTAAATCCCAGCCTCAGAGACAAGGCCTGTCAAAGAAAAGGAATTTCCAATACGGGACAATAAGTAGATGTCAGGCTGTGCCTCTTTTGATTTATTTTTTTTTTCCTCAAATATATTTCTAAAAGAAGATAAATCCTTTGAAGTTTAGGCTGATTTGAAAAATTAAGCTGTCAAAGTTCAAACTGCTACTTAATTTTGCAAACCTCAGGGTTGCATAACTTTAAATACTTTGATCCTTTTTAGCTGCTTTACACTGGGACTTTGAGATTCTGCTTCTTTTTATATAACTAAAATGTCATATAAAAGTGCATGTTTAAAAATGTTGGTTTTTTCCTAGTTGCATACATACAAAATTATGGGAAAGGTCTACATTTCCACAATGTAACATTTTCCCTATTTTTTAATGTGTGGGTGTTTGTGCTCTGAATTTCAGCCTTTTTAAGAGTTCTTCACACTACCTAAGAAGACCACATTCAGGGCTGCTCTTTCAGATAAATTAGTGCCCTGGGCACTATGGTCGTTATGTGTCCCAATGCATATTTTCAGTTGGATGCTCTGTGCTTCATGCACTCAAATAGAATGTTCCTAATTGCATGGTGCCCCTCATTATTAACTCTCTGCATAATTTTCTAATAGTGAAGGGAATATTTTGTCACTAAAGTGGTTGTGCATTACTGCAATGTTGTTGTGCACAATTAAACAGCTGTTGCATAAGGAATGTTGCAAAGGTGACTGCATTTTATTGAGCTCAGTGAATACATTTTGTTGTATGCGTCTGTGATAAGAACAGCCATGAGACAAATTGTGTTCATCATGTATGCCTCCTAACCTTCACTCTGCCTGCCAATCCATCTCCTTAGAGCTATATCTAGTTTATGTGAACTTTCTAACAAGCCTCAAATAAGTCTTTTGGAGCGGTATTCCAGTGCACAAAAACTTCCTCTCCATAGTCTTACATGAGAAGAATACTAAATAGACGAAAATGAAGATGATTTTCAATATACCTTCTGAAACCACACTAAGTCAACAGGCACATACTAAAAAACCCCAAACAAACAAACAAACAAACAAACCAAAAAACCCCAAACCAAACCAAACAAA